>PVJA010000004.1:321819-388344 GCA_004027025.1 Myocastor coypus | reverse complement strand
TTTCCCCTTCTTCTTCTTCTTCTTCTTCTTCTTCTTCTTCTTCTTCTTCTTCTTCTTCTTCTTCTTCTTTTTCCTTCTAATATTTCAATTACACTTACATTGTAGCTTTTGAAATTGTGGTTAGAAATCTCTGCAGTGCTTTATTAATGATTTTGCTTCTCTGCCTTTAAGTTTGGTAAGTTTCCATTGATATGTACTTAAGTTCAGTGATTCTTTCCTCAAAACATCTAGTGGGCCATGGTGAGCCGCATCAATGGCATTTGTTATAGGCACCTGACATCAAGGTTTTGAGTCGTTTCTACTTTTTTTTCTTGCAGTTTCTACCGCTCTGATTACGTTAACTCTGTGTTCTGGCCTATGGTGTACATTTTTTTTTCAACTGGAGATATTAATGTATCCATATAGTTATTTTAAATTCCCTGTCTTCTATTTCCAAACCATGTCATATTTGAGTTTGATTTCAGTGCTTGTTTTGTCTTTTTAAATTGTGACTTTCTTTTCTTTCTTTTTGTTAATCATTGTTTTTGATTTTGTTTTGAAAATTGCATATGGTGCATTAAATAATAAAAATAGCTAAAAGGTTATTACTGTACTATTTATATTAATCTGTCTAGGACATCCAGTATTTTTAATATTTGTAAACATAGTTGCTATGAGCTTCAAATTCTTCTACTGTTCTTGTTTTTATGTGTTGTATTTGAAATATACCACAGAATTTACCCTGCAGCCTGTTGTGGTGGTAAGGTTAGGTGGTAAGGTATGAGGCAGAGCAAGCTTTTTATAATGCTATGATTAATCTCAGTCTTTTAGTGGTTTATGTGCCTAGACTGTAAACTTCCTAAATGTCTCTAACCTTTGCCTTTCTCTGTAGTAAGGCACAATGGCAAGGATTTAGAGTTGGTATTATGGCTTGTGTCTAGATGCCCTCTGAAGTTCTGATGTGGTCATAGGTAGAGAGTGTATAGGGTGGACCAGGAATATAGCTCAGTCTTGAGTTTGATCTTTGGAGAGAGAGAGAGAGAGAGAGAGAGAGAGAGAGAGAGAGAGAGAGAGAGAGATACAAACCCCAACCTGCATATAGATGACACCAACAAAGAGGCTTATAAGATGGGAATTTTTTTTAACCATTTGATTTTTTTATTAGTCTACTTTAGTGCTCATACTATCCACATTTGGGCAATTACATTTTGTGAGTTATCTTTTCAAAAAATTATTAATTTCAACAAGAAAGAAATAGTAATAGGACAGCTTCAGAACCCATAACTAAGACAGCCACAATAATCAATACAATGTTTATTGTTGTCTTCATAGTAGTTGTTCAGGGTACAAGATGCAGACGTAAGTTTTGTTTTTTTTTTGTGTGGGAACGGGGTTCGAATTCATGACCTTGCCTTTGCCGGGCAGGCACTTGTGCCACAGAGCTATGTTCCCAGCTCCAGACATAAGTTTTCTAAAGACTATTGGTATAAATATTTCTTCTCACTGAACTAAGAGAAAGTAGATATATGCATAGTCCAATATTACATAACAGTAGTGTGTTATCAGCAGAACTGGCAATGTTGGAAAGTTTTGGCTTGAGCCTTTTACAATTCATCATACTAATCTAGCTCTACTTTTATGCTTCATTATAAGCTGGATAAAATTGTAACCTGGGTAAAACAAAGGGACAAAAAGAAGTCTTCCCTGTTTTGCTGCCTTGCTGCTTCACTCCTTTAGGGCTTGATGCCTTCCACATGTCATGCCACAAACTATTTCTCTTCTGTGATGCCCCGCTGCCTACTACCCTTTCTTAGGTCCAGCCACTTATATACTGAAACCCCTACAAACTGTGAGCTCAGATAAAGCTTTCCTCCTTTGACTTGTGGGGATTCAGTGTTTTGTCTCAGTAATGAGAAAAGTAACTCAGAGAGTTGGTAAATAATTTTCTTTAGTGGGTTAAGGACATGGTAAAGCCTTTGCCCCTATTTTACTGTGTAGAATCCACCCGGCATGGTATTTTGCAGTAGTTATTTTCCCCCTATTCCTGTTGGAGACAAGACCGGAATCAATCTTTCAAGCACTCCATAGTGAAAGCCTAGTAACTTTCTGGGGGTGAAATGCAAATACTTTTTGTCTTCAGTGTTTTTCACTTGCAATACTGGCCCATACTCAAACTCTAGGAAGTTTTCTAAATTATCATTTAAGTATTTCTAACAGTTAATGGTCCCTGTTAGATAAGCTTTAGGATGATCAGACATTTACTATGACTTTGTATCAAAAGACTCTACAAAGTTCAGGGTGGTGTTCTACCCCACAACTTCAGCTTTGTGACGGAAATTATAAAATCATTGATTTTTTATTGTTTTTGTTGTTGTTGCTGAACAGATGGGAATGATGACTTCTCAGCTGCTCATCTGTTGGAAATGAAACTCAAAGCTACCAAAGTTCTGTTATGGTGGTAGCAAAATATGTGCTGATAGTGATGCTTTAGCTATTCTATTTCTACTTTGGTAAATAAGGTCTGTAGTCTAGAGGTAGGGCACATCCTCAGCTATCCATTCCCACCCTAGTGATTCTTTGCATCCTCTATTAGCACAGCTCATCAGGAGGAGCCAAGCCAAGAATTTGACGCATCTCACATTTTAGAAGCCATGGGAACAGCTGTTCTAGAGCACCTGTTTCTGCCCAGATAGCATCCCTGGGTAGATCAACACTGTTGAGCTTATGGTAATTCTAGTTGTAGACAGAGGAAAGACTTAATGGGCTTGTTCTTATTCTTGGCTTTGTCCCTTGACACTGGATCTTTGGGAGGTCCCAGGGTGCTGATAGCTTAATGTAAATGTAATTCCATCTACTCAGGATGATTTCATGAACATGAGTGACTTTGGGTCATCGTCTGGAAAAGTTTGGCTCAAAACGACATGAAAAATGCGATACTAACTGATAGCAGGAATTGAGAGGACTTTATCAGTATTATTGATTTAAGTAAAGCATGCAATTTTTGTGTGAGTAGACTGGGTTATTTGGTGGAAAGATTGTTATTTTCTCCCAAATCACTTTCTTTTTGTTGACTCGCTCTTTACTAGTATACTACGTTGCTATGGCTAACAATATTATCCCAAACTTAGTGTCCTATAGAAACACACTTACTGTGTCAGCTTTGTGGATCAGAAATTTAGGCATAACTTGAGCTCAAATGGAGAAAGATCAATGGCCACATTTATGTGGTTCTAGCATCATTTATTTCTTTGGAGTAGAACAGGGTTTTAGATTCTTGTTGGCTATCAGTTGAAGGCTGCCCCTAGTTCTTGGGTGTATGAGTATGCCTGCATGATCCCTCGTTTCTTAAAAGACAGTAAGATGTTTAATCTTCTCTAGGTACAGAGACCACATGTGTGTAATGAAACCATGGGTGTGGCATCTTATGATGTTTGGCGTATTATCTTGGCTAATATTAAAAAATTTGACTGTCTTGGCCACATTCAGGCAATAAGGATCCTACGAGCCTACAAACTGCAAAGGATAATTAGTAAGAGGGCCATCCTAGAGTCTATTCATAGAAAATAGCTATGCTTTTATGCAGTTCTTACACTCACTGCATCTGGCAGTGAGATGAGAGGAATATTGCTTAGGTGATTATCCCAGAGAAGTGAACTCTCCATTCAGTTTGGCAACTGAAATCTCTTTTAAAATGTAGCTTATATGAAAGTAAAGATAGTAATTGTACAAATCTTACACAGGAGAGTAATCATGCAACTCTTGGTTATTGATTTAGAAAATACACACAAAAAATCTATGGATTCCATAGGATTTCAAAGAGGTACAATTATTACCCACACAGGTGGGCACACAGGTAAGAACTCTTGGTTTGTGGCCCCACACCACTAGAACTTCACCACACAGAACCCAGGATATGCATGCCTGTAGGTAGGAACTCTCAGTCTGTGCCCCCATGCCACTGGAAATTCTTCCCTGCCAAGAACTCAGCCCCAGCATCTTCTGTGGAAATCTGCAGCAAAATTCCCTGCAGAAAGACAGGGAGTCAGACCCTCCTGGCTAATCCAGGAGCAGAACATCTTGCCAGAGGATCAAAGCAGGCTCACTTCTATGAGCTGCAGCAGGAAGAAGCTGAGCTCAGCAGCCAGACCCAGCCTGCCACGTCTGAATAAGATCAAACTTGTTAGATGCGGACCCAAATTTCAAAAGGTGCTAATAGCATAACTTCACCAAAGTTCTACACCAAAGGTCAGAGGACAGTGCTATACAAAATGACAAACAGAAGGAGAAAGATGCAATCTCAGGCCTCATCCCACCCAGAAAATGGGAATCATGTGGCTGAAATAGCTGAATTAATAGCATGTGAAATAAGAAAACAAATGCAGACATGTATAGAGGAATTCAAATCAGAAATAACATGTGAAGTAAAAAAAAAAGATGTCTCTCAATTAATAGTGTCCAAAGTAACGGAACAACTGCAGAAAGGTAGAGAGGAATTTAGATAAGAAATAATCTCCGAAGTAGAAAAAGAAAGGATAACTTTGATGAAAGACTTAATAAATGATTCTAAAGAAGACATTGATAAAAATTAGAGGAGAATAGAAAAATGATGGAATCCTTGAATGTGCAATATAGGAAAGAAATACAACGTATGAAGCAGTTTCAAAGAGATGTGCAAGAAAATAAAATCTCAATTACAAACTAGCAACATTGTATGGATGAAAGTGAAGATAGAGTTTCAGATCTCAAAGACACAGTTGCAGCTAGAGCAAAGGTAAGAAAGGATCTCTTTAAAAAAATAGGATGTGGGGAAAATAATTCAACATCTTCAAGATGAAAGAAAGATGAATAATGTGAGATTAAGAGGCATCAGCAAGACAGGAGTCAAAACAAATGATATAAAAAGAATGTGGGCAGAAGTAATAGCAGAAAACTCCCCAAATGTGAGAAGACAATTTAACATTCAGGTGACTGAAGTGTACAGACCTTCAAATAACATCAACACAACTAAAAACACACCCAGACATATAATAGTCAAGATCCTAGAAATCCAGCAGAAAAATAATATACTAAAAGTTGCTAGAGAAAAGAAACATCATATTTAAAAAAAAAACCGTTAGAATAACAGCGGGTGGGGCCAGGGAGATAGTACCATGGCACAAGTGCCTGCTTGGCAAGTGAAGTAATAAGTTTGAACCCTGATCTTAAAAAAAGTAAACAAAATAACAGTGGATTTCTCTTCACAACACATGAAGTCAAGAAGGCATGAAGCAGAGTCTTTCATGAAAACAAATCCCAGCCAGACTGATATACCCCACAAAACTCTCTTCCAAGTATAAGGGAGAAGTAAAATACTTAAATAACAATGGACAACTAAAAAACTTCATGATGTCAAGGCCAACCCTTCACAGACTACTAAAACCTATTTTAGAGAGGGACCAAAATGACCCAAACTCCATGATTAAGAACAGAAAGAACCCACCAAAAAGGGCAACCAACTAAGCACAGGAGAAAAAGGGGTAAATAGTAGTAAGTAAAGGTCATAGCAATCATAAGTCAATACATTTAAATTATAACCATCAATGTTAATGGACTCCGTTCTCTGATTAAAAGAAATACACTGGCAAAGTGGATAAGGAAGCAAAATCCACCAACATTCTATATACAAGAAACACATTTAACTCATAAAGAAACTCATAGGCTAAAAGTTAAAGGATGGAAAACAATACTGCATGCTCTAGCACCTCAAAAAATGCAGGGGGAGCAATCTTGTTTGCAGACAGTCTAAACTTCAAACCAAGATTGATCAAACAAAATAAAGAAGACCATTACATACTGATTAGGGGAAAAATTCAAGACGAAGAGGTAACACTCTTAAATATGTAAGTACCAACATGAGAGCATCCAGCTATATAAGACAAATCTTAATGGTGTCCATATGAAAAATGTGTTATACAATATGACTTTCTTAACTGGAGACCTTAACACCGCTTTATCCCAAAAAGATAGTTCAATCAGACAAAGTATTAGCAAAGAAGTAGCAGATCTGAACAAGAATTTTGAACAGTTGGACTTAGTGGTCATATACAAAATGTGCCACCCAATCACTTCAGAATACATATTTTTTTTTAGTTGCACACAGCACATGTTCTAAAATAGACTATACACTATTCCATAGGTCATGTTTAAGTATTTGCAAGAAAACAGAAACTATCCCATTCATATTATCTGGCCACAGTGCAATTAAACTGGAAAAAAATGACAAAAGAAACTACAAGAACTCTAGAAATACGTGGAAATTAAATAACATCTTCCTCAACAACCAGTGGGTTACAGATGAAATTAAACAATATCTATAATTTAATGAAAATTCAAACATAATCTACTGGAATTTATGGGATGTAATGAAAGCAGTTGTTAGTGGAAAAATTATAGCTGTGAACTCATACACTAAGAAAACAGAACGGGAACAAATAAATACTCTAATGCTGCACTTATATCATCTAGAAAAGGAAGAGCAAAACAAACCCAAGCCCAAAGATGGAAGGAAATTATAAAGATTAGAGCAGAAATTCAATTGAGATAAATAAAACAATACAAAGAATTAATGAATCAAAAAGCTGGTTCTTTGAAGTTTAAATAAAATTGATAAGTCCCTAGCTAGCCCCTAGTAACCTATCAAAAAGAAGAAAGAAAAGAATAAATTTCAAGCAATAAGGAATGAAAAGGGAGAAATTAACACAGACCCAGTGGAGCTTCAGAAGATCATTAATAGCTATTTAAGAATCTATACTTTCACAGAATTGAAGACACAGATGAAATGGACAAATTCCTAGAAAGGTACAATTCACCAAAGCTGAATCAAGGAGATATAAGAATGCTCAACAACACAATAACAGCCAATGAAATACAAAATGTAATAAAAACCTACCAACAAAGAAAAGTTCAGGTCACAAGGGATTCGCTGCTAAATTCTACAATAAATTTACAGAAGATGTGACTCCAATACTCCTCAAAATCTTCAATGAAATTGAAACAGAAGCAATCTTCCCAAGTATTTTCTGTGGGCAAGTATTATGCTGATACCACAACCAGAGAAAAATGCAACTAAAAAAGAGCACTATAGGCCAATATCTTTCATAAACATCAATGCAAAAATCATCAGTAAAATCCTCACAAATAGAATATAGCAAATCATTAAGAAGATTATACATCACCACCCAGAATTTATCCCAGAATGCAAGGATGATTCAACATACACAAGTCTGTAAATGTAATATACTATGTCAATAGAGCCATATCTGAAAACCACATGATCATCTCAGTTGATGAAGAAAAGGCTTTTTACAAAGTGAAAAACTCATTGATTTTCAAGGTACTATGGAAAATTGGAATAAATGGCCTATATCTTAATTTCATAAATGCCGTCTATGGCAATCCAATGGCTAACATAGCTCTAAATGGGGAAAAAATGAAGTCGATTACTCTCAGATGTGGTACAAAACAAGGATGTCCTCTGTCACCACTTCTATTCAATATAGTTCTGGAAATATTAGCTAGAGTCATTGGACAAGAGAGAGAAATAAAAAGAGTAAGGTTAGATAAAGAAGAAGTTAAATGATCAGTATTTGCAGATGACATGATACTCTAATTGGAAGACCCAAAAAAACTCCACCAAGAAGCTACCAGAATTAAGATGCAAATTCAGTAGCACAGCAGGATAAAAAGTCAACACACAAAAGTCAATAGCATTCCTCTACACAGATAACAGACACACTGAAAAAGAAATTAGAAAAGCAGTATCTTTTTTTTAGCACCACAGAAAATGAAATACTTAAGAACTAGTGTAACTAAAGAAGTAAAAGATGTATTCAATGGAAACTGCAGTATAGTGAAAAAAATAAAAAAATAGAGGACTTGAGAAAATGGAAAGATATTTCCTGCTCTAGGATAGGAAGAACCCACAGTGTGAAGATGCTCATATTCCCCAAATTGTCAAAGAGATTTAGTGTGATACCTATCAAAATACCATGAATGTAACTCACAGACCTAGATAAATCATTCCTAAAATTTATTTAAAATAAGTCCTAGAATAGCAAAGACAATACTGGGCAGCAAAGATAAGGTAGGATGCATTACAGTTACTGACTTAAAATTATACTACAAAGCCAAAGTGATAAAAATCAGCATGATATTGGCAAAAAAACAGACCTGACGATCAGTGGGCTAGATTAGAAGATGCAGAAGCAAATAAAAACACACTCAGCCACCTTATCTTCAACAAAGGGGCCAAACATGTTTACTGGAAAAAAGATAGCCTCTTTAACAAATGTTGCTGGAAAAAGTGGCTCTCCACATGCTGAAAATTAAAACTTGACCCAGGTTTCTCACCATGAACAAAACTAAGGTCAAAATGCATTAAATATGCAAATATTAAAACAGAAAAACCTAATCTTCTGAAAGAGCAAGTAGGAGGAAGACATTGGGGTAGGCAAATAGTTCATGGACAAAAATCAAAATGCACATGTAGCACTTGAAAGAATCAAATGGAACCTCCTCTAGCTGAGAAGTTTTTTCATGTCAAAGAGATATTACGAACAGAGTAAAAAGAAAACCCACAAATTTCAAAAAAATCTTAACAAAACATTCAAACAAAAGTCCTCTATCTAGAATTGATAAAGAACTAAAAAATATTAGAGCCACAAAATTCAAAGACCCAAGGCAGAAATGGGTGTTGTAAATGAACACACACTACTCAGAGGAAGAAATACTAGAAGGTTATAAATACACGAAGGATGCTCCACATTACTAGCCATCCATGAAATGCAAATTAAAACTACGCATATATACCAACTCACTCCAGAAAGAATGGTTATCATAAAGAAATCAATCAAAGAAAAATGTTGGAGAGGCTGTGGGGAAAAAGGAACCCTTTTCCACTGCTGATGGGAATGCAGACTGGTGCAACCATTATGAAAAGCAGTGTGGAGACTCCTTAAAAAATTAGGACTGGAAATCCCATTCAATACAGCAATCACCCTACTGTGAATTTTCCCAGAATAACTGAAAACATTATATCATAGTGATGTTTGTGCTCCTATGTTTATAGCAGCACAATTTGTGATGGTCACGTCTTAGAAACAACCAAAATGCCCAAGAACTGAAGAACAGTTGAAAAATGTGCCATTTTTGTACAATGGAATATTACCCAGCTATAAAGAATGATAAACTTGAAGTCTTCATATATATGTGGATGCATCTTGAAGATATACTCATAAGTGAAATAAAACAGGCCTACATGTGTAAATATCATATGGTATCCTTAACGTATGAATTCAAAAGAAGAAATAAAATTGGAAAGACACAACACAGCTAAATCGAAATCAAGAACTTAAGGATGAAACAATGAATAGACAGCAAGCCAAAAAGTTAGGAAAAATGGCAGGGGGAAAACCATTCAGTCATATATACACAGGATGAGCTAGACCACGGTCCTAAGAATCTCCCCAACAGGTTTTTGACACTGAGAATAGCAATACTAAAGCCATGCTTTAGTGTAATACTAAAGCCATGCTTTTCTGGAATGCCTGCCATTCTGGTCTTTTAGATTTATGCTGTTCTAACATCACTTCAATTATTGTTACGCTCTCAGGTAACAAGTAATTAAAGAGAATAAGAGACAAGGAAAAATGGCATAGGTTTGACCTGGTACAATTTTGTATAGGGTTCGAATTCTAAATTGCTCTCTAAAAATGTGCAATTGTATTTTTAACACATTCTATAGGGATTTATTAAAATGTCAATGATTGATGGAAAATACCAGTTCCATGTTTAACATGTTTAAGGTATGTGATATTCAGAAAGACAGCGATGTTAAACTCAAGTACCTATGTTATAGAATAGTAGTATCACTAAGCTTCTCTTCCAGAGGGTTAACAACTTAAGTTCATAGACCAAAAAATTAGAGAAACAGAAGAACTACAAGGATAACCAATATTTTGGCCGTAGCTCTTCAAGGTCAGTGAGGACTCAGGACATAAGAGTACTTGTACTGCAACTTCCTCAGAAGTGCCTCAAATTTTCTGTCCAAGGAAATTATAGGATCACAGAGGAAACGGGTCAAGTATGTATAGTGTGCCTAGCAAGAGTCACCTAGAGAGAAAATATTCTCTCAGGCATTCAGAGAGAGCAAACTGGTCAAGCAATGGCCATGACTCATTCTGATGGTTGACACTGACAAAAGTTCTACAAAATGTTGTACATGGTTTCAAGGTCTATCCTGAGGGGATTTGATCAGATACAAAAGTTACATGTTTTGTTATATAAGTCTTGCTTTAACTGGCCTTAACCACCCAGCAGGAAAGCTTAATCACGAGGCATAGAAAGTAAAGCCAGATTAGTATGCTGAGCTTTAAAAAACTCAAGTCAACAGTTTCTAACATTGCCAATTGTGCTGATAACCTACTATTATTATGGAATATTGAACTACGCATACAACTTGTTCTTTGCTTAATGAGAGGAAATATTTTCACCAATAGTGTTTACAAAAATTATCATGTCTGCATCTTGCACTCTGAGCAACTACTATGAAGACAATGTGGCTGTCCTACAAGCATGTTTTGAAACTGTTTATTGTTATTTCTTATTAAAAGTAATAGAAACATAATAAATTTTAAAAATGAAAAAACAATAAGGTACTATTATTTTGTTATTTAAAACAGAATACATATATACTTTAAAGATAAAACACATTTATGTACCAGGCATAGTTACTCATTTTACAGGTATAACTGCAACAACTACATATTTGTAGGGACATTTTTAGCATAATAGTTTTTTTTTCTTAGAAATTTCCTTTCATAAAAATTAATCCTGAAACAGTAAGTTCTTGAGTTTTAACTGTAGTTTGTATTACTTAACAGAGTGTAGCTGTAGATGTAATTTTCTTTGAATACTGCAAACACTGAAAAAGAATATTGATGCAATTAAACAGATAAAATTTCTTGATTAGTCCCCCATTGTAGTTTGTCAGGCATCCCATGTATCATAGGACTTATGTGATTTGCATGGCACAGAAGGTATTGACCAAAATACTATTGTGTGGGTATTCCTAGCCAGAATCATCTTCGTGATTAGCTGGCACTTACATCTGATCATTTCTTGCTGCTACTTAAGCACCTAAGGATGCAAAGCAATAAACAAAGCAGCAGCAAACCAGAAAAACTGAAGAAATCCACTTCAAATGGATTAACGTAATTACTTCAGCCAGAGAGTGACAACAAAGTGACAAAACACACTTGAAACATAGATGTTTTCATAGCCCACCTTCTGCTTGTACACACCTGTGCACTTTGTAAATGGCTCCATATGCTTAATCAAAAGAAATCTAATTGCCTTAATTTACTTCATCCAAAAGTAGAAGAGTAAATTATATGTTTAATTATAAACTTTCCACTTTGGGCAGCTATAATTAATGACTCAAGGAATTGTGCAATAAGGCAAGAGCAGCCTTTTATTACTCCTGAGGTACCTGAACAACACCAGCGTTGCAGAGCCAGTCAAGTTCTATTAGTACAGGAATCAAAATGCCTACCTGAGGCATTAATCACAGAGCACCGTCGAGCGCAGAGACTTTTAATTATATATGCTGTGTACCCTCCACATGGATTGTCTGCACCATGGGATGGTAATAAATGTTCTATTCTGAGTAATGATGACAAGAGGGTTTTTTTTTCTTATTTTTTAAATTTTCTTTGGCAAATGCCACCTTACATTTCCACAGCCTTATCAAGACGTGGCCTTAGGTCTGGAACATGGGGAATGCTCTCTAAAGTAGTTTTGAGGCAGTCAATGCCTTTGGAGAATGGAGTCTAATTTGTGTTTTCTACTGCAGTTGATAAAGGCAGTGAGGAATACCACTCCACATAGTTGTTGTTCTTCTTTTTCTTCTGTAACACTCAGAGTTACAATTTTAAAGGGAGTCATATCTTTCAACCATACTGAAAGAATGAACATACAGTCTCATATCAAAACCTACAGTCCTTCATTTATTCTAAGACACCATGAATAAATTTGAGACTCTAAGAAGAAAAATCAAGGGTCATCCTCTGTATGGAACAAAGCCAATTTAGCTATTCATCACAAAATCATCTACTGGTTATGTGTAGGATAGGTTGGATATTTTTATATACAGAGCAATCTTCTTTTTTTTTAATGAGCAGAATATACTTATTGAGGGAAAGAAAGCTCCTGTCCGAGAGAGGGACAGCAGGGGGGTCCCGAGTGTGTGTCCCCCAGAGCAGTATTCTGACATTTGTAGAGCATGGGCTTCTCATCATAAAATGATCTGGTTCTGAATCTCCTTTCTGCTACTTATTAGCTGAGGAACTTCTCACAATCTATTTAATACCTCTGAGTCTTAGTTTCTTCATCTCTAAAGTGGGGACTCTGAAAATGCTTTTGAAATTGCCTATTTAAATATAGTAATGACGAGTGTAGACCACGTTTCAGATTCTCAACACCTGCCTTGTGTTAAAGACAAATTAAAAACATGTTTAGATCGTCTTGCTCTCCCACTCGGAATCTCACAAATTAGAGTGCTAATGAAAACATTCGTCTTGGGTCATAGAGCAATGTAATTGTGGAGGCAAATCTCTCCCCAATGATAATCAGCCTGCTGATTATTCTCAGTCACATCTCCCTACCCGCTTCTAGCCTCTCTTCCTTTGTCTACACTGGAAGCCGAGGTCTCAGTTACATCACTGGAGGATGTTTGTCTATGGATTTCAGTTACTTCCCTGGGTGACAGAAACTGGAAGATGGAAGATCTTTGGAGGAGAAAGATATCAGGTGTTTTTTAAGTTCTTACTTTTTCCCTGCTTTGCCATGGTTTTGGCTATGGCTCTGGTACTTGTTTTAGACAGTAGCCCTATTGAAGTGTTTATGTACATTTAAATGTACTTTGAATGTTTATGTATATTTAAAATTCAATGTACATGAAAATGTTAAAAAAATAGATTTCTCGGTTCTGCCTTCAGAATGTATTCTCTTAGTCCATTATAGACTGCATTGGCGGTGGGGAGCTGGTGCATGTGCAGAGCACAGCTTGACTCCTCTCCTGATCCCTTTCTACGGCACTCCCTTCTCTTTCACTCTCTCCACTCTTCTTTTCTCAGTCCTTGGCTTATTGGCCAAAGCTCTACCTCATTTTTTCACATTGTCTGATTTTTCATTGTTCTCTTTAATTGATTTATATTCGGGGTTACTTAACAAAATAAATTTTGCAATAATTCTGCTCGATGCATTTTACTTAGCATGACATGTGAGGTCAAGGGGCTGGGAGATAGCTCTGTGGCAGAAGTGCCTGTCTGGCAAGTGCAAGGTCATGAGTTCGAACCCCAGTCCCACAAAAACAAACAAACAAACAAACAAACCAAAAACCAACCAAGACATGTGAGGTCAGAGGTAGGCATGGGAGGGGTGTGTAGAGCTGAGGAACTTGTGGAAACACACTCCTCAAACCTTGGTTTGAGTGCTTGGTTAGAGATTAAAAGAGTCCCAGTGCCACAAGTACCAGCAGGATCAAACAGCATTGCTTTAAGGAGTAAAGCTCTGGCCTTGTTCTTTTCGGACTCTGATTTATCATTTAAATCAGCGCCAAAGTCAGTCCTTGAGCACACTGTCTCCTGTCCTATCCCATACCTGAATTCTCTTCAGATGCCCCTTTCCTTTTCCATCCTTGTTTCCTGGTTCTAGTAATAAAAGACCACAGAGGCTTCAGTTTAGAGCTGTCATCATGAGACGTTCTTCTACTGAGGAGTCTTGGTTCAGGTCAGCTCCACAAGGCCATCTTGGAGTACCAACTGGACCTTGGTTTCCAGTGAGCTTTCATCCTTTGCACCACACCATGGTTATGAACTGTAACAGTTATGCCCTCAAATTGCATCCATTAATAAAATTAGTGCTTTTTAACTGTTCCCAATTATTTCACTCTTTTGTGTCTCCTAGGTCTGTTATTTCCATTATAATTAAGACAATTGTACAGATTCAAATGAGCAAGAATACTGTTGCAAATCATACCAGCTATCCAGACCCTTGGAAAATAATCTTTTTTTAATAGTTTCACAACTGAAGCAAAACAATGGCGAAAAGTTTTTAACCTGGAAACCTTTAGTACCAAATATATGCTCTTTCTGTGATAGTGAAAATTTGAACTGGAGTTATGACTTCACATAAAAAATTTCTAAAGGATAAAGTGCTCAGATATTTGTGAGTATTAATGCACTATTTTCCAGCATGTGACTTAAACAGGTTTTGAACAATTTATTTCAATAATTTTTCAAACAGATTTTGAAAAATTTCAAAATTACTCAGCATAGATGATTGTATGAGTGTTAAAGTAAACACACCCCCCATATTCTCTGGATGTACTTATTAATTATTATTGGCAATGTTTTACAACTCCGAGGTCACTTAAAAAAATCTCTTGAAACCTAAGTTTTAAAGTCTTTCTGCTCTTACCTATTATTATTATTATTATTGTTATATTTTGCATAAGAAATTTTTGCTTATGGGTTTTTTTCTATTTCAGGAAGTATGCTTGTTTACTGTATAAGGAGGTTGACCTTAACTAGTGTCTTGTGGATTCTCACACAAAAATTGAGTCAAATTAAAAGAACAGAGAGTTCTTTAGATATGTCTGGCAGTAAGTAGCAGAGGTCAGCTGTGTCACTGATGGGTGTCAGAAGTCAGAGGCTCAACAGGCACAGGGTCAACTGTCTCAACTATGAGATCCTGTCATCTCTGCACTTGAGATTCTTATGATGGCCTGTAGGTACTTGGCAGAACTTTGAATAATGAAGTCCCTGCCATCAAAACAAAAATCTAAAATAGCAATATCACATGTTAAAAATAAATGTCAAAAAGGTCTTTCTTCTCCTAAGTCCCAGATATACATAATTCACTCTCTTTTGAGTTTTTAAACATCAGCCAATGATTTGTTGGTATTATTGTGGGAGGAACGACATGAAATTTTCTGAGGCAGGAGAACCATGGTGGTAAAGTACAAATTTGCAACTTTATAATTAGAACAAAATTTAAACATCAAAAAAGAACACCAAGTATGTATATCAGAATTTTAAAATATGTTATGCATTTACTTCACAGTCATGTTTCTTTGCAGAATTGGCACAGCTACCAGTCTTTAATTTGAGGTATCTTGGAGGACTAGAAATAAATGTGCCATCAAAAACTGTCGCCTATAATCTAGAGTAAAATGAAATCCGAACAACTGGATTAAAATGTTTTTAATATCCTAGAGACCAGACAAAAAACCCCCCACAAATATATGAGTATACCATCATTTCAAGTAATTTTTTCTGAGTCATTTCAAAATGTATTACATTGTGTTCAGAAAAGCCTCATTTCTTTTGGAACTTCCTTTGTAGTATGTTGCGTTTTGTTGTGTTGTTGCTTGGGAAAGACACTTTGTATGTATTAATTTGATTTGTGATATCATATATTTCTATATCACACAATATAATTTCACATGTGCCAGCAAACTCCTAAGAGGAATAGGTTGGTTACCCACTACTCTTACAGGCTTGATAAGTTCTCTCTCTCTTTTAATTTTATGTGCCAGCCGGGGCTGGCACAGCAGGACTGGGGATTGACATCCCACCCCTGAGTCTGCTTTCAGGCACTTTAATCTGCTGAGCTATTTTGCCAGGCCTTCAGTTCATTTTGGAAGCCAAAGGATGAACCTTTACTTGTTTCAATCAGGCATTGAGTAAGCACTCCAGTCCCCTCCTACAGTGCCTAACACCCGGAAGGGGGCTCAACAGTAGGATGCCTTTGCTTTTGCTATTTCCTGCCCGTGCCCATCTGCTGAGAGGGCAAATGAAGAAGCTACTTGCATTCTGTCCCCACGAAAACCATCAAATAACTAACAAACACCTGGTCTCAACAACTGCAAATGAGTGATGCAAAAATAGTTTAAATCCTTTTGGAATTTTGGAGCTTTAATTCCAGACACTTTTGTGTGAAACACTTCTGGCAGTTTTGATTCTCTCCTCCGTTTCTTTAAAGCTATGCTTGCACTCTTGCACATCTTCACCCAGGTCTTCTCTTTACCAGTATAAGGCCTTGTCATAGTCCCAGGTCATCTGCGCATTGATTTCTGGACCTAAACCTTGGAGATGAAAGCTCTCTGTTGAGCGTGGGAAGCAACTGTGGTCAAAACATGGAAAGTCTGTAGCTTGGCAGGAGGCTTTTCTGAGTCCAATTTACAAATCTTTTAATATAGTTTCTGGTTTAGTTTGTATAGCAGGAGGGAGCCCATTGTGGGCAAAAGATTAGATTAGTGTGAAATTAACAACTAATTCGGAAAGTTATACCTTAAATTATTTACGTCTCTTAAGAGACATTAACTTTAGTATTTTCTTTTGTGTTTTCTGTTTCTCCAGGAAGTATTAGACTGTGGGAATCTTGCCAGAAACAAAACAAACCTTTTTATTTGGCCTCAAGAAGCTTAAAACTAAGTGTACAAAACAGAAATAAAATCACAAGTAAATTTACCAATCAAGACAAACAAATAAAGCTTAAGAAAATAATATTAAGCAAAGTTGAGACACAGAAACCAATTTCAGTAATAGTCAAAAATGATCTCTCTGACTTCCAAAATATCCAGAAGACAGTTTCATTAAGATGATGAGTATTATAATTTTCAATCATTGATTATGTTCTTAAAACTGCTGGTTGTTGATTTAAGCCTTTTACAGCTCATCATACTAATCTAGCTTTACCTCATGGTTAAACTTCTCTGCTGGGTGGTTAAGGACAAGGTAAAGCAAGAACTGTACAACAGAACATGTGACTTTTGTATCTCCTAAAGTCAGTCAAATCCCTTTGGGATTTACCTTGAAACCATGTACAGCACGTTGTAGAACTATTGTCAGTGTCAGCCATCTGGATGAGTCATCGCCATTGCTTGAGTTTGTTCTCATTGACAGCCTGAGAGAATGTTTTCTCTCTAGATGACTCTCCTTAGGCACAGTATATACCTTCAATCCTTTCCCTCTGTGGCCCTATAATCTCCTTGAACAAAAAATTTGGAACACCACTGAGTTATAGGATATTACAGTAAGGTTCTCTTGTGTTCTGAGTCCTCACTGACCTTGAAGGGCTAGGGCCAATATTATTTTCTCTAATTTTTGGTATATAAACTCACGTTCTTAACTCTCCAGAAGAGAAGCTTAAATCAACAGCTTCTGACATTGCTGGTTCTACCAATAACCCACTGTGGTTATGGAATATTGGACTATATATACAACTATTTTCTCTTAGTTCAATGAGAAGAATTTTTTGTACCAATAATGACTAGAAAAATTATTATTTTTCATCCTATGCTCTGAATAACTGCCATTAGGACAACAATATGCATTGCATTAATTATTGGAGATGTACTACTAATGTGTTTTAAAACTGTCTTTTGTTATTTCTCACTGAAAGTAATAAAAAAACCCTGCTGGTTGTGATGGTTGTTGTATTTAAAAATTCAAGTATAACCTGGGTTAAATGTTGCTTGGATGAAGTTAAGAGTTACACACAGAAAAAAATCAACTACAAACATTTCTCCTGTGCCACGAATAACATAAAAATCCATTAAGGAGAAGGCATCTGAAAAATTTCCATCTTATCAAAATGCTTTTTAATAATTTACTAAGTATCCATTTTATTAAAAATGGTATTAGGTATGACCCCTGGTAGGCATTAGCTGAAGCATGCCTATTTATCTTCTACATGTCCTTCCAAAAGACATCATATTACAATGATATACACACAACCATGATTATCAAAGCTCACTCTCCGTAGTTAAATCTGGATACAGTCTTTATATCGATCAAAAGACGAATGGATGAGGAAAATGTGGTATTTACAGTCAATGGAATGGTGATGTGATGTGAAGAAGAACAAACCTGAGTCATTTATGGGAAAATGAATGCACCTTGAGACCAAAATGTTAGGTGAAATGAATCAGACACACAAGTTTAAGTATTATACACTTTTGTTTGTCTGAGAAATCCAAAATACAAGTAACAAACGAATAAAAGTTGGGTTATAAGAAATAGGGAGGAGGCTGGGGAGATAGCTCTGTAGCACAAGTGCTTGCTTGGCAAGTACAAGGTTGTGAGTTAAAAATCCTAGTCCCCCTCAAAAAAAAAAAAAAACAACAAACAAATAAACAAAAAACAAAACAAAAAAAAAAGCCACGATTTGGGCCCAGCAGGATGGCTCAGTGGTGTAAAGCGCCTGCTTAGGAAAGCTTAGGCGGCTGCAGGGGCCACGGTTCGATCCGCAGCACCACATGCTGCGCCAGCCCTGCTCTCAGGCCAGGCTGAGCTGGCCATAAAAATAAATACATAAACAAGCAAAGGTTCTGAAACAAGAAAAACAAAATAAAAGAAATAGGGAGGTAGGTCTTTCAGAAAACGGAAGGGAACCAAGACATGGAAGAAGGGGGAAAGGAAGAGGAGAGGCTGAGTAAACAATTAGGGCAGCTGTATCCAGGTCCCAACTCTCCATACAGTGTAAGCACTATGAACGGCAAGCAGGAACCCATCAAAAGAAAATTTATCAAAAAGAAAATGGATAGGAGCTGGGGAGATGGCTCCGAGGCACAAGTGCCTGCTGGGCAAGTGCAAGGTCGTGAGTTTGAACCCCAGTCCCACCAAAAAAAAAAAAAAAAAAAAAAAAAAGAAAAAAGAAAATGGATAAACAAATTCATCCCTACCTTTCCTGGAAACCTTTAGCTTGGTCGCAAGCTCACGTTTTATGGCTGTGTAAGTTTGAGAAATGCAACAGACAGTGCCCTAGACATTTCTTAATGTGAATAGTTCTCTATGCAGAACATATCTTGAGAAGTCCTGATAACTTTTAAGTTTCATGAACAACAACATCTCTTAAACGTTCTCCTTGCTGTAGAACATTGTGCTCTGTATTGTGTGTTACAGAAATGTTCTTTACCCAATGGTATAGCTAGGAATCCTAAATATATGTATTTGGAAATCCTTCCCTACTATTGTGCTTAATCTTAATATTTTTCATTTCTCTCTTGATGGTATCTGTTAAAACTTGATAGAGCAAAAAATGACAGAAGTAAAAAAAAATTGATGGAGGAAATATTAATCTTAAAATCATTTATTTTTCCAGAATATTTCAAACATCTTGATTTCAGCTTTCAAAATGTCATTGGATATTTTGAAACAGGAGTGAGAAATGTGCATTCTTATCAATTTAGGAGAATCCCAAGTTATGCTGGTCTTTTCTAATATAAAAGAGTCATAGTTTGAATCATAAGTTATTTAAAATATTATTATTTATAGGTATGATACTTGCAAAATTGATGAAGTTATGTACTCTGTAAACCAGGCAACCTACTCTTCTAGAAAGGCAGATAACTGATAATCTCAAAGAGAAGTGATTTCTCTCAAAAAATAAAATTCAGCGCTTCAACTATGACTGCTCAAGTTCAGTACAAACCTTCCTCTCCCACATCTTCATGTGCAAATTCACTGGTATAGAATTAAAGCAAATATTAGTAGAGAAGAAGCACAAAGACTTGCATCATACCTGGAAACTAGAAACATATGTTCCTCACAGGTGGAGTTTTGCAAGAGAGTTCTGCACATGGCACAGCAGGGACCAGACTTCAGCACACTAGAAGTTGACCCAGGCCACCACCTAAAGAGAAGCATTAGCACAAGTTGGAAGACTACACTGGGTATATTCATATGCATATTCATATTTGTTTTTTCATTGTATTATAAACTACCTCTGTCTAGTGGCTTCAAATCATCTACATGAACTATTTCTTAAGCCTAGGGCATCTGCTCCAAGAAGTAGTAGGTTACCATCAGATGTTCCTTAGCTCTGTAATTTCATCTGAGGCTTGGCATCTTCCAAACCTCATCCCAGAATTCAACTATTGGTAATTGAAGGATATTCAGGCCCCTATATTCTTTTTTTTTTTTAAAGCAGAATATTTATTGAGAGAAAGAAAAGCGAGAGAAGAGACAGAAGGGGGACCCGAGAAGGTTGCCCCATGCCCCTATATTCTGTGGGGCCCCTATATTCAGTCAGAATTTGCTCTGAGAACTAGAAGACATTCACTGATTCCAGTCACAGGGCCTTCTCATGATATAGTTGCTTTATTCCTTCAAAGGAAACAAAGAGGGCCTCTCTCTTTAGTTGGCTAACAGTATTTCATAATGTAACCAGTTCATAAGGAAGTTATTTTTCTTTTGGTCAAAAGTCATTTCTTTGTCAGGAGTAATTACACTCAAAGAGGGGGTGATTTTTTAAATGTATTTTAGGGAAGGGTCTTACAGGGTGCTCAGGGTCTCATTACTAGGTTGGTCTTCTAGTGATTCGCCTGTTTACAGCCTCCCAAGAGATGGGATTACAGGTGCACACTACCACACCCAGTCTCAATTGCCCTCTCGATGCACCTTAGGGGCAAAGCTGGTATGGAAAGTCCGGGGAACAAACCCCTGGCCCCTGCACCTGCTTGCAGACAATTTTATCTGCTGATCTATTTGGCCGGACCTAAGAGGGGGTGAAATTTGTATGGTACCCACAGAGGTGCTATGTCAGGCTTTTGTCTAGCTCAGAGTCTGAGCATTCCACAGTTCTCAGGGTAGCAAGAAGATAGTAAAAGTGTCTGACAGTTCATCACTGGAAAGAGAAAATCTTAAAAATAATATTGAACTGGCATGCCTTTTTCCTAATAGAAAGCATGAAGCAGCTTCTTCTTTTTCCAGCAGACAAATTTGAAGCTAAACTACATACAGCTGTCCCTCTGCATCTGCAGTAGATCAAAAATATCTGGAATAAATGCATCGTATTGAATATGTGCAAACCTTCCCTCGTCATTATTCTCCAAACAATACAGTATAACAACCAATTTACATAGATTTGCATTATGCTAGGTATGATAAGTAATTTAGACATAATTGAAGGCCTATGGTAGGAAGTGGTGGGTTCTGCCCAAATGCTATGCTACGCTAGTGTATGCAGAGGCTTGAGCTCACTTGGATTTTGGTATCTGGGCGGGTCCTTGAATCAGTCCCCTGTAGATGCTTGGGGATGTTATTATCATTGCCATTTTTAATATTTCTGAGTGACACTTTTGAGGATGAAAATTTATAACAATTTTGAAATGAAGCTTATGAGGTAATGAAGAAAAGACATGGAAATTGTACACTTCAGGTCCCGTCTCTTTCCACTTAGAGTACAAAGCATTTCTTCTCTATTTTTCCCAAAAGCTGCTTTATAGAGGACAGAAAAACAAAAAGATGAGAGGAGAGAGAAAATCCAAGGAAGTTTAAATAGAATGAGAGGAAAATGGAATTGAAGACAAATTTAATACTAGATTGGGAGGGGAGACATTGTTTCTTTCTATGGCTGCCTGGGACAGAGGACAGAAAATAAAGTGGCCTTCCAGGATTCAGTGGGCATACACTCATGCACCTTTCACCTGACCACCCATGAGGAGTATGACCTTATAAAGTGAACCGGTTCTTATTGCCTTAGGCAAAGCCTCCCAGAGTATGTCTACTATTTATATTTTGGAATAACTAAATCTACCCTAAAAAGTATAAAGCACTAAGATACAGCTTAGAGTATTAAACCTCCTGGCAGTTAAACCTTCACTGAACACTCTGCAGGCATGAGGGAGGGACTTTGCCATTCCTGTAAAGAACTCACAGGAGTTAGAAACAATGAATGCAATTTAATACAATACACATTGAAATAAAATATAGGTTAATATATACCAAAATCTTAACATATACAAAAGTAGATATAATGCAAACTAACATGAGAATTATTTGGGGGAGTCACTAATATTTTAAAAGATTAAAGATAGCTACATGAAGAGGATATTATTTCATCCTACATTTTTTTCTTTTGTATTTAGCACAGGGTTCACAGGGTCATAGTGAACCTCTTGTTTTCAGCCTCCCAAACACTGGGATTACAGGTACATGCCTCCATGCCCAGTGTCAATTGCCATCTCAGCATGTGCTCGGGATGGTGCCAGGGATAGAACCCCAGCTCCTATGCCTGCCTAAGCAGGCATTTTAATCTGCTGAGCTATCTGGCCAGACCTGTCCTACATCTTAAAGATTGAAAGCGTTTCAGGTAGAGGCTTCAACAGGGTGAGTGTGGGTAGGAAAGAGGCGAATACTGCTAAATTGCGTGCACCCTGGCAGCGAGATCAATTCCAAACCTCGGGTATTAGAAGCACCTTAATGAAAAGAAGCTTCATCCACTAAATTAACAAAAGCGAGGTTAATTTGTGCTATTAAGAGTTCTTCAGAACAACCCATTTTTCACATTCTAATCATACAACAAGATGTTAGTACTAGTGAAAAATCAATTGGAAAGAAAGCAAAGTATATCTGGAAGAATGTTATGTTCCACTCAGTAAGTCCCTGGGCCAGCCCACCTAAGACATAAGAATAGCTTTATAATAGTGCGTCCGTCTTTTTGCTTATGTAGGCACGCACATAGTTAAGTGCCTATCAATTTCATTACGGAGGCAGTTTGTTTGTGTTCATATAGAGCAGAACCATGGATGGGGATGCTCTCTTCTGATGCCCCTTTAATGCTCACCGAAATGAGTCCTTGGAGGCAGCTTTATCTTAACAATGCTCAGCTAGCCTGGAGAGGGCCTTTTAAAATCTGAATATCACTTACCTTCTTGGGAAATGCATGATGGCTGTACATTAGTTATGTTGGAGCCAACGGAAAGGGAAAGTATACTGAATGCATTATTTCACTTGCTATAATACCCCTTGATGAGGTTGTTTATTAGTCTGGTTTACAAAGTTAGTTTTCAAAGGCAATGTATGACTGGGTTTTAACCCCAAAGATCTGCCTTCATTAGCTTGCAAGGGCAAAGGATTATTACCATCATTCAGTGTCACATTACCTTTGTATTTATATCTTCTTTGGATGCAGAACTA
The DNA here is from genome assembly GCA_004027025.1 of Myocastor coypus. Lineage (NCBI taxonomy): Eukaryota > Metazoa > Chordata > Mammalia > Rodentia > Myocastoridae > Myocastor > Myocastor coypus. The sequence goes on along the minus strand of PVJA010000004.1, from coordinate 365,341 downwards.
ATATACAAGTTCATTGTAAGAGTGTTTGATTAGCAGGCATGAAGCTGTTGTTAAATAACTAATTTTCTACATATATGGTTATAAGCTCAAAATGCAGTTTCTTTGTATTGCAGAAAATCATAGACTGCTTTTGAAATAGATATGTATCCAAACATAGAAAATGTTGCATTTAATTTCAGGGGGCGTATGGATCCTGTGTTAATCCAAGGGGTTTCCATGGAGATCAGAAGCAGGGTGCATTATTTTACTTTTTGTATATATAGTAGAGCCTTTCTGGGGTTTTCGTACTTCATTTCCTCTGTTTCTTGAAAGCTTTCAAACAATATTGGCTATTTCCAAAAGAGCAAACCTAATAAGTGTGCTGAATCTTCTTTCCTCTGTCCTAGTTGATCAGCTTGCAGTGAACACCTAGACATACCACACCCAGAAGCCAGCTTGTTTAGTTTTGGTTTTCTTCTAGGAATGTGAATGCTGAAACATGTAGAAGACGTAGGATATCTCCTGTTCAAAGTACCATCTGAGTGTATAAAATAAACAAAGACAAACCTCCAACATAGTATCTAGAGGTAGAAATGTTAATATGAGACAAAAAGACAATATTAAACACAATCTTCCCAAAGGTATTATGTTTAGAATAATAGGAAATATATCTGCAAACTTTGCAATGGTAGAGATTTGAGGAACAGCTTTAAAAAGAAAGGTTAGTATTGAATTTGAATTCAACAAACAAAAACACCAGAATGCTGTTATTGCCAGGTTTTTCATTTACAAGACACATTTTTTTTTTTTTTTTTTTTTTTTTTTTTGTGGGACTGGGGTTTGAACTCAATACCTTGCACTTGCCAGGCAGGCGCTTGTGCCACAGAGCTATCTCCCCAACCCCAATATTTGTAAGACAATTTCCAACCTCTCAACCAACAACTGTGGCTAGAGTTGATATAACAAAAATTTAATCCAGTGAGGGGAATTTTAAACTTTTTAATCAATATTTCAGCAGCAATTTATTTTTCATTAATAAGATATAAAATAAAATTCTGCCTCATTGGGTATATAGGAATAAATTTCAAATGACTTAAAAATTAAATATAAAGCAGCAAAACTTTTAGTATATGGAAAGGAATAAAATGATTATATAATTTTAAATTGGGAACTATTTTCTCAAGAAAAGTGTATAATTTATAATTTCATACAGAAAAATAGCAGAATGTTTGACCACACAATATTAGAGAGTTTTCTTTAACAAATTATAAGTGAAATCTAAAAAAATAGATGAAAAGTGTGATAATTTTACCGAAATCTCCGCTAAAGGATAATGTCCAGATTTGAGCTTTAGGGACTTGTCTTAGTTACTTTTTACTCATTGCTGGGACAAATACCCGACACTGAAAATGAAGGAAGGAAAGGTTGATTTAGCTCACAGTTTGTGGAGGTTTCAGTCATATTCAGCTGGCCCAAGGCTGAGTGGAACAGAGCAGAGAGCATCCAGTTCATGGTGGCAGAACAGCAGCAATGGCGACAGAGGCAATTGACCAACCAGGGCAGCAGACAGCAACAGCTTGCGTCTATCTCTGTCTATCTTTATATTACATTCAGGCTCTCTGCCTCAGCCTATCTGCCTTAGGCTATACCCATAATCCCAGAAGTATTTAAAACACATAGTCCCAGGGATCGTAGATCAAGTCTCAAACTCTAGATCAATACTAAAATACGTAATGCCAGTGACTCATGAGTCAAGTCTCAATCTATAGAATTTCCTGCCCCATGACAGCATGAGGCTTTGGGGGGACAACTAGACATAAACCATAACAGGACTCATAGAAAAGATAAATTCAACACTGAACAAATGATGCACGCAGGCCAAAGACAAAGAAGATCTGAACCCAGGAAGCAGTTGTTCAGATTCAGTAGAAATCATGGATGCTACTTCAGATAACAGCAGAATACGATTTTACACTAAACAGGCTGAGAAAATTACAGCCGGCTGAGAGTGCCAAGTGCTACTAAGGAAGTGGCTGAAGGTTGGTGTCTGTTACCCTGAGGGTAAAGGCAGAGGGAATGCCTACTTTAGCCTTTTCTGTACTTGCCTGCTTGGAAAACATAATTCCCAACTACAAATTCTGAGACATTGTCTATTTCTTGAGACAAGTTAAATAATCTAATATTTTTTGTGAAGTTTTCAAGGATTCTCTTTATATGGATTGTTGCCCTTTCATTTTTAAAGGCTGGGTTTCTATTTTTGGCAACTTCCTAATATTTTATAATCATTTTTCTAAAAGTTTAGTTTTGAAAGCTTTTTAAGACATATCCATTCTTTTGATTTTTTTTGTAGTCGTTTGACCAGCCCTTATATCATAAATTTTAATTTGAGAAGTTCTAGTTATATCAGGATTGTTTCCTCTTTTTCGTTGTTGTTGTTGTTTGTTTGTTTGTTTTTTTTTTTTTTTTTGGTTGGGAGAGGACTGAGGATCGAACTCAGGACCTTGCACTTGCCAGACAGCACTCATGCCATGGAGCTATCTCCTCAGACCCTCCTCTTTTCACTTTTATTGTGATTTTGGTTATTTTCTTCTTAATTATGATTAGCCTTACTAGAAATTTATTTATTTGGTGGCTTTTAAACAATTCCTTTTTTTGTAAATTAACTCTGTTAATTCTTCTCCTTTGAATGTTTTTTTTACAATACTGTAAAACTGCGCTGAACAAACTTCTGAACTGATGCCAGGCTTTAATGTAACTGCGCAAGGGCATCCTCATGCGGGAGGTGAGGTGCTTCTGCTTGTCATCCCAACACTATTGTAAATCAAAGGTTCCACTTATCGTCAGGGTCTCCGGAGGCTTGTGAAAGCGGCAGGCATTCCTGTGCACGGCAGCTGTAATGGGCATCTACTGTCAAGGTGTGGGCAACAAGCACATGAGCTGTACGTGGGAAGCTGTGGAGGAATGACGTTTCCCTACTACAAGGAAGCCAGCTCACTGGCTGTTCAGGCTAAGACAAGATACATTGACCACAAGGCTTGGTTCTTTCTCAGGACACTCACTGGGATCACTCTTTCTGGTTTTTTTTTTTTTTTTTTTTTCTTTCAAGACTGTGTTCGAACTCAGGACCTTGCACTTGCCAGGCAGGCACTTGTGCCACGGAGCTATCTCCCTGGACCCCTCTTAAGGCAAGTTCTCTTTCTATCCTTCCCTAGGGTGCATTTGCCATCCTCAGTGCACAGCGGTAGGTGACTGTGTAGCCTTCTAGTCAGTCCCTGCATGTGTGCCACTATGGAAACAAACAGCATCTTCCTCAGGACTTTGCATTTTTTAATTATACAAATTTCCTTTCACTCTCTTAAAACATCTCTAAATTTGTCACCTGGAAATTAAACTCCATTTACTATTGCAGTCTTCCGAGAACACCAACACCAACATTCAGTGTTCACTTTTCTTTCTTCTTTCCTGATACTTCTACTTAAACCTGACCTTTGCATGGTTCTGTGGAACTGTGCGTTTCCTTCGCTTCATCTAACATTCACATTTGCCTACATCTCTATGCTTGTGGCATAGTGCGTAGTTTTTTTCAACTTGAAATACGTGTCTTTTGTCTCTGTGAGTCTCCTGCCTGACCTATGTCAGCCTCTAAACAAATACATCGTGCTGAGGTTGGCTTGCTTTCACATTCTTTTCTTTCTTCTCTTTACTTTTTATAACTCTTCCAAAAAAGTACATTATCATTACAGTTTTGCAGCAATGAGAAACTACTAACCCAGAAACCATGAACCAAAATCTCATTCTAGCATAATCACTTTAATTAAAAAAAAAAAGCATGAAATATGTTATTGGAACCAATCAAATTTCACTGCTTGACAAATATTCGCATAGATCAGCCTGAGGCAGCCAACATGGAAATTGAGAGGTTGAACCTTTTCAGCAATCAAGAGGTTTTCTATTTTTCCTCCAAATTGATACCCCACTGTTTTTGTTACCCACAATGCACTGCAACAGTCTCACCACTAGCACCCGAGGCTGTACCCAGCGACTCGTCATTGATGGCAACCACGACTCACCATGCAATCCCAAATCTCGCCAATGGGAGCCCCTGTACTTTCTCAAGCCATGTTTGTGCCAAATAGCCACTGTTCCCTTTCACTGTACCCTCAGCTTGATGACTCTATGAAAGACCTCACGCTCTGCTTAAATACCAGTCTGGTATCACTGCAAGAGTGAGCCCTCATGGGTTTGTTCTGAAATAAACCTGTCCTGAGCTGTTACCTTTGTTCTTTTCCTCTTTTTTTTTTTTTTTTGCTTTCTGTATTTTGTTAATTAATTAATTAGTTTGTTTGTTTTTATATTTTTAGGGAAGGGTCTACAGGGTGTTCAGGGTCTCAGTACTAGATCAGACTCGTAGTGATCTGCCTGTTTATAGCCTCCCAGCTATTTGGCTGGCCCTTTTCTTTTCTTTTCTTTTTTCTTCTCTTCTCTTCTCTTCTCTTCTCTTCTCTTCTCTTCTCTTCTCTTCTCTTCTCTTCTCTTCTCTTCTCTTCTCTTCTCTCCTCTCCTCTCCTCTCCTCTCTTCTCTTCTTTTTTTCCCCTCCCCTTCTTTCCTTTCTCCTCCCTTCCCCTCCCTGCCCCTCCCCTCCTGACCCCTGCCTTCCCTTCCTTTTTCTTCTTTTTCTTTCTTTCTTTCTTTCTTTCTTTCTTCCTTCCTTCCTTCCTTCCTTCCTTCCTTCCTTCCTCCCTCCCTCCCTCCCTCCTTCCCTCCCTCCCTCTCTCTTTTTTCCTTCCTTCCTTCCTTCCTTCCCTCCTTTCTTTTTTCATGCATTATTTCCCCACTGCTACTGTAACAAACTGCAAAAAACTTCATAGGTATAAAACAATTCACTTATTTCATCTTATACTTTTAGAATTCAGTAGGTTAAAGTAAAAAAAAGAAAAAAGTACCTGAACTCATTTGGTAGATAATGCAGAGCTTCATCCTGATTGGCTGTGAAATCCTTTCCAGGGATTGGTGGAACAACTTCCTAGATCTGCCTGTGTGGGCCTAGGGGTCCATGTCTGGCCCTTGTTCTTCTGTTCTGGCACTTGTTCCCTCCTTTCATTCTAGACCACTGTGAACTGAGTAACTTGGCTCTTCCAATGTCCTTCTGCCCTGATTTCTCTGAGGTGGGGCCATCCCATCATGGGCCCAAACAGTAAGAAAACTGAACTTCTTCAAGTTGTGAATATTACATATTTTATCTCAGCAATAAAAAAATGGGTGATGCCATTGTTGCTGGGAATATACTGGAACAAGTTTAGAAGTCCTTGGGTCTGACTTGCAAGAGGCATCTGAAGGGTATGGAGATATTAGCTAGAGAAGCCCAAAAAATCTATAAGCAGTTGTGACAGCTGATTTTTCTCGAAGTTCAGAAGATGAGAATGTTAATAGGAAGGTGGACAGTAAAGTCCAGGCTCAGGAACTTTTCACTGTAAGAAAGGATCTAACTAGCAATTGGCCTGGAGGCCATGAATGCTACACTCTAACAGAGCCCAGGGCCTGAGATGGAAGAAGACACTTGTAGGCTGGTGGAATAATGTGACTATAGAAACTTCAAGAGTTTAATGTTCTGGTTATGGCATGGGCACTGCTAGCTGCCTATAGCCAGATTTATAATGTGCACTGAAAGCAAAAGGTGGAGCAGAGCAATTTTGGTATCCAGAGGAAAATGCGTACAGCTAGGGGGAGGGGAGGCCTGTCTGCTAAAGTCATCAACACTTCGTGTACAGATGAAAAGAAAGATGGCGGCACCCCAGACATCAGAATCTCTGCCAGGGCAGGGCCAATGGTGCAAAGCATCAATGTTTCTTTTAAGGAGAATATGGGACGACTGTGAAGACTTCCTAGGAAAGTGGTTCCCTGCGTGTTTTCCTAGTCCAACTTTCCTGTTTCCCTGTTAAAGTACCCCTGGGACTGTGTTGAATCTCCTCAGAGAATCCAGGACAGCTGCCTCATCTCAAGGCCCTAAGTCCACAACATCTATCCTTCCTGTATTCTTTTGTTCGTTTTAATGAGAATAAAAGGTAAAATAGCAATGAAACAGTTTCAAAATAAGTTAGTAGTAGGATCGTTACAATTAATACCACATATACTGTTGTCTTTATAGTAGTTATTCAGAGGAAAAGATGCAGAGCTGGTATCTTGTCTAAACAATATTAGTACAAACTTTTATTCTCAATGAACTAAGGCAAAGTAACTCTATATCTATCATATATATATATATGTATATATCCTTCTGTGTGCATATATATATATGTATATATCTTTTCTTTTTAAAGTTTCTAATACTAGCCAAAAATATCACACAATGCCTTACAAGTAGATTGTAAGTCAGAAATACAGTATGAATCATATAACATAAAGTATAATTAAACAATATTCAGAAATTTAATTAAATATTAATTAATTAAAATTAAATTAAATATTTGAAAACAATATTCTAAAATTCAAATCAAATCATGATTCCAACTTAGAGGGCAGAATGTTGCATATCATATGTAGAAAGCTGTAAATCAATTCGGAGTACTCGCATGGTATCTGAGTAGGTGAATATATACAAAGATATTTTGTCCTTCTTTCAGTCATGCAAAATAAAATGTTGGTATTTTGGAGATTAGAATGCACAATCATCCAAATTATTATTCTGCTTGCCACAGTAACCATGAATTTGATCTATAATAATTGATATCATTTCACTTATTTTGAATGTTATGACAGTGAAATCTTTGTTTAATAATACTCTTGGGTATCTAACATCTTTTACTCAACCATAGGTTTTGCTTTGCAAAGCAATATTTTAATAACTATCTGATATTCAATGGAGGAATCTAGAATAAGTTACCTTTCTATTGTTAGTGAGGTTTTAAAATTTTATTTTAGCTGATGTGAAGAGTATTATTATGAACCATCTTGCACATTTATTTTAGTGTGTGAGTGAGTGAGTGAGTGTGTGTGTGTGTGTGTGTGTGTGTGTGTGTATGTGTGTGGTGTGTTTCTGCTAATTTAGATGGAAGAATGAAATTTCTGGGCCAGAGAGCACACATATGTTCAAACTTAGTAGACAGGTCCAACTCCAGCCAATTTCTAAAAGGATGTGCTAATTTATACTTCTGACATTAGGGTAGTTGAGTTGCAGTTGCTCCATATCTTTGGCAACATATGATTATGTGTCAGTGTTTTATATCTTAGTCATTCTGGAGGATGCATGGTGCTATTTAATCATGGCTTTGATTTGCATGTCTACTACTGCTGGGCTTTTTTTGATATCTTGTTTTTTGGATAACTTCTTCCTGTAAAGTGATGTTTAGAATTTTGCTCACTTTTCTGCTATGCTCCTGGCCATAGATTTCTCTGAAGTTTTTTGTATATTCTGCATAAAACCCTTTTTTAGTTTTATGTATAGCAAGTATTTTCTCCATGAAAACTGTGGTTTCATCTTTTAATCTTTCATTAGCACCTATTAATAGATAAATGTTCTTAGTTTAAACAAAATTTACATACTTTTGAAATAAAGAATAATCATCTGAGATATCTTGTAGATACTTTATTATTCTTTTTTTGAATGTTTATTATTATTTTATTCTCTTGATCATAAATATACATGGAAATAAATTTTGTGCATTTGATTATATAACAGTCTTTTTTTTTTTTTGTCTTTTTGAGACAGGGTCTCACTATGCAGTTGAGGCAGGCCTTGAGTTCACTTTTGTAGCCCAGGCTTGTCTCAAACTCGCACCAATCCTCCTGCCTCAGCCTCCCAAGTGCTGGGATAATAGGCATGTGCCACCATGCCCAGCTTATATAACAGTCTTGATTTAAATTTCTATTACTTTTGACAATTGCTCTATCTTTCTGACAAGTTTACATTAATTATCATAGATTAGTAAGTCTTGCTAAATAATTAATATGTCTTTTTATTTTATTCTTTTCAAAATCAATAGAGCTTAATTTTTCTCCTTATTCTTTCCTAAGCACTTCATTTAGCTACCGTTCTAACTGCTCTTCTTTCAAGGGAAAATTGTTGGGGAAAATCTGCAGAGATAATCTTCATTTGATTATTTCCAGTTCATTAAAATATTCTTTCTTGGCCCCACTCACTACTTTTCCCCAATAATTTAGACCCTTTGTGAGAAATCCAGTAGACAGAGTTTTGTATTCATCTCATTCGATTTTCAAAAATATTTAAAACAAGGCCAGCCAGATAGCTCAGTGGACTGAAGTGCCTGCTTAGGCAGAGTACAGCAGTTGGATTTCAATCATGGCCTGTTGTGCTTGCCTCGACACCAGGGCACAGTGGGACTGAGACTGAGACTGGGCGCAGTGGTGCACACCTGTAATTCCAGAGCTTGGGAGGCTGAAAACAAGAGGATCACTATGAGTCTGATCTGTGTAGTGAGACCCTGTAGATCCTGTCCTAAATATATACAAAAATATTAAAACAGTTTAATATGTTTTGCTTCTAGAAACTCTTTTGTCTTAAATTTTGGAAGAATGCCTTCTCTCCTACATATGCATTTCTTCCACTTTGTAAGTTATTTTTTCAAAAAAAATTTTTTTTTTACTCTAGGTTCTCCTACTTTGAACCTATAAATACCATTTTCAGGGAATGGCATCCACATATTCCTTAATTATTTTTATTTAATTTTATTTTTTGTTTTTATTTATTTTATTTTATTTTAATTTTAGTTTTGCGGGACCAGGGTTTGAACTCATGACTTTGCACTTGCCAGTCAGGCATTTGTGCCATGGAGCTATTTCCCCAGTCTCCTGAACTGCTTTCAAATTGAGCATAGACATTCATGCATTCAGCTGAGATCGTGAATTTAATAAGGCATTCTCCACAAGAGCAGATCTTGATCTTATATTATTGTTTCAAATAGCACTGAGTCTTCACAAAATTTCTCTGGTTTTTAACTTATTAGCTGTCACTTTCTGTTTACTTAAGTTTTGTGAATTGTGCATCTTACAGATCAATAGATGACTTAACTCCAGCATGTCATATGTTTTTTTTCTGCTTGTTAGTTTTTGTAGGGTGTTGACATTCTGAGCTGGCTTGATAGCTTTGAGTTCCATTTGTGGTCATTTCAGCTTTGAAAAACTGCTCCGAACTCTGATTTCTTTCATTTCATAGCTTTCCCTGATTGCTCAGCTTTTTGGATAGTTAGCCCTGTTATTCTTAAAATTAGGCAAAAACTCAGTGGGGAAAGCAGCACAGAAAGTAAGGTTCACGTCAGTAGATTGTTTTCTCTCACTAGAATTTTGAGTCATCACTGATCCTGTGTAGCTCAATGATTTTCCACTGATTTAACATAGCTTAGTTTTTACAGCCAGAATTTTCCTTGTTTTCAGTGGTGAGATCTGACAATAAGTTAGTTTGTCATAGCTGGAGTTTAAAGTCTACAGCTTATTTTTATAGAATTTTTCTGAAATTTACAGAGGAATATGTTCAATATAATTTTTATATGTTGCCTACTTTCCATATTACGTTGCCATCCTTTCTTATGTCATTTTAATTTCTTGTGTCATTGTTTAATATTTTTGATACATGCATTAGATTCTGAAGGTAATCATCATTTAACTATTTATTTGATGTTGGTCTTTTTATTGGATTCAGCAGGTTCATTAATAAAAATGATTGTAAAACTAGAACTAGTCATCATAAATATGTAGTAAATTTTAAATTTGAGTAACAGTCATAACCATCATCAATCAAAGTCAAAATATTGACAGTGCAGGTCGTGGATGGTGAACCCTTTAGGACAGCTGATGCAGACAAATAGCCAGCTTTAACTCGCATGCCTCAGGCTAGGTACTTCCGCCTAGATCATCAAGGTCAGTACCACAGACGATTCAAAACTAAGACAAGTGAACCTGGACTTCCAGACAATATTCTTCGGAGATGAGAAACAGAGATTTAAAAAATTAGCATAGACTAACTTGTGATCCAAATTTTACGAGTAGCCCTTATTATAATGAAAGAGTCAAAGAAAAGAGTTCATCAACTATTGAAAGAGCAAGAAAATCTTTTTAAACTCAATATCATCTGACATGGATTGGATTTTATCGAATAGAGTAAAGGAGGAAGATAAGCATAATTCTTGTCTAGTTTTGTTTCCTATTTTTCTCTAAACTTATTTTGAAAGTATTAGTCCAAGATACTTAGGTTTGCATTTTCCTCTGTCTGAAAAACACCCTTCATCATTGATGGATTTTTCATGGTCTATAAATCTGTTTCAACTGAATAGATATATTTAACCTAAGCTACTGGATCACAGGAAGTTTGCTGACAAATCACATAGCTGACAACCCTCTATATGCAAATATAAAGAGGGGTTGTTTTGGTTTGCCAATTTGAAATAGGAAAAGTTTATGATCCTTGTTTTTCCATCTACCCAGACAAAAAGCCAGGACATGCCTATATGCCAGGAATGAATAGTGATTTTGACAAGAATGTGAACTAACAAAAAAATCTCTAAAACCATCAGTGAGAACAAGTGTGTTCAATGCTTATCTGCATTCATAGTATCTTCCTTAATTATCACATTACATGGTAAGAGTAGGCGTTGTGAATCTAATTTTAAGGTTAGAAAACTGTTCAAAGTCAAAGTCCTGCAAGATGATGAATCTTCACCTGATGTCAGTCTGAGATCAAGAACACTTTCTTTCTGTTAAAACACCAGTGACTCATTTCTGTTAATGAAGACCATAAAATCATACTTAAAATAAGATTACCACTCCAGGGGAAGTTGATAAATTTGCAGAAAAGTTGTCCCATTTGAAAAACACGTATTCCGCTAAACATTAAGACCCATAATTAATTAACCATGGATGTTTCCCCACAGGGTCATAATTCAGTATCTTTGCTGTAAGTTGATTTTCTGAATCTTTTGACCAAAAGGCTATCCAGATTCTTCAAAATATCAAAGCAGGACAATCCTGGGGAGACAATCCAGAGTCCTGCATTTGCTCTGCCACTATGAGAGAATTCGCAGTCTCTAGCCTCATAATAAGACTCAGCAAATATGTGTTTTCTTTTTTGCTGGTAACCCATGCAGGTAAAGTTGTGATATGAAAACTTTGTTGACAGCAAAATCAGTCATCTTAGTACTTGTGGAAAATACACATAAATAGTTGTTGAGAAACATAAAAGTGCTTATTTTTATTGACCTAGTCATTATACTTGTGGGAATGGCTCTTAACTCAGTAATTTAATAGATGGAAAGCTATAGACAATATCAAGCCCTTTAAGTTGAAAAGAAGAAACATTTTAGGTTATCTAAGATGATGAACATCATTATAAAGATAGAAAGGTAAGGGACTCCTGAAGATACTCTGGCTACCACAGTAGGAAGAGTGAGGGTCACCTCTGTCATCTTTCTTAGTAGCCCAGTAACAGTGGCCTGTGTTTTAGAAGGTCATGTCAATTTCTCACTCTTTTACTGATTCACTTTTTGTCTTGAGCATCGTTATCTTGGATTATAATGCTTCCTTTGCTGAAATGTTTTAGAACTGATTAAATCTCCTTACATCTTTTAGGTGGAAACAATAACAACAAATCTATAGCAATAGCCTCTTTTCTTAGCTTCTTGTGTATCAGTTGTGGCTCCACTACTGGCACACTTAACAGCTTATTTAATATTCAGAGTATCCCTGTGGGATAGATAATTCTATTACCCATTCCATTACCATTTTATAAGTAAGAAAAGTGAGGCACTGTGATGTCAATACGTATAAGCCAGTTGTCCTATCTAGAAGTGATGGAACTTTCTTCAAAGAGGGAAGGTTATTTAACACTTCATACTTTCTCAGATGAGGATGAGTTTGAAAGCAATACATATATATTTGCAAAATGTTAGCAGCCTGTATGACATTAATCTAGTGGGACAAACAGGATCCCTTAAGAAGAGCAGGCAAAAAGATAGATGTGGAATGAGCCCTAAAGAATGCTAAAGTTTAAAAATACAGTAGGAGAGAAACAAAGCAGAAGAGACTTCAAAGAGCAGCAAAGGAGGTTCAAGAAGTACTGGTGTGTGATGCTTCTAGAAGTTAGAAGAAAAGAATATTTCTTTTTTCTGTTTTCTTTTCTTTTTTAATGTATTTAGTCTAGAGTCTACGTTGTCTCAGGGTCTCACTATGTAGAATGGACTCATAGCGGTCCTTTCTGTTTCTCAGCCTCCCAAGTGCTGCCATTAGATGTGTGCATCACCACGCTCGGTCTCATTCACAGTCTCAGAGCACCCTTGGGGTGGGGCCAGCGCTGCAGGCAGGGGATGGAACCCCTGACCCCTGTGTCTGCCTAAGCAGGCTCTTTAATTGGCTGAGCTATCTGGCCTGCCCTGAAAAAAGTATTTTATCTTATTTCTTATTATTTTTCTAGAACTGGAGATTGAGCTCAGGTTCTTGTGTTTGCCACGCAAGCTCTCCTTCTACTGAATTATGTTTCCCAGCCCTGAAAAGAGTATTTTATGAAGGAAAATGTTTTGAATAATTCTAACACATCAAATAAAATGGGAAAGAAGCATGGCAATTGAATATCTCAAAGGAGGCCATTACTGGTGTTTAGGTCGATTCTGAGAGTAACGGAGAAAGAAATCATATAGATCGAGATGAAAATAAAGAAAAACAGAGTGTAAGCGACTTTGTCTATGAACTTGAAAGACCAAGGGCTTGGATGAGCAAGTCGAGGAGGAAATGATTTCAAAGATGGATATATTTTCTTTTTTTTTTTTGTCTTTTTTTTGAGACAGGGTCTCACTATGCAGTTCAGGCTGGCCTTGGGCTCACTTTTGTGGCCCAGGCTGGTCTGGAACTCGCACCAATCCTCCTGCCTCAGCCTCCCAAGTGCTGGGATTACAGGCGTGCGTGATGGATATATTTTCGACTGTGGCAGAAAAGTATTGAAATATGTTTGTATCATCTTAGATATGACCATATGGAAAGAGAGGGGCAAGGAAAGACAGATAAAAGAAAAGAAAAGGTGACTGAGAATTTAAATATTCACAGGACAAGAGAATTTCTTATGCAAGAGAAATCAGGCAGAATTTAGGCTTGTGAGTCTGATTCCATTTAATATGTTCTCAAGTTGCACCCATTTAACAATGCTTCAGTTATATCTTCTGTATGCCAGGGTTCCACTCCATTGGGTATAAATACTACATTTTCTTTATCCATTCATCTGCTGGTGTGGGCATATAGGCCATTTCCAAGATTTAGCTATTAGAGAGAGAGCTCAGCAGACTAAAGTGCCTGCTTAGGCAAGCTTAGGCAAAAGCAGGGACCATGGTTCGACCCTGGGCACCAAGTGCCACACCAGCCCTGCCCCTGAGTTGGGCTGAGCTGGCCACACACGCACACACACACACACACACACACACAAATGCGCCTTAACTTTTAGTTTTTTGAGAGTATCCATACTGATTTCCATAGCGGTGGTGCTAGTTTACATTCCCATTGAGTAGACAGATAAATAAGAAAGTGGGAGACCATGTTCATCAGGGAACAAGAAGTGGGGAAAATGGAGCGGCAGGAAGGAGAAGAAACAAGATGGAGGGGTGGAGGAGGGAAAGGGAATGGATGACAAAAACAGGCTGAATGGGAATGGTGATAAACACAGAGCTTTAGCAAATGGGAAGTGGACCACGAGTTGGCTTGAAAAAGGAGGGAGTTGAGGAAACAGCACATGAAAAATAAACTTGTTATGTGCCTCAGTCAATGTCCTGCAGTAAATATAGTCATTATATACATCCAACATTTACTAATAAGTGTACAGGACAGAAGAAAAGAAGAATGTAAGACTTCTTTCGTTGTTAGAGATAACACTTTCTTCACTGTAACAGAGGTGAAGGAGAAGATAGATTTAGAAGCAGGTGTAGGAAGGTTAGGACTGCAGTCTTCTAACTTAATCAATAATCCATGAAATGAGGTTATACATTAAGGATAGAGAGAGATGCTTTGAGGATCTGGGGTCAAAGTATGATAGTGATGAGAGTAATTAGCAAGTAAGCACTAAAAATAGGAGATACTTTCACCCAGTCTGACGCTGATGGGTGAAATTGCATCTCAGCTGTGATGCATTTTCAACTTCTGACAAGATTAGGGATGTGTTTTGATCATAGGTCTTTGGAAACTTTGTTGGGTAAATGACATACTATAAACAGGAAGGTTTCCAATTCAGCTGTAGAGACAGTGATTATGAAAAAGCAACTGATTAAATTTACTCAGGTGCTACAGTGGACTCACCCACATACAGCACTTACTGAAGAGAAGTTTCTGATGTGACTCACATGTTGGATAAGTTTATTCACTGTCTCAAGACAGACTATTTTAGATCTCTAGAGAGACTGGCTTGCAAACGAATCAACAATGATCTCAAACTATGCTGAATTTGAATATGAGTGTCCTTGTCAGGGTTTGTGGCTAGATGTCCTCCCAAAGCCCCATGAAGTCATTTATGGGACTTTTCAGAGGTGAATAGGCCTGAAGTGTCTCAGGCTGAGGTCAAGGTTGTGTGGTTACTAAATTAGTCTACCAACTGGACTGGTAGAGTTCTGGACATGCCCCTGGCAATACCAAAATGAAGGGAGTAGCCTACCTAGGATAAAAGGGAGAGGGGAGAGGCAGGTTGCTGCTATGACATCATCATCATCATCATCATCATCATCATCATCATCATCATTATTATTATTATTATTATTATTATTATTATTATTATTTTCTATTTCACTGCTTTGTTCTCTCCTGATCTGGCTCGCCACAAGTTGGTTCTCCTCTGCAATGTCCCTCTGCCATGCCACCTTTCCTAGGAGTCAGCCAACTGTGAACTGAAACCTCTGCTGACTCTGAGCCACAATAAACCTTTCATCTTTTAAATGTGCGTGTCCAATCTTTTGTCTCAGCACAGAGAGAAGTAACCAAGGGATCCATTAGCAAAGTCGAATTTTTTGGAGGAACTGTCAACCTGAGGCCAGAATGCAAGACAACCTGCACAACTAGAACAATCTTGAACGTGAATATTACTCAACTTACTGCACTGCTGCAGTAAACAAGACAGAGTGGTTCTGGAATAGTGATAGAAAAGCAGATCAATGGAAATAAATGGAGAGCTTAGAAATAAAACTCTAACTGTAAAGTTCTGTCAATATTAGACAAAAGTGACAAAATAATTCAATGGTAAAAATAGTATAGCTGGCCATCTATATTCATGAGTTCTGCCTCAATCAAAAAAGAAAAAGCAGACCAAATCATTCAATGAACTACAGACTAAAAACATTTGAAAAAAATGCATTTTTTAAACATATGTAGATTTGCAAATCACTACTTTCTAAATAATACAATAAAACAGCTAGTTCTATTTCATTTATGTTATCTGAGGTATAGTGAATAATCCAAAGTATGCAGAGGACATGCATAGGTTATGTGCATGTGCTGTGTCTTAGTTACTCTTCTCTTGTTGCTGGGACAAATACCTGACACTCAAAACGAAGGAAGGAAAGGTTTATTAGCTCACAGTTACTGGAGGTTTCAGTGCATATTCGGCTAGCCCAAGCCTGAGTGGAACAGGGCAGAGAGCATCCAGTTCATGGCGGCGGAACAGCAACAGTCACGACAGAGGCAACGGACCAAACGGGAGCAGAGAGCAACAGCAACAGCTGAGTCTGTTTCTCTGTCACTCTTTATATTCCAGTCAGGCTCTCTGCCTTAGGATATTTGCCCTAGGCCACACCCATAGTCCCAGCTATACTCAGACTGACAATCCTGTCAGTATTAAAACACATAATCCCAGGGATCATGGATCAAGTATCAAGCTCTGGATCAGTACTAAATCACATAATCCCAGTGACTCATGAGTCAAGTCTCAATCTATACAAGTCCCCACCCAATGAATGCATGAGACTTTGGGGGGACAACTAGACCTAAACCATAATATGCTGTATACATAAAGTATGTACTGGTTCAGTCCAAATTTTATATAAAGGATCTGAGCACCCATAGATTTGGAATGCATCAAGGTGATGGGGACTAATCTTCCATAGATATTTACCCCTTTTTCAAGATATGCTGTTTGAACAGCTAGATCCACATGCAAAAACAATGAGATCTCTTTATCTATCGATCGATCTATTTATCTATCTATCTATCATCTATCTGTCTATCTATCTATCTATCTATCTATCTATCATCTATCTGTCTATCTATCTATCTGTCTATCTATCTATCTATCTATTTATCTATCTATTTATCTATATTCCACACATTTAAACATAGTGGTTAAAAGTATTATCTTTTCGAGGAATCAAAGAGGTATATCTTCATGGCATTATGTTAGGCCTAAACCTATCACACAAACCTAAAGCTAAGTATGATACCAAAAACACAGGAAACAAAAGAAACAACGGACAAAATAGACTTCTTCAAAACTAAAATTTCTTTGCTTCAAAAGGTGCCATAAAGAAGGCAAAAAGATACTCCACAATATGGAAGCAAATATTTACAGGTTACAAATGTGGAGTATATGTAGGTATTTGTTTATGCAATGTATAGATATACAAAGGTATACAAAATCGTAATGGGTAAACTATGTGATATTTGGATTAGATGCCAATGAGTTTTTTAAAAAATGATATAAAGCAATATTTCTAGCCATATCACTCTAGAATAAAAAAGGAAAATTACAATTATCCATGGACTATTTTAGGCAAGATGAAACAAAATGAAAACAAAATACAAAAATGATTTTTCAGGGAATGCCTGAGTTTCTAGAAAGAAAAGACTGTATAGGGACTTACTCTAGAGCCACGTAGAGAACCACATACTCATGTATTCACTCTTTAAAAATGTATTTGGTTTGTACAGGGTCTCACTACACAGCTCAGACTCTAGTCATCCTCCTGATTTCAGCCTCCTTGGTCCCAGTGCTGGGATTATAAGCGCACACCACACATGGACTCTATTGCTCGCCCGGTCCACTGAGGGGTGGGACTGGCACTACATGTGGGGCCAGGGATCAAACCCTGGTCCCTATGCTTGCCTAAGCAGATACTTAGTCTGCTGAGCTATCTCCCTCCTCCCCACTTTTACAAAATGTATTTGGTACAGTCTGACCACGCAGCTCTGACTCATAGTGATCCTTCACTCACTCCATGTTACTGCTGTTTACTAAATATTTCTGCATAACTGAATGAAGTAGCTAAAAATTTCAACAGTGATATATGGCAGGGTTTACTTTTATGACAAGCCTAACACAGGTGTTCTTAGCCAGCAAAACAAAACGTCACTCAGTTTTTCCTAATTTTCTATTTTATGAATGTTTTAGATCTTCTGTTTCAATTTTTTTATTTGTTCCCCTCATAAGGTAATCTCTCACTATTCTGTAAAATATCCATTTAGAATTTTACACACTCTTTTGTCTTTGACCTCTTCAGTTTCTATTGAATTTGAAAGTGTTGCTCTTTATAAAACTTGTCTCTGTCACAGTCTCCATAGGACAGGAATTTTAGCTTAATTCTATGTATTCTACTAGTATTTATGTGTTTTTAAAGTTAGATATTTTTCCTGCTCTGGAGATTTTCATATGAGTTTAATTTTTTCCTTCTGCTTCTCTCTCTAGTGCTTTATTTTGGCCGGCTACTTCTGTGCTCTAACTTAAGTGAGTGGGAATCTCAATTGTGAATATAAAAGCTGCGCTTTCTGCAAAAACTGCACTTCCTCATCTCAAGAATCTAACAGAATGGCTTGCTATTTGTAACCAACCCACTAAAATCTAATATTCTCACTACTGATTATATCACAATACTGATCTAAGACCATGAGATGTGCAAGGGCAGCGGAAGAAGACCCCAGACCACGTGACCTGAGTCCTTCCAATTTCCATGAAGAACAGCTTCCCTCTCATTTGGTGGATTAAGCCATTTGGCTGGGAACTTCAAATCTCAAGAGTCAAAACAGGTTTGTATCCTAGAGATGAAATTCTCCAAGGGATTCCCAAAATATAGGTGAGATCGAAAAACAGGGAGACCAGGTGGCTGGTATTCAGAAAGTGACAAAGAATGTGCTCTGCAAGGGGCAGAGTCCCAAGAATGTGGTACAGTTTCTAGGATGGGACTTTTGGCTATGGGAAAATCTCTGAAACAGAAGAAAGGCAGGGAGAAACTGAAGCAAAGATCCAGGGCTTACTGTATGTGGCACACACATGTGGAATGAGTTCACATTAGCTTGGCTATCTGGTGCTTACTAGCAAAGCTCATCAAAATTTGGACATTGGGGACAGATGTGGGATCTTACACCTGGAGTGTTCCGCCCCAACGAGTGTTGGTCTGAAGGTGGGTGTGCCCGTGTGGTTTTGCTGTACAGATGAGCAGACAGCTTGGCTGAAGATAAAATGACAGGTGTGTGGGATTGTATTAAACCAGAGAGACAGCGGGAGTCCGGCAATGGCTCCACGGCTTCTTAACCTTCTCTTGAGTCCTGGGAGTTACGAAGACTCCCACACATCCTTGGTTCTCTAAATTTCTTCTCTTTTCCCTCTTTGAAGCACATCTGTATCTGTAATCATGCTTTAAATTCTGGAGTGACAATTCTTGTCTAGACATCGACTTACTCCTGAAAAATTGCGATTGCTGAACACCTTTTCTCCTTCGGTTAGTCCTGTGCATTTCTCTCAAGATAATAGCTTCAGATCTCGTCTTTAGCACATTATTATTATTTATAACTGTTTCCAATTTGTGACACAATCAATCAGAATCCTCTGTTGAGAATTCAAGGTCTATAATCTGGCGTCCATCTGCCAATCCAATCCTTTTTTTCTTAATTTTTGTGTGTGACATTTTCTTCAGTGAAGAAAGGTTTGGGAGGCAGCCAGCTTCCTATCTGACTTCTGCCTCTTGCTTCCTGTGACAATGAGAAATGCACCTAGACTGAGTTCTTCGTCTCTGGAGTGGGTACTGCTGCCCATTGTCCGGAGTAATTTTGAGGACCATAGAGTTGATAGTTGCAGGACACTATAAAGATGTACAGGTATGCCTCAGCCCACAAAAAAAATTCAAGTTATCATTATAATTACTTTTTTGACAGCTATGATAGCTAATCAATTTATGGTTTAGTGGTGTAATTATTTGCATTCATTCCATGATTTTCATAGGTCCTCTTCATATTTATTTCTTTATCTACCATCTTGAAATTTTGGAATTGGCTTGTATTTGAATGTATTCTGAAGATTTAGAAATTTTAAATAAAGTTTGTGGATAACATTATTTTCGAAGCTTCTATGCCATTAATATTTCAATTGAAATGCGTTGTCATACACGCTCTTAAAGCAAGTCTAGATGTTAAAACTTTTATGTATCACATTACTTCATCTAGTTATTTATTAATTTATTCCACAAGTGTTGTGATATTTTGGTGTTGGTGTCAAAAGGAACGAGAAACCTGATGAATTTAGCTCAGAGGACGCACCGAGATTTGTCTCTCTGAAAGTGAGCCTAGACCCACAGAAGAATCTTACTTTTATTGAATACCAAAGGACAGCCTACAGAATTTGCGTAACTACTTTGGGGAATGTAGACTAGAGACCATTACTTCTATCACCATTTACCTAACATCAGGTTAATGCAAATGTTAATAACAAGAATTTTCTTTTCTCTCTGTCTTTCTGTCTCTCTGTCTCTGTCTCTCTCTCTCTCTCTGTCTCTCTCTCTCTCTCTCTGTCTCTCTCTCTCTCAGTATTTTAGTAAAGGGTCTACAGGGTGTTCAGGGTCTCACAACTAGATTGGACTCATAGTAACGTGCATTTATTTATTTATTTATTTATTTATCAGAATAGATTTATGGGGGGAAAAGAAAGCTTCTGTTCAAGAGGGGGACAGGCGGCAGGGCCTGAGTGCTTGTTCCCCGATCCGCCTGTTTACAGCCTCCCAAGACCTAAGTTTACAGGCACATACCACCACGCTGTCTCAATTACTATCTCAGCACGCCTGGAGTGGGGGGTGGTCGGTGACGGGGGCAGCACAGCAGGCTCAGAATCAAACCCCTGGCCCCTGTGGCTGCTTGCCGGCGCTTTATTCCACTGAGTTATTTGCTCGGCCCTGCCAGAATTTTGTTAAAGTCAATGTTTTGAAGCACTGGAAAGGCACAGGGAACATGAAGAGCACCAAGAGAATCTGTGGCTGAGACAATGAACTGTCTCTAAATATTTCTTCTTCTACCATAGACATGGAATTGTGAGCTGAGCAAACTTCCCTTTCCCAGTCTCCATTACTGGAGCTTGGGGCTATGTGACTGTTTGCTGGCCAGGGTGATGGATACAGAAGTGAGAAGTGACTGATCCCCAGAAACCCCTTTGAAAGATAGGTGGGGAGGGCACTCATTGCCGCTGGTCCCTCCTTCAATTTCCAATTAGTATTAGGATTGTAGAGTGAGATGCAGGCCTCCACTTTTGCCCAGGAAGATGAAGGCCCCTCACAGCAGAAGGAGAGAACAGAAACTGGAGATGACCTGTGTTCAGTCCATTCCTGTTCTGGATTACCTACCCCTCAACTGGACCACAAGAGAGATAATTCTATTTTATTTAAACTCAAAATATTTGGTTCTCTTTTAGTTGACGGAGACAATGATACTAGTCACTACACATTCCAACCCTTCTCTCTAACAGCTTAACCTCAGGGGACATGTTTGTCTATATATAAACCAATTATCTATACCAAAGATAGTTTAGGATGCCAAATAATATTAGTTTACAAATGGGCTTTAATGGTTTTTCATATTTGTCAATCAATCATGTAAATAACATTTTAAATATTTCTAACGAATGTCAATGGAAACAGTTGAAGAAAAAGATTACTAACTGATGTTTTATTATCTAAAATGATAATCCTAACATATTCTAAAAATAAATCAAGATTGTTTAGTGTTCTTCCAACATATATGAAAAATAAGTATTTGGTCATTTTGGCTACAAATCATATTGAACTTCTTTGATAGATAATACAATGAAATTGATTTATAGCTAGTCATAGATAATTCTAGTCCTATGACAAGAACATTATTATAATTCTATCCTTAATACAGTCACTTACAAATTCAACTCCTTTAAATTTTAGCTTACATAAAATTATAAAGATTGTTATAGTGCTACTTTTTCATCCTTGCCTGAAAAACATTATATTATGCTATTCAATTTAAATGCCAAATACTCAATTAGCATTTGTATAAATATTTTTATTCCTATAGGGTTCAGCTCTTTCACGTTCATTTAATTCTGTTCAAAGGTTAATTTCTTCTTTGCTATTTGCTCAATCTTGACAGGTAATAAATGTTGAATTATATCCATAATTATTATTATCAAGAAAAATGATTACATTTATCAAAAAACACATGTAGCAATAATTTTCATCTTGCTCTAAGACTGCTATGAAAATTCACTGTAAATCTCTCCATAACTTCAGGTAACATTTTCTATGTGTCACTGTGAGGCAATAAATATGAGTGGTTTTTTAAATCATCTTAAAATGGCTGTAAATAAAGATAAAAAGAGAATATCCCATTATTCAAAAAATTCCTTTTTGAAAGCTTGTTTTTTAAAAATTCAGGTACTTCAAAAAACTATTAACTGCAGATTTATTGTAAGCTCTCTCTAGTAAGTCTATCAATAAAGCCTGAAGTTCAATTTCAAAAGACTGCAAAGATAAGTTTATCTGTTACAGACCACATGTTTGAAAGGTTGTTTTTCACTGGGAAACAAAGTCACCAATTCAACAGTGCATTTTGTGTGCCATTTCTCCCATTGTAGGAGTATCTCTGTTCAGTCCCTTAAAAAGAATCTGTCCGATATGCACATTTAATGAAATTTAGCAAGAAGAAGTTCATTCTGGAAAAATTTCATAGGATAGATTGGAAGATTATTATATTAATACCCCATTGTTTAAAAATGTTATTTTATTATTTATTTATTTATTTATTTATTTATTTATTTATTTATTTATTTATTGTCTTTTTGAGATATGGTCTCGCCATGAAGTTCAGGCTGGCCTTCAGCTCACTTTTGTAGTCCAGGCTGGTCTTGAACTCGCACTGATCCTCCTGCCTCAGCCTCCTGAGTGCTGGTATTACAGGCATGCACCACCACGCCCGGCTTAAAAATGTTATTATTAACACATCTGTAGTACAAAAATTCCATTGCTTGTGTAGAATGAATGCATGTTTATAACACATATTAATTCCTTTTATTGTCATTTCCTTTCCATTTCCCCATCCATCCATCCATCCATCCATCCATCATTTGAATCTTTTTTCTTTTTAAATACAAATTTGCGATATTTGCTGTGGATGTTTCTATTGTGGAGTTGGTATATACACATGAATCATCTCAATTTATTTTCTCATCGCCTTTTCTTCACCTTTCATTCTTGTACGGTCTCAGCATTTAGCTTTGTGGCTACTTTGCTAGTCAGAACCAGCGCTACAGAAGAGCTGATAGGCATACTTGTCATTCATGCCTTGAATCTGGGACTGTTTTTAGCACTGTATAAAAAAGGCTTTGATAAAAAATAGGCTTCTCAGTCATCTCAGCCATTCATGTAAAGTCTGAGGTTTTGCAAGGAATCGAATTGGATCATCTAGGTAGAGCAAAACATAGCATTTGGCTGATTGTAGACCATCAGTAGGCCCAAGCCAACCCAGGAGAATTGCCACTTCAGCCAACAAGGATATGAGAAATATTAAATCATTGCTTCAATCCAGCCTATCTGAGTGTTTTGTTATGCAGCAATGAATCATTGATATAGAAATTATCTTTCAGTAGCAATGTGTCAGAAGATCAATGAATTCTATGTTACTAACTGAGTTACTGTTATTTCTACAGAACAAAATGAGTTCTTTGGAGGTAATATTGGCAGAGGTCTCCAGGGGTTCAGAATAACTTTAAAATACCTCACAGGTGACGATATTGACAGAAATATTACCAGCACAAAAGGCAGACCAGTATTATCACAAAGGCCAATGCCTGCATGGTGAAAGGGATACATTAAACCACACAAGGCTCAGTTTTTTCATTGTAGATGATTTTTTTGTGTGTGGCGATAAAATTGAATCAACTTTAAAATCCATTAATTAAAAGAGATTCCTAATTAAAAGGAACTATATATGCTGTGGGCTGAGTAAAGTATTGACTTTTTGTTATTTACTGAATAAAATGGAAAAATTTGATCCACAGCACCAACGTTTTCTCCATCTTGCTCAAAATAATAAGTCTGAGTTGAAATATACCAACAGAATGAGAGACCTGAAGTGGTATTAAGGGAAGGTATGTTCTGTGTTAAGTATTATGACATCACAATGGGCTTAGAAAAAAGGAAATTCTCCAGTCAGTGGAGGTAAAATACTAGTTGCTTTGGGGCTGCTACAAAATTATTGTTAAGATTTCAGCAGGTCAGGGAATTTCCTCCCATATTCTTATTCTTCTATATTCCTGTCTAGTTGAAATTTTAGGCACGTACAATAAACTATGGAAAATCATAGGCTCCCCTTCTCAATATGGAGGCCAGGGTCCCATTCTCTGTGGGAATTCATCAGAATCTTCTATCCTGTGAGGCAGTAGAGGAACAGCCCTCCAGGTGGGAAAAGGGCTCAACAGTTCCGACAAGTGGCTCACAATTTAAATTGTCCTCAGGTGAGACAACACGCTTACATCAGACATTACAAGGTACTGGACAGCTTCTTTTCGGTCTCAGATTCCAGAATATCTTCTAATGTAAAACTATGAGATAAAGGGGCAGAATCTCTCTCTCTCTCTCTCTCTCTCTCTCTCTCTCTCTCTCTCTCTCTCTCTCTCTCTCTCTCTCTCTCGGTCTTTTACAGTTTTCTTTCCATATAGTTATAAAAAAAAACTACATAAAAAAGCAAAGAAAATGGAGGAAGCTTGCTGATAATCTATCTGCCCAACGCCCCATCCTCCTTGGATGGGGCATGACATTCAAATATGTAGTTCCATGATTTTCTACCTATTTTTAAAAATATCTATAAGTGAAACACCATTAAAATTACTTGAAAATAAACTGTAAGCTAGTTAGAAGTTAACGAAAGAAATATTATGGTCTTCAGACAATTAAAAGGAAGGAAAATTTCACTGCTCTGTGGTCACTCTACTTCGCATATGAGAGGGCCAGGCAGCATGAAATGATTTCCATAATTCTGTACTCAGCCAAGCTATGATATTTGCGTAAAGACCACAGTAATGCATTCTAAGACAGACCAAGATTCAGGTATACCGATCGGATATTTTGTCCTCAAGATATTATGAAGGTTATGTTATCTCTAAGAAATGATGAAAGAACTCAGATACGTGGGCACATGGTGTTAAGCGGAGGCCAACAAGACACAGCCAGTCGACTAAATCCATTTTCTGTTTCTGTGAATATAATTGTATTAGAAAACAACCACTCCTGTTAGTTCAGTTGCTATCAACAAGTACTGACAACGCTAAAAGCACTTGAGTACAGAATTTACAACAGGGCCCACATGACGCTTGGATCTTAATGTATTTCTGTCTGGCCATTTTTCCAGATTGACTTCTCTTGTGTGGCCAAAGGCCAATGCAGGCCACTAATTAGGAAGGACCTGCAGAGGTTATGCTTCTCTAGCCTTGTGTTAGCTTTTTGTTTCTTTCTCTCTTGCCCCTAGACGCCGTAACTCCACCCCTGGAGGGCGGATGCTGCAGGTGTGCTTTGATCTTTACACTTGTCTTCATAAACTTTTATATAGTATTTGTTTAGTTTGCAGAAATTTCTTATAAAAATCCAGTTGCCTATATGATAAATGAGAAGTTAATGCAATAAGATTTTGTCTTTCTTCACTGTTTACAGTAGATAGATTAATTTTTGAATTTCCTATCAGCCCTCTAAAGGTTTTTTTAAATTTCAATGTCACTTGACAAATTTCATTTATAAATGTATTTAGAAGAGAGGACTACATTTTCATATTGATGTGTATTTAACTATCACTTCTCTGCTTGTCTATCACTTGTATCATCTATCTATATCCCCATCAGTCTCTGTCAAATTTTTAAGAAGCTGTTATACTGAGATGTAATTTCATACACCCATCTTTTGATTTTGCATGGTTTCAAAATGTGGCTGCTTTCAACTTCTTTATTGAAATTTCCTACAAAAATCAAAAGCAGTTAATGTTTACTGTGTGCCAGACATACAAAACTAAGAGGCTTTTGTGTGCATTAACTTATTGGTATCTATAATATATCTACGTAATAGATACTCTTATTATTAGGTACATTACATGATGATCTCCTTCATAACCTCTGATTGTAACCTCCCTTTTATGAGGTTTACAAGTCAAGAGCCTTATTGATGGTTACCCAGCTAACAGAGAAAGGATTTGCCTGTGGTCTTCTGTTTGTCTTGTTGCCTCATGTGTAAGGCGCTGCCTGATATGTTACCTGATTTAAACCTTCTCTTTGTGGAAAAAATAGTCTGAAAATGAAATGTCTTTTTGAAATCATAGTTTCGGATAAAGCTAGTCAGGATTTGCATTCAGATTGCATGACAGTGAGTTCTGAGATCTGAAAACACAGTTTCCCCTTAGCAAAAGCATCAATTGATATGCGATGGTTTCTATATATTTGACTGATCACCTTAAAACTTGGCTCTGGGGAGCATGCAGCATGCAGCATGCAGATTGGTGAGTGAGTATTGTGTCTAGTCGTGGCATAAAAAGCACTTCATTTTTGGAATGCTATTGGTGGCTGTCTTCCATTCAGGAAGTAAATAAATGTATTTTTCATGGTTCAGAGCTAATGTAGACCCATATTCCATTCATGGCTCTTTATGAAAGAAAAATTAATTTAACTAAGACTGTACAAGTTTCCATGCTGTTATTGTTTAATTAAATTGATTAGACTCCTGGATGGACCATTATGTCAAGCTTTTTCATGCTTAAGACAAAATATGTGTGGGCAGGCAATTTATTTGAATGACTCTAATATGAATTTGGAATACACAGGACAATAGGTCCTTTGCAATATACTGTTATTGAGTCATCTTAATTACAATTCAGAAGACCTTGACAACACTCCACACTTCATGTAGAGGGAATCATTAGTTTTTCATATTCTCATTTGAAAAATTACTGAAGCATCAATTTTATACAAGAAGAATATTTACCTGGATTTCTTTCTGTTATTCATCCTGAGAGTTGACAAACTGCAGCCCCTAGGCCAAGACAGGCTCAGAGCTTGTTTGTGTAATAAAGTTTTACTGGGCACCATCACAATCACCCCTTTACCCATTTATCTGTGTGTGTCCTTTTCTTCTATAACATCACAGTTCATTCGTTGTGCCAAAGGCTATAAGGCCAGCACAACCTAAAATGATTACTCTCTGGGACTTTACAGAAAAAGCAAGGTGATCCATTCAATTACATGATGGCTACTATTTAAATGTGCCAAATGGACTATTCCCTAATAGGCAAATTACAGTTTATTTATAACTCAACATTATAATCCATGATGTTTTCTCAGACTCAATTCTGTTAGAGATTTGCCCCACCCTTCATACTAAGAAACCTCAAAATTACTTTGTACAGAGTAACACCTGTGCTGTATCACTGATTTGTCCCCTAAATGTTGAACTTGTTCCTGTAAATATTAAGAGGAAATTTGTTTTAAAATATCCTAATACTACAATGCCTTAAAGTGAGTAGAATGAGTATAAAATTTATAATTTTAATTGGGATTATTTTGAAAGGCACAGGTGAGAGAACTGAAGTAAGCTGACTGGACTGTGGGCAAGTTAAATATCTCTCCTCTTTAGTTTAGGCAAATTCTTTAGTGCTATATTTGATCGTTAGAGCCACACATGATCTCTCCCTTTTTTATCTGTCTGTCTGTCTGTCTGTCTGTCTGTCTGTCTGTCTGCCTGCCTGTCAGCATTATCCAGTTCTCTGCCTGAATTTCTTTTTTTTTTTTTTGTGGGACCAGGGTTCGAACTCACGACTTTGCACTTGCCCAGCAGGCACTTGTGCCTCGGAGCTATCTCCCTAGCCCCACGTTTCTTTACTTTAGTGCATTGGGATAATAACAGTTACAGTTAGCATCATTATTAGCAGGCCCTTTCTTGAAATGAAGTCTGTTATAGAAGTCTATTCCCACCTAAAGCCGAGGAGATAAAGATGACTCGATTATAGAATAGACAAAAGGCAGGAGTCCCAGACACTCAGCTCTTCCTGTTCCCTTCTTTATGGTCTGTGCCGATTCACCCCTGTAGAGTCTCTAAGATGTGGAGACACACAATTTGAAAACTATTGTTTCTTGGGGAAATACAGCTCAAATTTTGTTGCAGATATTATTAATGACATTTACTTACGAGAGCACCTCATGAAGCTCATTAGAAGGAAATACCAAAGCGTGGTGTGCTGAGGTATGTCACAGAACACTTTAGAGAAATATATAAAAATTTGTACAATATCAACACGCTATAATTTTTTTTTCTGATGCATTGGAAACAATTGCAACAATCTAGTAGCTTTTTGGAATAGTTGTCAGTGTCACGAGGATTTGATAGGCAGAACATTAACCTTGATTCGTCCTACTAATGGCACCACCATGAGTAGGTTATTTCTTTCTCTGTCTTTTCCTGTGAGCTAAATCTGAAAATTTTTGAGAGTTCTATCCTCAGGGATCAACAGATAAACTGGATACTTCAATTGCTCCTAAATTCAGATTTCATGAATTTTTGAAATTGGGCATCAGATTTTCAAAACATTGCAGCAAATGTAAGCTATAGTATAGTCTTTTCACACAGTAGGTCGACTTAGGTGTGCAACAGAGACATTCACCAGCATGGCTTGCACACAAATGGATGAAGATCTCCAGTTGAAATCCCTAAAACCCTCAATACTCCTAAAAACGGTTTAAGAATCCCATATGCCTTTGGTACATAAATTATCCTATATCAATGTAAGTAGTTCCTGAACATACGGGTTACTGCGAAGTTACTGTGGAATATTTCTTAAGCTCCATTTGCTGTGCTTTCTGGGCCCCTGCAATTTTATCACGGACAGTGATCACCTTGCCATGAACGCGCTGCTGTAACCTCAGGAAAGGATTTGACAAATCTCTCTCTGGTTTCTCAACCCACAAGCATTCTGAAGTGTATCTCCGCGACTCTGCATTTTGATATCAGTTATTTATGGGAATTAACATGGAGAGATGGAACAGCAGGGCTGTGTGGGATGGTGGCAAATCGGAGTCTAAAAATGAGTGACGTTTGTTGTAATGAGGTACATGCATTTGAGATAGAGGGTGGTAGAGGCAGAGGGAGAGAGAACATAATATGATTTGGTTTATTTAAAGACGCCGAGTGAAAAATAAATCGTTTGAATATGTTCAGGTAGAAGGTCTCCTCTTTATTTTTGTGCAACTCTCCTGTCATTCCAGAAAGGAACAAATAAGGCAACCAGGGCCCCCACTGTTTTCCTTTCATTGCAGCTGTGTGTTTTCGCTCCTATTACAGTCAGTTCATCTGTGTCTTTCTAGCTCAGATAGCCCTGGATCTATAGGCACTTCCAGTCCCAGTGCTGTGTTTCCCTTCACAGGCGAGGAAGCCCAGCTAGATAAATTTCACTTTGCCATAAACCTGGACACCATGCTATGGTATATTTGTTACTTGTAGGCAATTTACAAGAGGAATTAAGCTCTAATCAGTTGAAAAATTACAACCAAATGGCAGGTCTTTATAAATAGCATGCCATGGTAACTATGCTGGGATTATCTAATTCATTAAGTGCAATATATAAAGGAGGACAGATCCTCTCTTTAATTAGCTAATAACACTAAACTCTCCAGTGGGTAGGCAATGAACTACTCAGGTTGAGTACCTAGTCTTATATATGTAATCGATGTACTAATGGTAGAGCTCTTGCTGAGCTAAAGTGGGATTCTCGTTTCTGTTGAGAAGACTTAAAGATAGATGTGTCCACCAGGACCTTTTTGTCAAATATAGTTCTAGAAGAAGTAATAAAATTAATGGGAAACTGATAAGACTGCAAGAAGTTGCCTGGTCCGAGGACTGCAAGCGCTGATGTAGACCAATAACTTCTGAAGGGAGAGGGCTGCCGAACGTGGCTTGATCCCCTTAAGTGTTGTTATGGCAACATAACCATTTGCGCAGAGAATGTCTGGGGTAGGCACTGCATTTTGCATGTGCACCACTGCAGCAAGCACTGTTATCATGACTATCTTCAGGAAACTGAGGAATGGATGTGGTAGTAGTAATTGGCCCTGGAGAGGACAGGGCAGGGTGATGACCTGAGGCGGTGGTGTGACACTGCACCAGAATTCTCAGACTTTGCCTGGAGGGTTTCAGAAGCATGTATCTCTTTTCTTTTGGAGTTCACTGGTTTAGGATATGATGCTGTATATTTCTAAAATGACAGTAGGAGATAAAAATGAGTCTAGTCCTGGGCACAGTCTGAGCAGTGAGGAAATAGATTACAGAGCTTGTTGTCACAAATGAAAGAGGGAAAGGAGGGGAAATTTAGTCATCCTGCAGGTGTCACTCAGGTGAGCACTTTTCTTAAAATACACTGCCCTGCCTCAGTGACTCACTCTCCAAGGGTCCAGTTTCCTTTTTTATAAAGGATCCTGGCCACCATCATATTTGAGATATGATTGGAAAATCAGTTCAGATAGCCATGGGAAGACCCAAGGATAAATTATGAAGGAGCCTCCCCCGCCCACTGGCTCCATCTCAGTTAGGAAATTGATTTCCGAAGGGGTGAAGAAAGGGAGCCTAACGAAGGTCGAGAGTTACAACGCTTCTCTGAAGGCTGCTTCAGCACACAGCTTTCAAAGTTAGGACTTTCAGCAAATTGGTCTCCAGCACTTCTCTCAGCTTTATAGTTTAACTCTTTCTGGAAGCCTAGAAAGAGGTTTGGTGCTACAAGGGTGGTTTCAGAATTAGTGATGGAAAATGTCTTCCTGTTCCCAGGCTGCCCTCCAAGGAAGCAACTAGACTTCCTGGGTGATATGAACTGGACCCTGGTGCTGAAAGCAAAAGCCCCACTACAAGGGCTTCAGTGGTTCACCAAACTCACAAGCTCTCTTGCATTAATACGTATACTGGGATCAGACCCTTTGGAGGACTTGTTGTATACAGTGCTGCACTGTAGGTTTTTCATTCATTCATTCGTTCATTCATTCATCCATTCATCCATCCATTCATTCATTCTTTCATTGATTCATGCATTTAGTTTTGCAGTACTGGGGATTGAACTCAAGACCCTGAGCTTGTGGGCAAGTGCTTATTCTACTGAGCGATCTCCCTGGCTCTAATATACCTTTAAATAGTACAATAACACCATCATTTTCATTTTAATTATGAGGTGGCTAAAGATCACAGAAGGCAACATTTTGCTCAGACTATGCAGCCAGAGTGACAGAGCTCCAGTTTTGTTCAGGGCCCTCGGAGTCCTGAGTGCGCGCTTACAGGAACCTCGCCTTGCTCTGACTGTAAAGTTCATGGCACCTGAACTAGTGTTTTTTTTTTTTTTTTTTACTGTGTTTTAAAGAC
The DNA here is from genome assembly GCA_004027025.1 of Myocastor coypus. Classification (NCBI taxonomy): domain Eukaryota; kingdom Metazoa; phylum Chordata; class Mammalia; order Rodentia; family Myocastoridae; genus Myocastor; species Myocastor coypus. Next base: position 334,750 of record PVJA010000004.1, on the reverse strand, counting down.
AAAGAGAGACAGAATCCATCCTCTGAAATTCTGAGTCGAAAGTATCTGGGGTAGGATCCATACTAGCATGTTTTGAAAGGATAGCCTGGTGCTTGTGGTATAGGAGTCAATGCCTTCTAAAGTGCATAGCACGTTATGTACGGTTCCTGCTGCTTTATGCCCTCTGAGATTGGCACTGATACCCTCATTTCATAAGTGGAAAGCTGGGCTATGCATACTGAATGGACTGAATGTGGCTGAATTTGAATGCAGGTCTTCCTACCCAACCAAAGCCAAAGTACTGCTCAACTTCTAACAGGACTTTCGCAGTGAGCCATCTATCATTGTTATTGGGATTATTTTAAATTTTGAGATAATGATAAGTTGATAAGGTGCCAAGGCTGGGCTGTCACTTTTTTGTCTAAGTTCTCAGAATGTTTGGAGTTTAGGTCTCTGCCACTATGCCCATTTAACTGTTTTTTTTTTTGAAAAAACTTTATGTTATGGCCAGCTCAGCCTGCCCTGGGGATGGGGCTGTCACAGCATGTGGTGCTGGGGATCAAACTGTGGTCCCTGCAGTTGCTTAAGCAGCTGCTTTAGACCACTGAGCTATCTCACCAGCCCAGTTTAACTGTTTTTAAACTGATTCTTAGCTGTTCTGACGTAGGTATCAGCATATGAGTAACAAAGGGTGGGGAATGATAAAAGGGGGTGTGTCTTACGAGTGTTCTAATTCCAAGTAATGCCTTTTGCCCTTCCAACTGTCCCTTTCCTCTCTGTGGTCTTGTCCTTACTGCTAGGCTTTAGCTGCCTGCATTCTCATGCCACTTCTATTGCAGCTCTAGGTATGTTCCTCATTTGGATACTAGACCCATGTAGTATTCAGTCACCTGTTGGCGCAGCTGCATGGCTGCTGCACTGGAACCTTTGCTCAACTGAACCTCACATTTTCCCGCCTCACATTTTGCCCTCCTTCTTTAGTTCCTATGGCACTGGAGGACGTTACCACTTATACAGAAAGTCATTATCACGTTTGAAATTACTCTCTGTTAACTCCAAATCATGTCTCGCCTGGATCTTTGCAAGGCCTTTGGAGCATGTGGTAGATTGGCAACGGGTGGTCAACTTGTTACACTCATATGAACTGAACCAGTGCGGCGCTGGGTGTGGGAGGCCCACCTGAGCAGTGTTGCCAACAACATAAGAGGCAGAGCAGGAGAAGCTGTGGAGAGGCTGGTCGGGAAGCTGTTGGAAGCTGTCAGGCTACCTCCACCTGCTAGCACAGAACCTTCATCTTGCTGGTACAGATAAACCTTTTAGCTTCCACCACTGACCTTGGGACATTCTCATCATAAACCCGTAAATCAGGCCTGCAGAAGACATGATCATGAGTATGTGGGAGTTCTCTTGGGCTTCCTTGAAATTCGAACAGTACAAAAGGAAATAGACACCAAGAATTTTCTACCACAGCTTCCTTTATTATCAGGTACCAGGAATTGAACTCAGGAGCTTGTGCTTGTGATATAGGCAATGTGCTGCTGAGCCATATCTTTGTGCCCAGGGGTTTTCTTAGGATAGCCCACCCTGCTTCCTCCAGAATGTACTTTTATTTTGGTTTTTCCTCTTTTACTCAGCTCAATTTTCCAGTGCAAAGCCAGTTTCTTTCTCTTGACTTTTACTTTTTCTAATAAACTTTCCTTTTTGGTCATTTCATTCAGTTCTTTGTTGGAGATAAGAACTTAAAATCTAACTCCAGAAAGACTGGTGAGCAACCTAGCACCAGATAATGTTCATTTGCGGGGCACTTTTCCAAGGAGCTGCCCAATAACAATGTTTCTTCTAAGGGCAGAACCTGATATTCCTGTGTTCTTCACCTTTGTCCCTAATGATGCAGAGTCACTGTTCCTCCTTCTTCAGCCTGAGCAGTTATAGCAAGGCAGAACACTAGGCCTTCTGAACCCAATGAAGAACATGGCAGGGACGTCTTACAGAGGGAAGATGAGGTAGCATAGAAAAAGGGAGAACTAGATAGAAAGGAGGCAAAGAAAATGAGGTTGAATTGTACTTTGAAGAAAAATTGTGCAGGACACAAGCTTAATCTTTTTCTTCCATTTCTTCTCCCCAATCAGCAAATCTAAGCAACTCCTCTTCACTTACAAATGGATTTGCCTATTCTCTTTTTTACTTGAAAATGGTTCTGTTTCACCAATGAATGGACCACCCTTTTGAGATTTCCCAGATGAATGGGCCATTATCTCGCTGTCAGTGGATCACCCTCTTCTACTCACTAGACAAGATTAAGGATATTGATTAGTTAACTCCATAGATTTCTAATAGAAAAGTATGTAAAAGATGCCTAATTTCCAACTATAATGTATTTCATTTCCTTGGGTACTATGCTCTACTCTTAGTGTTTTTTTTTTTTTTTTTTTTTTTTATCTAGCTCTAATAAATCCTTCTCATGTTTCTGTAAAGAAAAAAAAAATATGTGTTATGATCATAGATAGCTAATGTCTTAGTTACTGTTCCATCATTGTTGAGACAAATACCTGTCACACAAGCTTAGGGAAGGAAAGGTTTATTTAGCTCACAGTTACTGGAAGTATCAAGACCCTGCTCCCACTCTATAGGATCTGGAGGAGAGGCTGGGGTGCTGCCGTGTCCAGGATGATCCGTTCCATACCTCTAAAAGAGGCCACCAGGCCTAGGGAAGAGGCGCATGCTGTCACTTTAACAGTTCACGCCTCTCTTGGCCCCTCCCCTCAAGCCCCGCCCTGGTCCTCTGGCCCCTCCCCTTGATCCACATGCTTGATAGCCGCATGATTTACATGAGGCTTTTGGGGGATAACTAGATACAACCCCCCCCAACAGCTAATTTAGATAGAAATTAATAGTCAGTCAGACAGGGCTAAGACCTGGAAGAAGTTAGAGCAAGAATTTAGAGCGCACCAAAATGGTGGCTGTAGGTGCATCTGAAGACTGCCAGGCATTGAGATTAGAGCCACAAGGCCAGAGACTTGCTTACTTCACTAAGGGATGAATGGAAGCCTGCGATGTGGACTGTAACCGGTACTACCCTTCTGCGGTTTCCGATAGAGACAGACCATTATCTCACTAGTAGCAGGCCAGCCGCTCTTACCTAGTAAGTATAAAAATAAGACTGTAAATTATCGATTTACCCCTCCCAGCACACATAACAGATCCTCTCATCACCCTGAGCATCTGTGCCCTCCTCTTCAGTGTGTCCTCTTTCTCTCTAAGTGTTTCCCACTCAATTTCAGGGAACACCAACTTGACACTTCTGACATCTAGCAAGTTGGAAGTTATATAGCTCATACCATGATGTAGTTTTTGGGTTCAATATTCTAGATATATTGATTAAGCCAAATTTATTAATGATGCTACTTGAATTTTCTACATTTCTTACTGATTTTCCCTCAACTTGTTGTATTAGTCATTGAGGAAAGTGCATTAAAATTTTCCTTTATGTGGATTTATTGATTCCTTCTCTTAGCTCTGTCTTCATGACTAAATTTTCAGTTCCTAGAAATTTAATATTATTATGCATTCTTAGTGGATTAGACTTTTATCTGAATGAAGCATCTTTTCTATTAATACTTAATGCTATTCATTTCTGTTTGGCATTTGAATAAACATTTTATCTTGATTGCTATTTTCATGGTTCTTAATTTTTTTTAATTTTTTAATTTTTTTTTTTTTTTAGGGTCTCACTACTGAGTCATAGTGATCCTCCTGTTTGTACCTCCCAAGTGCTGGAATTACAGATGCACGCCACCATGCCCAGACTCCATCGCCAGCTCAGCACCCTCTAGAGTGGGGCTGGCATGGTAGGTAGGGTCAGGAACTGAACCCTGGCCCCTGTGCTTCCTCTAAGCAAACGCTAAATCTGCTGAGCTATACCGCCGGCCCTTTTTCATGATATATTTTACCTGGTTGTGGTTTTAACTGTCTTATCATTCTTTAAATTTGCTTCAGGGTACATAATGGGGTAGCCAGATTTCTAAGATAACTCGTGATAAGCTGATCTTTGCCCTTGTATAATTTCCTCTTGAGACAGAGTGTTGAGTACAGAAGGTTATTATGCTCATCATTATTTAATATTTTGTAGACGTAATTAGCATTACCTATAAACTTGGAGTCACTCAAAAGGGCAATTATCCTGGTGTGGCTAACCTAGCTGCGCAACCCTTTTATAAGTAAATGGTTTGCATTTGAAAAGCAGAGGGACTATCAGAGACAGTAAAATCACACACACACACACACACACACACACACACACACACCCCAAAAAAAACCAAAAAAACAAACAAACCCAAAAACATAAGTTCAAAAGATATTCCTTCAGTGGTTCTTATTTATAGAAAAGTGCAATAGAATGAGATTCAAGAACAGCTTCCAGAAACCAAGAGCAAAACCCAGGGGCCACACTGTAAGGAATGTGATTCTCAGTTTTTCAGTGGCAAGAAACTGGAATCTATGTGCAAGGTCAGTAAAACAGGTTCTTGCCCAGTTTCCCAATGGAAGATGCACCTTTGGTTTCCTGACAGAAGAAGTCTGACCAGAGACTCTTTAATCTGCACAGAATTCTTGTACACAGGTATGAGTGACTAAAAGGGTGTCATTTTAGGCAAAACTTTATTCATTTATTAATGTATTTTGGCACAGGATATCACTATGCATATTGGACTCATAGTGATCCTCTTGTTTTTACCCTCCCTGGTACAGGGATTGCAGACATGCAGTATCACTCCCTTTGTCCATGGCCAGCTCAGCGCACCTTGTGCCGTCCCAGTGCAGCGTATGGTGCTGGGGATTGAACTCTGGTCCCTGCATTTGTGTAAGCAAGTGTTAAATCAAAATGTTTATGATAATTTGTTATGTATCAATGGAAAACTAGCACAAGGGAAACTCTCTGCTTAAATACACGTTTAACTCTTATTGGAAAATGCTGCTTTTCCTCTGATCATTTAAATTGTATTTGATATAATTTTGATATACTTTGAATACAGTTTGCATTTCCTAACTTACTTTCAACTTTTTATGTTATTTTGTTCTGGCCCACTTTTAAAATGTTTCAACCCATTTTCTTGTCTTTCAGCTGTCTAAATACACAAAACTTTGGTCATTTCTTAGTAACTGAATAGGTTACAATTAGACTTTAACATAAATTGTGCAAATTTACTTTTTCCTATAAAACATAACGTCTCACAGGACATTTTAATTCATTTACCAACCTTTTGTTTTTTGCTACTGTTGTCTTCTACTTTTTCAACATTTTTAATCATTTGAAGCATTATTAATCATGTTCCACGAAGAAAAATTTCATTTAGAGATCAGTATATTTTCCTTTTTTATTTCTTTCATGCCTATATTTCTAAATTCAGTTTTACCTATATAGAACCTTTTTAGTTATTGGTTTCATAACAACACTAATCATTCCCTCTTAGTTTTTCTTATGCAGAAAAGTTTTCACTTTTCATTCATTATTGAAAGATACTTTTGGCGAACACAGAATTCTATTTCCACAAGTTTTTGTTTTCTTTTTCTCTCCAGTACTAGGAAGATAGCACTTTATTATTTTCAGCTTTTGCTAGTTCTATATTGAGAGCTCAGTGTAAATGATAGGTATTGCTCTTTGGAAGAAAATATATTTTCTTTCACTGGATGATTTTATGATTTCTTGGTATGTGTTTTTGTTTGTAGAAGTTTCATAATGGTACATTAGTGATTGTTTTCTGTCTACTTATTCTGGTTGGACTTTATAGTGTTTCTTGGGTCTGGCTTCAGGTTCTTTATTTGTTTTAGAAAATTTCTGGTTACAAACTTAACATTTTTCTCTCTGTCTGTGTCTCTGTCTCTGTTTTAGTTTGCTGAAATGTCTGTCTGTCTGTCTCCTGAGAATGGAACCCAGGTCCTCATGAGAGTCAGGCAAGTACCACCGAGCCATATCCTCAGAGCAGTTATTGTGTCTTAAAATGATACTTTTACCACATTTGTTCTCGTTTGTTTTATTTTCTTCTCCAAAGGCATTTATTTTAGATATATTTCTATATTTTAAATCATATGATTCTTTTTCCTTTCAAAATAAATATTTTTATTCATCTTTAGTTCAAAAAATCTAGTTTTACTCTTTACTAGACCCCTTTCTATTAAGTGTTTAATATTACTAATATTTTTATATTTTCAGTTTATGTAACATCCATGACCTTTCTTGTAACTTCTCATATATATTTATTATATATTTCCTCCAGCCAGTGTTTCTTGGCTAGAAAACCTACATCTATTGTGATCTTATTTTTATGCCATTATTTTATTAATTTTAAGTCACTGGTCTTTTTACATGTGTCATTACTTCAGCTGAACAGCTGGGCATTGCACACAAACATTTTAAAGAATAAATTAAAGTTCAGAATATGGTTATCTTCCTCTTAATTACATTATCTTCATCTAGATGTTAATCTGATTTTTGTAACCATTAAGGGTAAGGACAGATCCCTTCTTTCCATTCTGTTATTGAGGTGCTGTCAATGTAAGATTTAGTATTTGTGAAGGATGATTTTTTTTAACCATTCCTCTTAAAAATGTATCTGTGTGGAAATCCCTAATTAAACATTTTAATGCTAATCTAAAGTTTCTACTCTTTGTCATTTTAGAACTCAATTTTTTTTCTTGTTGATGAGCTCTCAAAAGTATTCTTTAGCTTCTGTCTCTCAGCTACTGCTTCCTGTTCAGCTTCTCAGCTGTTTATTCTAAAGAAAAAGAAAACATAATATTGTATAGGAAATCAACTGTCATTTGCTATATTCTTCATTTTCATGATGTATATTGTTTCATTGAATTGGGTATTTGGGGGTACAAGACAATTCAATCCAGGTAAATGAGGGTGCCTTACAGCTGATCAGAATCCGTATAATAGCTCATTGCTCCCCTTAAGAAATGCTTAATTGAAGGGCCTTTATATCATGATGGCGATATGCTTTCTGCTCTTTCAGAAAATGCTTCAATGTTATTATAGTAGTTAGTTTCCTCTTGTCGAGGCACAATAACTGATATAGACAACTTAAAGGAGGAAGGCTGCTTACAAATGCAGGAGATTCAGTACATGGCCAAATGGCTCCACCCAAGAATGACCTAGGCAGTGGGGTGTGCTACAGCCAAGTTGCTTTGCTAACTGCAGCCCGGAAGCAAAGCAGGGGAACAGTGCCAGAGAAGTGCGTGAGAGGCCATGTAGAGCATTCTAGACTGCACCTCCATGACCCAACATTCAGGAGCATGGTTTTCCCTCTGGTAGAGTTTTCAAATGCGGTGGAGTTGACATAATCATATTAGCATTAAGATCTATCACAATCATATCCTATGAAGTTTATAAAAACACAGTAAATCTGATTCTAAGGATACAATCTAGTTAGGGTTATGAGAAAATTGAAAATTAAATTGAAGACCTTCCCAAAAATATCTGTGGGGTGAAGTTTTATGTATCATTAATATGAACGTAGGGCCAGGGAGATAGCTCAGTGGGATAAGGGCCTGCCTGGCAAGTTCAAGGTCCTGCATTCAGTTCCAGCACCAAATAAAACACCAAAACAAAACAAAACAAAACAAAATCTAACAACAAAGCAAAATGTGGAGTCTTTGCTGAAAATAAAATCCTGTCTCTCTGTCTCTGTCTCTCTCTGTCTCTGCCTCTGCCTCTCTCTGTCTCTGTCTCTGTCTCTCTATCTCTGTGTCTCTGTCTCTGTCTCTGTCTCTGTCTCTGTCTCTCTCTCTTTCTCTCTTTTTCTCTCGTTTCTGAGAATTGAATCCAGGGACTTTGAATTGACCTGGATCTCATTTTTGTTTGTTTGTTTAGGTTGGTCTTGTACTCACTATGAGTTCCCAGCTATTCTTGAGCTCACTGCTAACCTCTTGCCACAGCCTCCTGACTGCTAGGGTTACAGGTGTGGGCCACACATGGCTGCTCCTTCAGTCATCTTAAAGAAATTTCTTATTTTGAGACCATGTCTTCCTAAGTGGCTAAAGTGTCTGTCTTTTTTGCTTTCCCATCATTGAGTCACAAACCTGACACCTGTCGCTGAAGGGAGTAGAGGTTATTTTGGCTCACGGTGTCAGAAGTGTCAGCCCAAGTTCAGCAGGATTTAACACAGTTATGACATTGTGGAAGGGCTCCGGAAGAGGGGAAATCTGCTCAGGAATCAAAGAGAGAGGAGGTGTGCGCTTCCGGATCTTGCTCCCATGGATCCATCTTTCCTGACCAGCAAGTCAGCTGTATGGTTCATTCACCTTTCCAAAACTGTGAATTTGAGCAGATGAGGCCTTTGGGGGAACATTCGGATTCTAAGCCACAACAGTGTGGATGCTAAACTGAGACTCAATCCTCCTGCCTCTGCCTTTCAGAGTGCTGCAGTCATAGGTCTGCACCACCAGACTTAGTTTAAAATAAAATATTAAAACAGGGTCATTCACACTTAATTTTTACTTCTGATACATAGTCACTTCAATTAGGAATATCTTAATTTGTCACATTTCTCTTGAGTCTTTTCTTGAAGGATATTATAATCTGCATGCTTCCCCTGATGTATCAGCTCCTGGAGGGGAAAAAATGACACATCTTTATGGGCCCAGGGTATGAAGTTTGGATCAATTTCATGCTTTTATCCAACCTTTCTGCATGGCATCTTTTTCCTTATTAAATACCCCATTTATTCCTGATCTTATGCAGCTAAACACCCCGTGGGCCTGTAAGTGATCTGAAAGCATCAGGCTTCCTGAATAATAAGTTTTCCAGCTGAGAGCAGATGGCTTATATTTCACACCATCACGGGCCAATCCTGACAGCTGTTGAAATATGATGAGATAACCATGGCTGCTGTTGGGAATATTTCAGAGATGTAGAGTAAATAGGATGCCCAATGTTGAAAAACAAGCATTTGTCTCGTATCTGACGAGCATTTTTGTTGCAGTGGTCTCAGTAGACATGCTGCTGTTTTTAACATTAGACACACCTTCATTTTCAAAAATTGTCTTTGGCAAAATTCTCCTCTTGATATGTTTGTGTGTTTACAATTTGTCACAGGTCCACAGTAGAAAAGTATGAAGAGAACCTAGCACTTCTTTTTTTTCCAAAGTATTAATCCAGAATTTCAGGTAGAATTGAAACACAATCACATTCTCATTCAATTGAGAATATAATGCGTCTTATTGTAATCCAGACAAAGGTTTCTACAGCTTCCTTGCTATGATTTCCTTTTCTATTTCCATTTATGTATTTGGTCTTGGGTCTCACTACCCAGCTCAGACTCATAGTGATCTTCCTGTTTTTAACCGCCCCCCAGCACTGGGATTATAAGTATGCACCACCAAGCTTGGAATCGTCAGTGTGCTCATTATTTTAACAGTTGAAAAGTCAGTGTCTTTAAGACCAGGTGAGGAGATATTGGGCCTTTAGGGAAGGGGAATCCAGCCCATAACAGTTCTCTAATTTCTATATTCTTTGTTTCTTTTTGCTTGTGTCTTATTTTTCATTCTATGTCTTCCAAGTAGTTACCCATAATCAACAGATTAAATCTGGATTATTTTTTTGCCATTTCTTCACCTCCAGCTAAAGTTTTATTCAGTGTGTTATTGGTTTGTAGCTTGCCAGGGTAATCATTTTAATGAAGTTTTTGACTGCTATGTGAGTGAGAACAACATACATTCCAAATTTAAATACCAGTTTATTAACCCATCCCTCAAACCCAGCTCTCAGTTTAGTGTTATCTAATTTCATACAAAAGTTATTAAGTAAAGTGCATTTCGATGAGAAAGCATAGTTGTTTGAACAAATAGTTTTGGGATGTTTTGGAGTCCATTAGCAAAATTTGAAAATGAAGAAAAATAAAATTGCACTACTACCTTACACTTTATATAAAAATATAGTCAAATATAGCACAGATCTAAATATGTAAGAGTAGAATTTGAAAATTTTAAGATAATAACTGTACATGTCAACATTGAGTTAGACGATCATTTTTGAGATATGATGCCATATTACAAGTGACAAAAAACAAATCAACAGGATTTCATCAGACTTTCAAAAAAGATCGTGACTCAGAGGACACCATCAACAAAGTGAAAAATAGTCCACGTTATTAGGAAAAATATTTGTAGCATGTGTATCTGAAAAGGGAGTTGTCTTTAGAATATCTATCTATATATATATAGATGTATGTATCTATATATATCTATATATATCTTAAATATATTTTATTGTTTAAGAGTTCCATATATATATATATGGAACTCTTAAACAATAAAGAGATACATAAGAAATTTTAAAATTTTAAAATGAGTAAATGATTTGAATACTTTCCTTAAGAACATATGAAAATGTATAATAAATATATTAAAAATTATGCCATTAACAGTGTTTAGAGAAATGTTTATTACATTTAGAATCATGAATAAAATACTCACTAAGACAGCTGCTGAGAACAAAGGACATATTGCAAAGGTTGGCAAATATGGAGAAAAATTGATATGCTTATTCATTGATCTTAACAAAAAGTGATATGGCCACTTTGGAAAGAGTTTGACAGTTCCTATAATAATATAAACAGAGTTGTCATATAACCTAACAATTCCACTTTTGCATATATATATATATATATATATATCTAGGTGAATTTTATTATTTATTTACTTATTTATTTGTTTTATAATGTTCTTTTTCTGTATTTAGGATAGGGTCTGCAATGCTCACACAGTCTCACTACACAGACCAGACTCATAGTGTTTCTCCTGCTTTCATCCTCCCAAGTGCTGGGATTACAGGCGTGGGTCACCACCCCTAGTCTCAATCACTGACTCAGCACACCTGGTCGGCTAACTCAGCGCACCAGGTCGGTAGGGCTTGCAACACACACTGTGGATTGAGCCCCAGTCCGTGCGCTGAGCTATCTGGTCAGCACCCAGGCAAATTTTAGACACCTAGTCACACACACACAAAATCTGTACATGAATGTTCATGACAATGCTATTAATAATAAAAAATGTAACAAGGAAACTGTGCATCACATTATGAATGGATAAGCAGAATGTAATATACCCAATAAAATATTATTTGATATGAAACACTAATTTTATCTTGTTGTGCCTTCAAGACATGTTGCTAAATGAAAAAGAAAAACAGTCATGAATGGCCACTTATCTTGTGATCTATTTATATAAAGTGTCCAGAATGAGAACGTTCACAAGGACATAATATAGATTAGTCATTGCTAGGACCTGCCACATTAATGGGGTGTTACTGCTAGTGGGGATGGGATTTCTTTGGGGAGTAATTTAAGTATTCTAAAATTAGGTAATGACAGTTGTTACATACTTCTCTGAATATGCTTAAAACCACTGAAATGTATACTTTAACAATGCAAGTTTTGAGTTTTGAATTATAAATCTGAACAGTACCAGCATTTAAGAAGGTTATGACAAAGCCTCGTATTTGTGTCATGTTTAGCAGACGTTCCAGGTGGTTCATCTGTGATGATAAATAACTCCAGATTCAACATGGGTGGTGCCAACACTTGTCTCTAATTCATGGCATATGATAACCGTATATTATCCGAGACTCTGACCTGTTTTCTTGTTAACCTCACATGGAGACTTAGGCGGACTCAGTGTTGCTAGACAGAATCCTATGGGTCACTGAGGGACAGGAAAGAAAGTACGGGAAGCTCTTGAGGCTCCTTGGGAAAGGAAGACACTGACTGCTCATTTGGATCACAGAGAGCTTATCTGTGTAGATGTGAGTTCTGTCGGGCAAAAAAAGAGAATTAAACCTACAATGCTTTCTCAAGAGGGAAAAAAATACTTGCAGAATGTCTTAATGATCACTACTGGTGTTGCAGGCAAAGACAATACTCATTTGCTAGTTATTTGTAATATTCACAGATTTAATTTTGGTAAGTTAGGTATTACTATATAATGAGCTACCTCAAAGCGTAGTGTAATGTGATAAACATTTGTTCTTGTTTATGTGTCTTTAGGTGGATATATTCTACACCTAAACTGTATCCCATGACATGTTTTCCTCCTGCAGGAAGATGAGATACAGAGTGTAGGTGAGAAGAGATCATGTTCCATAAAGCTTCAGCTCAGACAGTCGTGCGGGTTCTTCCCAAAACAGTCCACTCGCCAAGACTGGCATTCACACGGTACATAAGCATTCTCTGCATGGTTTGAGGGAGGGAGAGAATCTTATTTTTCTAAATAATAGTCTACTTCATTAATTGTCAAGACTTGTTCTATGATTTTTATATACTAGCACATATTTTATTTCCACAATACATACAAGAGGCAAATGTACATTACCTTTCTCTGTTTTACAAAAGGGAAAATTGAGGAATGGATTTCCCGTTGTCAGCTATCTTACAAATGAAGAAATCTGCATTTACATTTATGCGGTCTTGGGCTGGGGATGTAGCTTATTTTGCCTGCCTGGAGGTCCTCAGATGGATTCCTGGTACCAAAATACATATATGCAATCCTATTTCATTTTTCCATTATATTTATTGCTGCATTTTTGTGTTGATCATCTTTGGCTCCTTGACTGTATATCTCACTGAAAAAGCTCAAGATATACATTAATAACATTCTCGTTTTTTAAAAAAGAAAGTTACTTCCAATTTAAAAGTTATGAATATGCTACTTATTAATTGTTAAATTATCAATATTTGGTGAATGTGAAACTATAATGTGGGAGCCGGGCGTGGTGGCTCACGCCTGTAATCCCAGCACTCGGGAGGCTGAGGCAGGAGGATTGGTGCGAGTTCGAGACCAGCCTGGGCTACAAAAGTGAGCTCAGGACCAGCCTCAACTGCATAGCGAGACCCTGTCTCAAAAAAAAAAAAAAAAAAAAAAAAAAAAAAAAAAAAAAAAAAAAAAAAAAAAAAAAAAA
>PVJA010000004.1:194116-321719 GCA_004027025.1 Myocastor coypus | reverse complement strand
TAAGACATGTATTCCATAGATATGATTTTAAATGTATTTGGACTTTATTTATTTATTTATTTATTTATTGTGTGTGTGTGTGTGTGTGTGTGTGTGTGTGTCTGGCTCAGCCCACACTGGGTGAGTGCTGACGGCATGTGGTGTGGGGGATCAAATTGTGTTTCCAGCACTTTGCCTAAGATTGCCTAAGTGGGTGCTTTAGACTACTGAGCTGTGTCACTAGCGCTATTTGGAATTTTAAAATTTTCCCATTTGAACAAATTAAAGTCTGTAATAATTCCACAGTTCTGAAAAGTCCTGAATATCTCATTATAAAACAATAATGGTCCTGACTGAAATCTTTCACAGTGAACACCTAAGATCTAATATTTCTCTTGGCTTTGACTTCTGCTGAGCGATTTTTCAGGATATGACTGGGTATGTAATCTCTTCCTAGAGAAGTAAGAAAATAAAGGGCATGATCTGACTTTTTAACATATTATTCCTTTCCTCAAAGGCAGCCAAACAGAGTTCCTTAGGTCAAGTTTTATTTTTAGTCAATATATCCTTTCTTCTCTGTTCCGTAGAAAAGCAAAGCTTTGATCTTTGCAATGCTTTTTTTTTTTTTAAAGATGCTAAGAAAGTTAGATGTGCTATATTTAGAAATCTGTGCCATAGGAAGAAAAAATGGGGAAGGAGATTATTTTATAAAATTTGATGGAGAACAATGAGATGAAGTAGAAAGCAGAAATTTAGCCTTCTGACATCATTCAGCAAAAATGGAATTCTGCCACCGTTATGATGTTAAAGTATCAATGGAGACATTTTTAAGAATTTTAATACAGAAGTCTTTCTCTTTTCTTTTTATTGATGCATATTTTAATTTCAACAAAAGTATAGGTCCATAGTTAATTTTAATACACTTGTGTATCAACCAATGGGTTTAAAAGTATTTATGTACTTGTATATATGCACTTATTTACTAAGAAAATTTACATGGTCAGATGATGGAAACATATAACTAGAAGATACTTAAAAGTTTCACAATGACTTTTAAAAGTAAGTTTTCTTTCCAAATACCCTTTCTTTCTGTCTCCTTCTCTCTCTCTTGCTATCTTGTCTATCTTCAAGTTACATCTGTTTATATATGAAGGCTTTAAGTTTATTTTTCTTTACAGCTGAGAATACTCCATTGTGTAAGAACATCACCTCCTGTTTCATTCATTTCTCAGGTGACAGGTTGTTTCTAAGATTTGGCTATCCTGAGGGGATTTGGGTGAGCAGGTCAAATACATAAGTTACATTTTTAGTTATACAAGTCTTGTTTATCTTGGTCTTGACCATCCAGAAGAAAATTATAATCAAGTATAAAAGTAATGCCATATTAATATGCTGAGCTATAAAAGGCTCAAGTCAACAACTTCTGACAATGCCAGTTCTGCTGATAACCTACTACTATTACAGTCTGTTGTACTATATTGGGTTATTTTGTTGAATACGAATACCTATAATACTTGAACTGGCGTGAAGTATGAAAAGGTCCTTTAAAGGCTTCTCCAAATACAGCCTCTCTAAGAGCAATGGAACACCCATCTCTGACAAAACAAAATTAAAAACGCAGATATAAATGAAAGACCACTTTGGGTTGATTGTGTTTTCTGGAGTTAGGTTCCAGATTCATTTCATCTTGAATAAATAATTGAATGAAATGCACAAAAACATTGGCAAAGTTGATTTGAAAAAGCAAAACCAAAGAGTGAGGAAGCAACTGGCTCTGCAGTGAGTTTGGAATCTTTAAAAGAATGTAAGATAGAAGTACATCTTGGTGGAAGAAGGTGGGCTACCATGAAGAAATACACAATAGCAAGCTTTTCTTGGTATCTGTATGTTTATATGGTTGAAGAAACCCATACAAACTTCTTCATATGGGCCCTGAGGTAGAGTGCTGGGATCTTACAACTCAAACTGAAGTCCTGTCTGGGACATCCTATTGAAAAACTGTTTGAGTTCTCATGATAAAGCCAGGTACATGGCTTTGGGAACTGTTCTGCACATGAGTTCTGGGATCTTATAACTAAGGAGTCATGCTTACTTTCCCAGTCTGCTTGCCTTGCCCTAATTTCTATGTCAGACTCTGCCAAGTACTTTGCTTTTCAAAACAATGTGAGTTGCATTTTTTTTTAGGTTTATACAACAGCCTGTCATCTGGACATTTACATTATGTACTAAAAATATGTACACATTCTGAGTATTATGATTTCTGAAGCATTTCTAAAAGTCCTCTTTTATGTTTTCAATTGTACTAGATTCTTCTGTTTTCTAAATTTATTCAAAACTTTTATCATTTACAATCATTTTAACTTGGGGAAGAGCTAGAAGTCACAAGGTTCCAGATCTAGTGAATAAGGTAGATAAGGATATACTATAATATTTTTATGAGATTCCATTTCCATTGTATGGAACTTGGAGAAGCAAGAGTCATTTTTCATCATGGTGAAATAAGTGTGGCTTTAGAGAATTTCTCTGAGGGGTTTAATTGCAATGTTTTTATATTATAATATTTTTAAAATAAATTTCAACATTCATTGTATATTTGGTCATGATCACACGTAATATTTTTTCCCTAAAAGATGAATTGCTCATAAGGAAGATTCTAGAGTTGGAATGATGGCCTGAGGAATTTTGAAAGCAGCACCATTATGTTATCAAATGATCACTTAAGGATTTACCAGTTTCAAAAACCTTTTAACCAATTAATGAGGAAAGGAGAGAAAGATAACATATTATAGCAAATTAAATATGTTGAAATGTGATAGCATCAGAGATAGAGGCAAATCGATCAGCCCAATACTAAGCCTGAGAAGAATGATTGCAGCACAATAAACAACCATCAAAAGTAAATTCAAGACAAATTCTCCCATCTTTCTTTTGTCGTGATCATTTCTTAATGGTGGTGAAAATGATTGCATCAGTTCTTAATGGTGGAACTCATGCAATGGGAACTAGAAAACAGTGAATTGAAAAATAAATAAATATATGAAGATTGAGTAACAGTTGCAAGACTAGTAGAAAAACGTATTTCTGGAAAATATGAATTACTGGTTGAGCATTGCTTGGAAGTCATCAAAAAGAAACAAAATAGCACTTTTAAAAAGCTCAAGTCAACAGCTTCCAGCATTGCCAGTTCTGCTCATAACTCACTACTATTATGGACCATTGGACGATAAATACAGCTACTTTCTTTTAGTTCAGTGAGAAGAAACATTTGTATAATAGTGTTTAGGAGATGTCATGTTTGCATTATGTATTCTGAACAACTACTATGAAGACAATAATATGCAATGTATTAATTATTGTAACTGTCCTGCTAACCTGTTTTGAAACTGTGTCATTGTTATTTCTTTATCCTTAAAATTAATAAAGTTTAAAAAGATAACAATGGGAAGATATAAGGAACAGAATTATATGAGATAAAATTGTAGTGGTTTTAGAGAAGGCACAAAAGATGAGAGAAAGCCAAAAAGGAAGTATTTTTAAAAAGCTAAAAATGGGGGCTGGCAAGATAGCTCAGTGGTCTAAAGTGCCTGCTTAGGCAAGCTTAGGCAACCTCAGGGACTGTGGTTCCATTCCTAGCACTACAGGCTGTGCCAGCCTCACACCTAGGGTAGGCTGAACCAGCCATAATATAAATAAATAAATGAAGTTTAAAAAGCTAAAAACCAATAGCATAATTTAATTATAGAATTTTTTAAAAAAGAAAACTCAATGCAATTAACATGAAATCAGATATCTAGTGAAAATTTAATCTTCTCAGTTAGCAGGGGAAGCAGATATTATGATGATGGTTATTAGAGACCAAGAGATAGTGCATCAGAAAGGAAACAAATCTACATTTTAACTATTATTTTTCAATAGAGTTTCACTATGTAGTCCAGGCTGATCTTAAATTCACTATACAGCCCAGGCTCAACTAAAATTTTATGGTAGTCCTCGTGCTCCAGCCTCCTGAGTGCTGGCATTACAAGTGGGTGTTACTAGGCCTGCCTCTACGCCTCTACACACTAACATTTTTTTTTATGTCCATTTCCATCTTTTCTGTTTTTTTTTTGTTTGGTTTTGTTTTTGTTTTTCTTTTTAGGGTGTCACTACTGAGTCATAGTGATCCTCCTGTTTATACCTCCCAAGGGCTGGGATTACAAATGTGCATCACCACGCCCAGTCTCGCCGGCTCAGTGCGCTCTAGAGCAGGGCCAGCATGGCACGAGGGGCCAGGAACCAAAACCTGGCCCCTGCGCTTCCTCTAAGCAAGCGCTAAATCTACTGAGCTATACCGCCGGCCCTTACACACTAACATTTTATTTTTTTAAATTTATTTTTTATTTTATTTTATTTTTTTCTTGTTTCAGAACTTGTGTTTTTATTTATTTATTTATTTATTTATTTATTTATTTATTTATTTATATTATTATTATTATTGTTTTTTTTATGGCCGGCTCAGCCTGCCCTGAGGGCAGGGCTGGCGCAGCATGTGGTGCCAGGGATAGAACAGCGGTCCCTGCAGCTGCCCAAGCTTTCCTAAGCAGGCGCTTTAGAGCACTGAGCCATCCTGCTGGGCCTGACACTAACATTTTAAAGAAGGTATTGAAAGAAATATATGAAGAATAGTTTTTAGTATCATAAAAAAAGAAAATTCTATAGGCTGCAGACATGGCCTAGTAATGCATACACACACACACACACACACATTTGGTATTATACCAGAAATACAAGTATATGTTAATATTCAGAGTTCCCTAATCAATCAATGTTACTAAAGATGACAACTTTCCTTAATGGTAAAAAGGGCATTTGAGTAAATTAAAAATATTTACATTCAAATATATGTAATACTTTTTAAAGAAACTTATTTTATGAGGGAGCTGGGGAATGGCTAAGTAGAATAACGCTTGCCTGGCAAGCACAAGGGCCCGAGTTCAATCTATGGTTCTGCAGAAAAAAAAAAATTTTTTTTGAGAATACCAAATGTAGAGTCCAACCACACCCAAAATTACAGTCTTGGAAGTCTGCATACTAAAATGATAGAAAGTGATCTTTATCAATACATATATTAATGAAATTGTGTCCTAGAGTTTCT
This sequence comes from Myocastor coypus, assembly GCA_004027025.1. Taxonomy (NCBI): domain Eukaryota; kingdom Metazoa; phylum Chordata; class Mammalia; order Rodentia; family Myocastoridae; genus Myocastor; species Myocastor coypus. Next base: position 316,606 of record PVJA010000004.1, on the reverse strand, counting down.
ATATAATGTAATAAGACAATAAGTGGGGTGTAAATAAATTACGAAAAAAATATTTAACATCAATTGCAGACAACAGATGAAAAGTATAAGAACGCTAAGAGGTCTGGTACAAAATAAACCTATTGGTTTATGTGTTTACGTGGTCTTCTTGATTTTGTAGAATTTATTAGTTCCATAATTTTTAGACCATTTTAAGTGATTTTACATTCTAATGCATCTCAGATTTTGTCAGCAGATTTAATCATTCTGGTGTGAGTTTTACCATTTTGTAGTGTGTTATAAGCTTTCTTGGCATTGAATTTTTCTTAGGTGTTTTATAATGTATATTGTTCATGAGTTAATTTCACATGTACTTTAGATGTCATGGTCTTTTTATTTGACACACTTTCTGGACTGTGTAAGCCTCATGCAGAGACCATTCTGAGGTTCCATCAGCCTCTACACAGTTTCCAGTTATGAGCCTATGCCATGGTTTAGGCTTCAGTCACAGGATTAGGAGGAAGAGTCATCTGGAGCCCTGGCTATCGGTCCTGGTCTTCTTGTGGTGAGTCAGCTTTCTGCAATAACCTGTAGCACAGAGCTGGCTTCTGTCAATTAATGTCTTCAATCACTGTGTAATGTACACATATGCCAAAACAGGTTGTATATTATAAATCTACAAAACTTTCCATGTGTCAACTAAAACATTTAACAAATTTACACTTAAATATAAGAAGAAAAGAAGACTCAGGGATATGCAGGAGAGATTCAAATTCCATTTCTCAAACAACAGAATTCTGGTGTTTCTTGACTTCCAGCTGGATCCTGCTGAGCATGTTTGGTCAGAGTGATTCTGGGTGCTGATTATTACTCTGACAGGCAATTAGGGGCTCCATGAACTGGCAATTTGGGTTCTTAGTATTTGTGAGTTGCTTCTTCTTTTTTGCGTTCAAAAATACATACGTTAAGCAAAATTTCCATGTATTTGAAGTAATATGGTATGAGGAAGGGTCACTATTTAACTCAAAGCTCAATTTTTTTCTTATTAATTTTGGAGCTCTCACTTTTACTAAAGCTAACTAAAATGTATCAAGATAATTTAGTAAATAAAGGGCACCCAGAGAACAATCATTTCTCTTGCAGTTTCTACTCTGTGTTCTACTTTTCACACCCAAGAGCCCCCAAAACATCTGGCATGCCTCATAGATTTAATTTTTCAGAGTTCAGTTATCGAAGTTTGTGAGAATATGTGTGACTGCAGAAGACAAAGATAAGATAGGAAGGCACCAGTGAAAAGCAAATAATACACCTTCACTTTAATTAGCACACAGAACGAGGAATGCTTCCATGATAAATGTAGGGTGATGAATTTGTAGCAGCTAAAATAAAATGAGTGCTTTTGAAGCACATGGAAAATGGACTGATTTCTTCATTGGGAAAGTAAAAACGCAAATAATATAACACACTCATTCTTTCTGTCACTTCCAACCTCCCATCAGTTTGGGTTATTAATTTAGGTAAGAAATCAGTGTCCAACCCTCCACAATGCAAACGCCCCAGTGAGAAGAGGATGAGCTAGCTACATAATTGTCATTGCTTCCTTACTTTCTCTGAGTTGTGTAGGGGGTATAACCAGAGGGTTGTTTTATGCACACATATTCTCTTCCATATGCACACCAGATCCTGCTGTAACCTAATCTCTATGATCAATTTAGTTATCATTTTTTTTTTGTATGTGTTTCCCTTTAGGTTTTATAAATCTCAAAAAAAATCTCCCCCAAATGGAGATAATTGTGATTTTATGCATTGGAAAGACCACAATATGAAATTATTGATTACAGCTTAATTCCTGTTATGAAAGTGTCATAGTTACTTTTCGCTCCTTCCTGGAACAAATATGTGGCACTCAAAGTGAAGGAAAGAAAGTTTTATTTAGCTCACTGTTAGTGAAGGTTTCAGTCCATACTCGGCGTTTCCAAGGCTGATGGCAGAGAACAAGGAAGAGCAGAGAAGTAGCAGCTACTATGTCTATCAAGCCTCATGATCCTCTGGGGAAGCGGCACAGCTGTGAAGTAGTACAGAAGAGCAGAACTCTTCCGAGTAAGTGTGCGCAGAGCCTTCCTCAACCCTTTTATATACTCTGTAAGTGCTGAGTCACTCTGGGGCGGGCCTACCACTGACTTGGGGGGGCACCTCTACATGCTAGGGTGAAGCCCTCCCTTCCTCGAAGGGCGAGGCTTCCATGGCCCAAGGTGTGGAACTACCATGGTGATCCAGCCAAGCCAACACAGATATTGACCACTATAGAAAGTATTCCCAGCTACCTAACCTGGGAAATTGTGCAGGATGTGGGAATCAGGAAATATACTTTGGAATATATATCCTTTATATCCTCCTTATCTCAGTTTTCTTTTTTAAAATTTTATTTTATTTTAAAGAGGAAAAAAAAATAAATAACACGCTGTGCTGGCCTTGACCCCAAGGCACACCAGCAATTGAGACTTGGCATGGTGGTGCACGCTTGTAATCCCATCTCTTGGGAGGCTGTAAACTGGCTCATCACTATGAGTCTCATCTAGTAATGAGACCCTGAAAACCTTGTAGACCCTTTTCTAAATATACAAAAAATAATAAATAAATAAATGATGAGAACAAAGACTGAGCAACATAAGACAATAAGAGTGATCCAGAATTTCAAAAGAAGAACAGGAAATTAAAAATGGTTGTTATATTACATACTGTTATCATCAAATTGGTTGCTAGGACTACCAGATATAACCATGTAAAATTGATTAAATAATTAAAACATTAACCCTCTTTTCTGTATAACTTGAATCTACTTATTTATTTATTTATTTATTTATTTATTTATTTATTTATTTAATTATGTTGTCAGCTCAGCCTGCCGGGAGGGTGGGGCCAGTACAGCATGTAGTCCCAGGATGGAACTATGGTCCCCATGGCTGTCTAAGTTTGCCTAAAAAGACTCTTTAGACTGCTATCTCATTGGCCTCAGTTCTTTTTATTTTTTAAAAGAATTTAAGTGTATAAAAATAATACATAAGTCATTAGAAACAGTATACCTTTTTGAAAAAAACATAAAAAGTTCAGATAAAGTAAAAACAAATGAAAGAGACTGATAGAATTAATAAATAAATTCAGTAGCACAGCAAGACACAATGTTAATATCCAAACATCAATATCATTCCTCTCCATAAGCAACAAACTCACAAAGATAGAATTAGATAAATATCATTCTTCACATTAGCATCCAAAAAATAAATGAAATACTTAAGAATTAATCTAACAAAGGAAGTAAAAGATCTATATAATGAAAATTATAATGCTCTGAAAAAAATCGAAGAGGATTTTACAAATTTAAGACACATCACTCGTTCGGGAATAAGAAGAAACAACATTGTGAAAGTGGCCATACTCCCAAAAATGTTATATAGATTTAATGCAATCCCTTTTGAAATGCCATTAGCATGCCTTACAGATCTAGTGATAACATTTCTTAAAATCCATTTGTAACTAGAAAAGCCCTAGAATAGCTAAGGCAATCCTGGTCAGCAAAGGCAAGGCAGGAGATAGTACAATCTCTGACTTTAAATTATACAACAAAGCTACTGTGAAAAAAATCAGCACGGTACTAGCAGAAAACAGATGTGAGGAATGATGGAACAGATTAGAAGTTTTCATGCATATATCGGGTAATCTCAACAACTAATTTGAAGAGAACACTATTCAATGCAAAACATACTGTGAAATTAATATTATTTTGTCTAGCGAAATACTGTATCCATTATAGTTTTTTCTGCTTTAAAACCATTTTGTATTTTCTTCAAAAAAATTTAAAAATGAAGATGCAGAGCCAACTACAAACACCCTCAGCCAGCTCATCTTTGGCAAAGACACAAAACATTCACAATAGAAAGACAGCCTTTTTAACAAATGGTGCTGGAAAAACTGGCTTTCCACATGCCAAAATTTAAAACTAGATGCAAGTCTACCGTGATGTACTAAACTAAAGGCAAAATGAATTAAATACCTAATCATTCAATGAGAAACACTAAATCTACTAGAAGAAAAAATAAGTGGAAAACGTAAGGATAGGCAGAGAGTTCATTAAGAAAAAAACAAACTGGATAGGGGCTGGGGAGATGGTTCCATGGCATAAGTGCTGTCTGGAAAGTGCAAGGTCGTGAGTTTCAATCCCCGTCCTGAAAAAAAAAGTTTATTTTAGACTTAAAATTGCAATTTAAATAGAATTGACTACATGGATGAATGCAATTTTTTATCATTATTGCTTATGGCTCTGATTACATTGAACTTTAATTTTGTTTTTCCTTTAAGAATGAAATTATACTTGGAAATGAAAAATTAAATTTAATATTTCAAATTCAAACTTGCAATTTTTTTTTCGGAACCAGAGATTGAAAACTTGTATTTGATATCATGGATAATAAATAACTTAAATTTCTTCTGAATCTAAAAATCCACTTGATGGATAAAAATAGCCAGAAAATTGTGTCAGAGTTTGAAATACCAGATTTTGATGATTTTCATTTGCCACATATTTCCCAGAAAATTGCAAAATATAACTGTATGCTTAGAAATAATTAAATTGCAATTAATAGTAAATTAGTGAAAGGATCTATGAATTTCATCCTATTTTTGTAAGTAAATATTTTTGTAATATAGTCAAGCCTATTTGTTTATAGATTGTCTTAGTCCTTCTTTGCATTATAATGACATAGCTGATTAGTTATAATAGGGCCAAGCGAACAGAACAAGAAGAACTAAGATATTAAGTGTCTGGCAATTTAAGAAAAACATTTTCAGCAGCTGAATTCATTAAATTATGATTCATCCCCAAATAAAATAATGTGTAATGTCAGAAATAACTGATATTTATATACATTAGTATATTCGTTTTCTTTTGCTTCTGGGAAAAAAAAAGTCACAAAAGTATTTGCTTAAAATGACACCAGTTTGTCTTAAAGTTTTGGATGTCATGTGCACGATAAAATTCTTAGTGGGCTAAAATCAATAGGGACATATTCCTTTTGGCAGTTCTAGGGCAGAATCCATCACTGACCACTCTAGCATTGGAGACTACCTGAATTTCTTGCAACAGTGGCCCTTACCTCCATCTTTAGAGTTCCTGACCACCAGTGTAGTCTTTCTCCTTCTGATTCTTTCCCATCTGCCTCATTCCACTTGCAAGGACACCTGTGATTACACTGGGCCCATCTGGAAAACACTCCTAATATCCTTACCTCCAGGTCAACTGATTAGCAGCTTTAATTTCATTTGAAATCTTAATTCATTTCCCAGGTGACCTCAAACTTTTGTAGGCTTTAGGAATTAATATGGTGATATTATGGGGCAATGAGGGTCATTTTGCCTTCTCTCTGGCATGTTTAAGGGTATGCATAACTTCACTATTTTGAAAAATATAAAACGGTGGGTGATCATATACAGTGCAGTTAAGTTTATTTATTTATTTAGAGTGCAAATTAGAATTAAACAGCAAAAATTACAAATGATACACGTTTTCATTTAACAAAGTAATACAAATTTCACAGTATTTGTTGTAATACATAGCGTTGTCTTCCAACCAGCTATTCATATTATCAGATATTCACATGTAAAATTAGTAGAAGGAACAAAAAAAGAAATGTGTAAGAAATTAATAAGAGAAAAAGGAGTAACAATTTTAAAAAGGAGATGAAACAAATTAGAGAATTAATTGCTCCTTTCCATAGAGTAGCAGACAACTACAATACAGTTGTCCAAACCATCCTGCTCACAACACAGGTAAATCTCTTTCCCCGAGTCTCTCACCTGTCCTTCTCAAACTCAGTAACTCTTTCCTTTTGAATAAGTTCATTCCTTTTTCCCAATGTCTACTTTACCCTTCAGATTCCATTTTTCTCCTTCAGATTCTAACACTAAGGAGACAATCTGATGTTTGCACTTGTGGGACTGATTTATTTCCTTTAAGGGTATGTTCTCTAGTTGCATCCATTTACCAACAAAACCTCAAACTGAGAAAAATTACATCTGGCTGTCGCTAGAAAAAGACCTTCTATCTAGAGCATATAAAGAATTACATAGAATCAGAACCTCCAAATTCAAAGACCCAATCCAAAAATGGGCATCTGAGATGAATATACACTTCTCAGAGGAAGCAATACAAATGGCAAGTAAATATATGAAAAAATGTTCAACATCATCGGTCATTTGGAAAATGCAAATTAAAACAACACTGAGATTCCATCTCACCCCAGAAAGAATGGCTAGCATCAAGAAATCAGCCCACAACAAATGCTAGAGAAGCTGTGGAGAAAAAGAAACCTTTCTGCAGTGTTGGTGGGAGTAAAGACTGGTACAACCACTGTGGAAATCAGTGTGTAGATTCCTTAAAAATCTAGGATTGGAGATCCCATTCAAGCCAGCTATTCTGCTGATAGGTATTTTTGTAGAAGAATGAAAAACTTCATATCACAGCGATATATGTATACCCATATTTATAGCAGCTCAATTTATTATAGCTAAATCCTGGAAGCAACTCAAATGCCCACTGACTGAGGAATGGATAACAAAGATGTGGTATTTTTATATATATGTGGTATATTTTTATACCATGGAGTATTGGTCACAGGATAAATTTGATGCTTTTGAAAGTTAAGTTTGAATTTCCACATTTGTATTTTTAAAAATCTGGAGAGTTATGAAAAATGCTACAATTTTTTTAAAGATGGGATTATTCATGATTTTTGCTTCTTAACAGTCAGTCTTGACTTTTTATGAAATCAATGAGCACTTTTAAGTTTGCAAATAATGATAAATCAGAGAACAATTGTAGTGGAAGTTTCAGGATAGGCAATTATGGAAAACAAAAACTCCGCTTTATGTATATTTTTATAGCATTTCCTTTACAATATCCATCTTTCTTTCAGAATCAGATAGCTGTTCATTTCAAATTTTTGGTATAATCACCTTAATTGCTTTGAGCTTAGCTCTTTTGTTCTGTAGTATCAGCAGGTCTTAGGAGACAATAATTACTTTCTTCTCTTTATTAGAGAAATGAACTGAAGAGTTGTGCACTGCATCTTCACATTGTGTAGTTTAGATAGCACACTGTGGGTCCTTGGGAGAGATTCATAAAACATTTAATAATTGAAAGTTATATTGTTCTCTATCAGAAACATAAGGAACAGAGCAGACTGAAAACAAACATAAGGAGTTAGTCCAGTACTTCAGTAAAATAAAATTTTAATATATTATAATAATTACATTATAATAATGTAATTATCATGATTATATTATTGTTATGGTATTATAAAATAATTTTTATAATAACCCATTGTAAAGGAGTAAGGACCAGTCCTTGGAGGATACCTTATTATATATAAACATTTCAAAGCAAATAGAAAAATTAGCTCTAATTTGAATGTACTACTTTTGTGTACTTTCCCTGGCTATAATGTGTTATCAGTAACATTCAATCTGAATGAAGTTTTAATATTAAATCATTAAACTTAACAGCTCATGTTTCTGTTTTTGCATAATAACTTTAATATTGATGTCATCAAGGTGCTCATTTCTAAAGATACAAAAATGACACTGACTTAGGAAGCTATCAGTCAACCTCCAAGTATCTATGTCAAAATTTTTCATTGAGAGCTGAAGTAGTAAAGCCTCAGAGGTTCAGAGGAAATAAGTTTTGAGTTTTTAAAACAGTGAAGGATTAGTTCAGGGTGAGGTTTAACCGTGTTCTTGGTGAAGAGATTTCCACCAACAAAGTCAAAAGGCAGACAAGCATAGAGTAGTTTATCCCAACAGCCTACTGAAGCTAGGGAAAAAAATTGGAAAGACTTGAAACATCACATGAAATAATTACATTTCTTTGCATTTCAGCAACCTTAGTCATCCCAAAAGGAATGCCTGACTGCTGCAACATTATGACATCAACACCTATTAATGCTACTAAAGGGTAAAAGAGAAAGTTGGAAGACAGTGGTAGAATTACTCTCTTAAAATAGCTCTGTGTGTTGGGGCCCGGAGGAATGGCTCAGTGGTCTAAAGCGCCTGCTTGGGAAAGCTTGGGCAGCTCCAGGGACCATGGTTCGATCCCCAGCACCACATGTGGTGCCAGCCCTGCCCTCGGGGCGGGCTGAGCCAGCCATAAAAATGAGTGAATAAACAAATAAAGGTTCTGAAACAAAAATAAATTTAAAAAAATAGCTCTGTGTGGAAAATAAAGAAGAGCCGCTCTTGTGCTTCCTACAATGTAACAAAAACAAGTAAATCACACAAGATAAAGTATTTTGCTTTTACATGATAGTCACACTTGTTCCTTTCCTGTAGCTCTGGAGGAGTTTGAAATAAAAATGAGGATATATGCAATGAGGATCTGTATGTAATGGTCTTGAGGACAATTTAAAACTGCAGAGTTTTTGTTTGTGATGTTTCTGCTTTATTCATGCTTGGTAATAGCCAGAGTAAGGGCATAGAGACCAGTCCTGGGAGGACACCTGAAGACCCAAGCACCTGGGCTCTTTTCCTCCTATGTGTATTTTGACTGTAGCCTGGAACTGCCACATCAGTGTCTGGCTAATGGAGAGCAATCCACTTCCTTTAGTGATTAATAATTTTCTCATTAGTTTCTTCCAGCGAGCCCTAATGTGCTGGCTCTGGCCAGTACACGCACGCCAGGGTCATCCACCCTGCAGTTAATTTTCCTAACACAATGTGAAGGCGTCTTGGATCACTGTCCATGCTGAAGGTGACGCGGAGGAAGCCTGCCTCAGAGCAGAAAGGACGTTCTGCTTCCTTGTTCTTCTCTGTGTTAAACGGGTTTCTACTGTGAATCCTTGGGTTATTCTATCAGTCTGTGTCCTGACATTTAAAAATGTATTGTTTTTTATTTCAAGCACTACAATTGATCTAATTGATAATGCCGTAGCATTAATCATCAGTTGCAGAGGGAAGGGAAAGAACAGCATGTCATTTTTTTAAACACAGACACTGCCTGCGTGCTGACATTTCCCTGACATTGGTGGGAACTTGGTGTAATGTGGGAAGGGCGGGGCCCGGACAAGGCATTGACAGCCAGGAAGAAAACATTTGACATTTTATTTTCATAAATGAGTACAAAATCAGATGATCTGTAATTATATTTCTAACAGTTTTCTTTAAAACAAAAGGCATATTCTCCTTTTAGTTTTTTTTTCTCCTTTCGGTTTTGAAGAAGGTTGTGAGGGTGTAATGGATAGTTAGATTACGTGATATGCCAATGAAGTACCAAGAAGCAGCTACATTTATGGCATTTATGTTAAGACCTATTACTGGTATGCAAATTCCCTGCCAATAATTGTTTTCACAATCAGGCCCAGAGGCATTACCATGGAGGAAGTAATTATAAAATGGTTAATTAAAAGTAATTATACAATGGTAAATTACTTTTTATACATCCTCGTACATTGTTCAGTTATAACTTAATCTTTGAAATACTAGAATGGCTGCCTCCCAAGAACACAGCATCCTTCAGGGGAATGTGATGCGCCAGACAGTAGCAACCGCACTTTTTCAAACTTTGCGAACTTCAACTTGGGGATGTGATGGTTCCACTTCCTCTTTCTGCTCCGCGGTCAGTGTTCAGTCTCTGTAGGGCACTTCTCAAAAATGTGGCCTGGGCACCCTCCCCTTCGTTTCTCCGAGGTCGCTGGGGAGGGCTCAGTAGGCTGCCCACACAACTGCATGTAGCCAGTCCCACAGTGGAAGCCCCTTGAGTGGAGCAGGTGCGATCAGGCAGTGGAAAGGAGACAACGTGTCACTCTGTGCTGATGACACGTGACCCTTGGAACTGTGATGCCCAGGAAAACCAACCAGATCCTGAAACATGTTTCCCCCACAGGGGATTAATCTTACTTTAATTATTAAAAGATATGTCCCATATCTCTGATGTAATTGTAAAGGATTTAAAACATATATAGTAGATGCTATGTACAATATCATTGCTGAGGGGTGGAGCTAGTGACATCCGCTCTGATTTTTACAGTGACATTCTATACTTGTGGCCTACAATTTAGAATGTCCCATAAAATGGTTATTTAAGATAAAAATGGTAAATTGTGTTGTGTCCTTTTAATGTCTCAATATGACATAAGGGGTACACAGGCTAAATAAGGTGTCTTAGTTACTCTTCTCTCGTTGCTGGGACAAATACCTGACACTCAAAATGAAGGAAGGAAAGGTTTCCTAGCTCACAGTTACTGGAGGTTTCAGTCCATATTTGGCCAGCTCCAAGACTGAATGGCACAAGGCAGAGAGCAGCAGCTCATGGCGGTGGAACAGCAACAATGGCGACAGAGGCAACCGACCAACCAGGGGAGCAGAGAGCAACATCAGGCCCTTTGCCTTAGCCTGTCCACCTTAGGGTACAACCATAATCCCAGAAGTACTTAAAACACATAACCCCAGGGATCATGGATCAAGTCTCAGACTCTAGATCAGTACTAAATCACATAATCCCAGTGACTCATGGATCAAGTCTCAATCTATAGAAGTCCCTGCTCCATGACTGCATGAGGCTTTTGGGGGACAACTAGACATAAACCATAGCATAAGGTATATTCCTTATATAATTAAAATTCAAAGTAACTGGACATCCTAGAGCTTCACTTGTTCAATACAACAAAACTATCCTGATTGCTATAGCAAATGATCTCTATCCACCATCACACTTCCAAAATGGTTATTGTTGGGGAAAGGAAACCTTGATAGTTCTCTATACAAAGACCTTCCTGAATTCCCTCATTAAATATGTGGTGTCTTGAGGTACACAACCCTATCTTTGGCCAATAATATTTCAGCTTCCTGTCCTAATATTCTTATGCTTCATTTCTTTTCCTTATACACTTGCAGTGAGTAAAAATGTAGAAGCTGAGTTAAATAATACTGAGGATACTGGCTGTCTCTAGGTTACTAAGCACCTCAAATGTCTATCTGCCACCCCTATCAGTTTCTAAACCAAATGGCTCAGACTCCCATCCAATACTCTGTTAGACTTCCCCCAGTCATGCTGTTCCTGAGGAGTTTGGATCTTACATTTCCATCTTTTAGGTCTTTCATTTCATTTATACATTCCTTAGTCTAAATTACACTGATACATCCAAATATTTCATCATGCCTATCCTCTCACCTCTATATTATAAAGTAGTCTTAAGGCAATTTGTCTTGAGTGCAAGTGGCAAAAGGATGACGTTTACAGTAAAAGTGAGTTTGAACACTAAATCTTAAAATTCACCAGTAGTGTGATTGTGTGTAATGTTCCACATGGAATATCTCTTGAGTCATGTCTCTTTTATTATACAGAAAGGTGTTATAGCTTGTGTCTACGTGTCCCCCAAAGCCTCATGTAAACACAGATGGGACTTTCTCAGGGTAAATAGATTTGGAGAGTGTGATTCTGGAGTTGATTCGTGGTGCAATGCTAACATCAAAGGAGCTACTCTTCAAGGTGTGAGCACTATCCACTTTGGGTAGCCTGGATACAACAAAAGTGACAGAAAGAGGCTGAGAAAGTCCTTTTGCTGCTTTGTTTGCTGCCTTCTCAGAACACAGAACCGTGTCTCCCATGCATTGCCTGTGTGCCATCCTCCCTGCCATCGAGTCAGCTGATTATGGACTGAAACCTCTACAAACTATGAGCTGACTAAACCTTTCCTCTCATAGCTTGTGGGTGTTGGAGCTTTTTTTTTTTTTTTCCTCAGCAATGAGGAAAATAGCTAAGACAACAATAATTCACTAAACACTTCTACTTTTTGCTTGAGTACACCTCCATAAAACCTACATCTCACTACTTTCCCTAAATTTGAAGATTTCAAATACATGTTGCAACCTTATGTAAGAAATTTGACATAGTTGAATGTTTCAGTGCACCCAAAAACATTTTGTATTCATTAAGAAGTTAATTTTGCTCAAGGGCCATCTTCCAGTTTCTCTACTATTAGAAATGCAAAGTACTATCCAATTGTGAAGTGACAGATTTTTGTTTAATTTGGGTAAAATCAGACTCTGAAGCAGATCTTTTTCTGGGAAGGGCATAGTAATTGGAAAATAGTTTCTCCTTTCATTTGCAATTCTCTTATCCCTGATTTTCATGGGTCTTCTGATTCTTTTCAAGCCTTTACTTATAAACTAGGCTGTTAGTTTGTGGTAAATATCCACGTTTTACTAAGGGATCTCTTGGTGGATGTAGTGTTACATTTTACCAAACTACTTCCTGATGTCTATCAAGGCAACCAAATTTCACTTACTATCATTGATTAATTTTTGTATTAAATGATAGCAATATAGTACCAAAAATTGGGCCTTTTTTGCTTTTCTTTAAAATATCTGTTAGCTATATTCTGTTACTTTTCAAATAGAATGAAAAATGGTAAAAGAAAAAAGAACACGGAATTCCACTAAAAATAATAGGAATTCAATAATAGTTAAAATATGGCATATTGTTGTCTTCAAATTAGTTGTTCGGAGTACCAGATACTATCATGCAAAAGTTGGTAAAAAAAAAAAAGGTATAAAAAATTAAAGAGAGAAAAACCAAGCAATCATTAACTTTTTCTTTCAATAGACCAGCAGAAATCAGTAGTACAATTACCCAAGTTTTCTGTACTATTCTAGAACATAATTAAAGCTCTTTAGCTAAAAGTCCCACATCAAACAGCTAAGGAACCCCGTTTTAGGAAAGATACACAAAGCCTATTGCTAATACATGCTTTAGGAAAGAACAAATTTTAAATATCTTCTCATGTTTCAAATGGCTAGCTCTGTAGAATTGCAGAGAATAATTATTTTTCTTTTCTCTAAGATTTGAGTTTGTGTGTCAATAAAATTTATGATTTCATTAATATTTGAGATCTCTGTTCAGTTAGCTATTTGTATACAGTGCAGAAAGACACAGACACAGAAGACAGAGATAGAGACAGAGATATTTCTTGTAAACTTAAAGTCTATCTTCAGGTTAAAACTCAATTTGTAATTTCTCTGGAGACAAGTATGGTAAGCCTTATTTTCAGAGCACATTCATTTTATCGAAGTGTTATAGAGATACAGAATTAAGTGTACAATATAGAATTCTTTTGTGGCTTTCAAAACATATTATTTATGTCTCTACTGGCAGTACTGTATTATTTCCCCAAATGATCATTTCTTTCAATTTTACTTATATCTCTAAACATATCACCTTTCAAAATACTTCTAACAAATAATTTTACTCCCTAACACTTAAAAATAGGTATCAATAACAGATGTATCTACATTAACTGCTAGAGTTAAATATTTACATTTCTTAAATTTTGAAAATAAAGCTTAAATGTCTCTAGGCAGTAAGTTTTCAAAATAAATTTTGAACTCCTTTCAGAGTGGCTCTAATTCCCCTACCTTTGGGAATGTTCTGTACTTTGTAAGCTGTTTCTAGCAAATACAATAGGGTGGGTAGGTTGTCACTTTCATGGTTAGCTTATAAAATGCATCAATCTAGCTGGAGTGTAAGCTCTCTTCCTCAGGGATCCTTGGCTTGAGGGGTTGATCAGACAGAAGTAGTCCTATGCAGATGTCCAAGTGGGAAGTTCTGCATCTCCTGCCTAATTGTTGTAAGTTTGGATACTTATTCTTCGACCACAAATAAGTCTTTCGAGGCTGCCTCCCAGAAGATGGTTTGACTATAAACTCATGAAGACGAAGCAAAACCTCCCATCTTAACAACTCCCAGTACTGACTTGAAACATGTTTGGAATAATTCAGTCGCACACTTTTCCACTTCTATTACCAAGTTGGAAAATTAGAATTGATTTAAGAACACTTATTACTTCATATGACAGGCACCATTCTATAACGATATAGGAGTACAGGTCCAGTTCTGTTTAACTTTCTTGATTTCATGGTAACGTTACATCTTTTTTTTTTCATTTTTTCTCAATTTTCTCAGTATGCTAGTTCTTTTTTTTTTTTTTTTTTTTTTTGCGGAACCGGGGATTGAACTCAGGCCCTTGCGCTTGCCAGGCAAACACTTACTCTACTGAGCTATCTCCCCAGCCCTACAGTATTCTAGTTCTTAGGAAGGCTTTCTTCAGAATCCTAACATTACTGATGCAATTATAAGCTCTAGCTGTAGGGGACAATCTCAGAGGCAAAATGATCCCACATTATTGCTTCTTTTAAGAGAAGCCTATAGTAGCTAGTCTCGTATCTTATTGACCCAAGTTTTATCATGTGTCTATATATTATTAGTTGAATTTTAAATGCTTGTGAAGGCTCGTAAATTGAATGGTTGGTCCTGTTTCTTGCTGATGACCCTGTCAGGAGATAGCAATCATACCTTTAGTCTCCATTACTTTTCTCTCATTGTTGAGACAAAATATCTGACACCAAAAAATGAAGAAAGGAAAGACTGATTTAGCTCAGTGTATGGAGGTTTCAGTCCATAGTTGGCTGGCTCCAAAGCAGAGTGGCCTGTGGCAGCAGTTCAAGGTCACAGAATATAGCATAACTGCAGAAGCAAAACAGGGAGGAACAGACGCAGCAGTGGCAGAGAACAAGCCTATCTTCCTTCTTTATCCTGCATTCAGGCTATCCGTCCCAGGCTAAGTGGAGCACTCACCCTGTAATCCCAGCAGCATTCACACCCACAGTGCCAGCAATGGATCATGAATTAATCACAAACTCTAGAAGTCTGCTCCATGACTATGTGAGGCTTTGGGGAAAAAGTACACACAAGTTTTGACACCGTTGAAGGGGTAATTGTGACCCCAGCCTAGTCTCACTTTATTTTTCCTGGTTGCCAACAGGCGAGGAGCTTTAACTTACCGTATATTCCTGGCCAGCTGTTTTGCTTTGCTAGAGACCTGAAGTGACATGAATAAGTGACTATGAACTGACACCTTCTAAGCCATGAGCTGGAATAAATCTTTCCTCTTTTTAACATTCGTTATCTTAGGTATTTTGCCATCACAATGGAAAGATGACCACTATTTATGCATAAAGCAATCTCTTGCCAAATTGTAAAGGACTTGCATAATCATTTGAAAATGAACATGCTTTGCCCAAGCTATTTAATTATTATGCATGTACCTGATATTTTATATCCACATTATGATGATGCCTGTGTACATAAACTGTTTATTTGTATTGCTATTCTTCCTCAAAAATCTTTTCCTTTTTATTGCTGTTAGTCTCATTTGCCAAATCACAAATCATCTTGTTCACCTAGGACTCCCGAATATCCAACCTGTTTTATTTTTTCATATTTCCTAAGATTTAAATGCCTGATAGAATTGTGCAACACTGTTCCACATCAGTGAGATGATGCTCGCAAAAGACAATTTAGAAAGAATAATAGGATAAGCTTTAAATTTCCATTACAAGGAATTATAAATCTGTGTTTGATTAATTTAAAATTTAGTAAAACACATTGAAATCAAAAGTACCTATAAATGATCTCTCTCTCTCTCTCTCTCTCTCTCTCTCTCTCTAACTTTCTTAAAGCATTTACTTTGAAATATGATGGAAAAATCAAAGGTACACATTTTGGAAAAGTATAATTGCAGATGATCACAGATATCCTCAAGTGAAAGTGCTGTAACCACAACAATCTTAGTGCTTGTTAGCTACACTGAGGTTGGATTTCTGAGTGTTTGCCATGCTGAAGGGGATACACAACTAGTATTCCTCTTTTTTTCCTCACCCACTTCTTCAACAGAATCCGAGATCTCCTCCTAATCCTTCACAAAGGCATCCATGTCCTCCTGGGTGTGTTATTTA
This sequence comes from Myocastor coypus, assembly GCA_004027025.1. Lineage (NCBI taxonomy): Eukaryota > Metazoa > Chordata > Mammalia > Rodentia > Myocastoridae > Myocastor > Myocastor coypus. Next base: position 300,790 of record PVJA010000004.1, on the reverse strand, counting down.
CCTTGACTCCCAGCTTGTCAAAGGTGATAACAGACCTGGTCTTCACCGCGTGACCCATGGCCATCATGTACGAGTGCATTTCCATCCACATTGGTTAGGCTGGTGTTCAGATTGGTAGTGCCTGATGGGAGCTCTATTGCCTGGAACACGGCATCCAGTCCAAGACCAATGGGGGTGGACATGACTCCATAAATGATGTTTCTAGTTCCAAAGCATCTAATTTATGCCCAGTAGAAGTTAATTTTTAATCGAAAATGAAAAAAACTTTGACTTAGACAGTGACCTTGACTAGCCAGCCAGAATTTTCTTTTTCTCTTCTCTTTCATGGCTAAAATGGTTATAATATACTGGGAGAGAAGCAGATTTACCTCGCAATGCATACACTGATAAAACTGAATGGAAATGTGATAAAATTAATTAGAGTACTTCTAATGACAAATACCTCTTTGCTACTTTGGAACTGACAATCTTGTCAAAGTAATAATTTAAGAGACAATTAAAGAAAACTACGACCTGTACTATATCATTTAGTATATATAAAATATCAGCCTTATACTCAGCCATGATATAATTAGAATTTTTCTATCCTATCAAACTCTTAGAGTTTTTATTGAAATCTGACAATCCTAGGTCTTTTTGTAATTATCTGCATGTTACTGTCCTGACACTTGATGGACTCTGAGTATGCCGTTACTCATTTTCATAGTGTGCAAGTATGCTATAATATTATTTGAGTGTTAGCTTGATTTTCATTCAGTGATGGAATACGCTTATTACATTTTCCTATTCATGCTTCAACTAATATTTGCAATCCTGTGTTGTTTCTGATGTTGATGCTTCCATTTGATGAGGTTTTTAGAACTTGCTCTCTTTTATTTTTTGAATTCATCAATAGATTCTTAAAAATATAAAGTGAAAATTAAAAAGCAAAATTATAAATAGGAGAAAAATTATGAGAAATGTAAAAATTCAAATTATGAAAAATATCAAATATCCAGTTATAAATTACAGAGAATCTATATGATGAAAATATATAAACTTGAAGGAGTAAAACATTCTTCAAAAGAAACTTATAGCTTCAAATATTCAGAATGAATAAGAAAGATATGACAGACAATAAGGTTTCATTTTGAGAAGTTAAAAGAGAAAAAAAAAAAACAAATAAACGCCATGAGGAAAGAAGGCGTGATAGTTTCTTTTTTAATAAATAAAATATAAATTACAATTAAAGCATAAAAATTACAAGAGATACAGAATTTCACTTAACAAAATAATATGAATTTCGTAGTATTTGTTGTAATACGGTGTTGTCTTCCAATCAGTTATCTATATTACTGCATATCTTCATGTAAAATTGGAAGAAGAAGCAAAAGGAGAAAGAAATATATAAGAAAGTAAGAAGAGAAAAACCTATAAATTGAAGACTTGGATGAAACAAATTAAACATTAGCTGGTCTTCTTTGTAGATCAGAACAAATACACAACACAGTTGTCTGGAGCATCCTGCTTAGATACACAGACATCACTTTCCTCCACTCTCTCACCTGTCCTTCTCAATTCAGTAACTGTTTCCTTTTAAATAAGTTCATTCCCTTTTAACAGTGTTTATTTCACTGCTCATATTCCATTTTTTCTTTTTCAGTTTTTCACACTAAGGAGACAATACGATGTTTACACACGTGGGTCTGCCTTATTTCCCTTAAGAGCATGCTCTCTAGTTGTGTCCATTTGAAGGCAAAGTAGTTTCAGAGATGTAACTCTAAATTGAAATAACATAGGAAACAGCAACATCCTGATACTTCCAAAAATCCAGTTCTTTGTGAAGGTGCATAATACAGATAAATACTAGGAAGGGTTTATTAAGAAAAATGAAAAAGAAAAAAGTAAGGAACATCTAAACACTAAAAGGAAACATATTAATACTGTTGGCTTTTTGGAATTTGAAATTTAGGAAGAATAAGTACAGATTTACAGAATTTAGGTTGGCTTCCTCAGCTCAGTGATGTCTAGAGTAGAAATCCAGAAGCTAATGAATAACACTTAAAATGTAATTTGGTCACCTGGTAATAGGAAAATTCAAAGAAAATTTCAATATATTAATTATATCTGGATTATATAGAGTTTCCTAGAACACAGAGAATTAAGGAAGACTTCCCAATTAACTTTGCAAATGTACTGTAATCCCAGTAGTAAAATCTGAGAACCCAAAGATGTATATTTAAGGAGTTCCAAAATCAAGTTTCAAAAATCTAATGCAGACTATAACAAAAAGAAATGCATTACCACTAAGCAGGGTTTTCTATTTTTTGAATTCAAGAATGAGTCAGCCATTGGAAATGTGTGCCATAAACTACCACATCCATACTTAAAAAAAAAAAAAAGTGTAATAGGTGCCAAAAATTCTTTCAATATATTTTAACCTGGTTTCTTAATAAAACTTGTAACAGAATAAAGATATTTTAACGAAGAATGAAGGAGATGACAGAAAAAGAAGAGAAGGATGGGACTCTTAATCTTATCCCTGGTAGGAAATGATAGCTAGTAGCCATGGATATGAGCTTCTTGCTTCCTCTTCAGTTAAGGCTTGATCATTTTTCAAGTTTTCCACTTCTGAGGAGAACCATAGTGAACAGCAATTTTTAATTTTTGCTTATGTTCTTGCAGAAATGAAGCTGGGGCCTGAGCCCTTTATGTGAGATGTAATCACTCAGCTCCTGTATTAATTTTATTTTTATTTTTTAATTTTTTTATTATTTTTCTTGTTTCAGAACTTTTGTTTGTTTGTTTATTTATTTTTATGGCCGGCTCAGCCTGCCCTGAGGGCGGGGCTGGCACAGTATGTGGTGCCGGGGATCAAACCCAGGTCCTTGCAGCCGCCTGCAGGCGCTTTAGACCACTGAGCCATCCTGCTGGGCCTTAATTTTATTTTTAGATTGTGTCAATTTAATGATAAATTTCCCAGGCTGAGCTTGTGCTGTGTTCCTTCTGCTTCAGCCTCCTATTGTATTGGGATTTCAGGTATGTACCACTATTTCCAGATGATAGGGGTGTTGTCATGGGCTGGCATATCTCAGTGGTTTTAATCCTGTTTGCATGGCTACTATAAAATTGCAAATGAAGAAAATGTGGACTTCTAGCCTCTAGAACATTTTCTAAATTTTTATCCTTGAAAACTGACAAAAAGATAATTACAAAAGTAAAATGCTAGTGAAATTTACCAAATAATACATTTATGATGTATGATTAAATTAAAATCAAGGAAAGGGACTAAAAGTCCTGGGTTTGGTCCTCAGCACCAAAAGCAAAAAACAAACCTCTCATAAACCCAAAGAAAGTTGAGTTTAATTTCTTTTTTTTCACAATTTCGGGAATTTAGGTATCTTGTTCAGAGGCAAAATCATTCAAAGGACTCTTAAGTGCTTTTCATTTTTTGGGATAGTTTTCATTGTATGCTTAACAATGAAGTCTTTGAAGAGCCTTTGAAACACTTAATCAAATCTCTGATGGATGATAAATAGATATGTCTTATAACAAGAGAAGGTATTGAAAAATATATTAAATTAATTGGATGACAAAAATTGTTTATATTTTGGGAATTCACCTCGTTTATTGTAATCCTTTACATAAGGTGGAAGATAATACAGAAATGGCTTCATGAGGATTCCAGAAAGTCATCCCGATAGCTACATTCATCCATTGATACTTCCATCACCTGTAGAACTGGCACAGCTATGTCCATTACTACCACAGCTTCCTGGAGCAACTGATGCCTTAGCAGGAAGGAGTCCCACAAGCAGCAAGCTATAGAAGCCTGCTCATGTGCATGTCCAGTGGCCTGGCATAGATTTTGCTGAACCTTTTTTTTTTTAAGAATTTTTTAAAATTTTATTTATTTTATTTTATTTTTTTTTTTTTTTCTTGTTTCAGAACCTTTGTTTATTCACTCATTTTTATGGCCGGCTCAGTCCACCCCGAGGGCAGGGCTGGCACAGCATGTGGTGCCGGGGATTGAACCACGGTCCCTGAAGCCGCCCAAGCTTTCCCAAGTAGGCGCTTTAGACCACTGAGCCATCCTGCGGGGTCTTGATTAATCAGTAACAATGGATCAGTAGATCCAAAAACATAAGATGCGCAGAGAAAACAAGTCACTTGTATTCAAAAAATGAAGTTGCCTCTTTGAGTTTTCCAAATAAGCATTATCTATATTCCATTTGGTAACTCTGGTACCCACAGGATGGTTTTGGAGTTCATGGGATAATTTTAGTTGCACTGTAATTTCCCATCCTATTTATATTTCTAGCCTAGATCTCACCTAGAGATATGATCTTGTTTCACTAATTGTCTATTTAATTTTCTTGTCTCAGTTTAACTCTTAATCTCATCCCTAAAATTCCTCCTTGTCCAGTTTGATGAATTTCATTTAATGTCATCATCTTCTCAACTGCTCAGGACATTAACTACTATCTGGAATATTTTTGTCCTCCCATGGATTCGGTCCAACATTGGCATTTGTGGAAAGACCCGTGTGTACAGATTCCAGTTCATTTGATCCAATTTCTAATTTCACTATTCAGTGGCTATAGTTTACTTACTTTAATTCTTCAAATACATCAAGTTTTTTGTTACATCACCATGCTATTTCTTTTTTGAATATTTTCTCTATCCAACATCGCCTGACTCCCATCTTTCCTCTCCTGGACCGTGTGTCTTAGTCACCTTTTTCTCATTGCTGGAACAAATATCCGACACCCAAAATGAAGGAAGGAAAGATTTATTTAGCTCACAGTTACTGGGAGGTTTTAGTCCATATTTGGCCAGCTCCAAGGCTGAATGGCACAAGGCAGAGAGCAGCAGTTCATGGCGGTGGAACAGCAACAATGGCGACAGAGGCAACGGAGTAACCAGGGGAGCAGAGAGCAACAGTGCTAGTCTGTTTTTCTGTCTCTCTTTAAATTACGTCAGTCTTTTTGCCTTAGCCTATCCGCCTCTGGCCACATCTATAATTCCCAGCAGTACACAGTACTAAATCACTGATCTCATCAGTAGTAAAACACATAATCCCAGTGATCATCAGTCAAGTCTCAAACTCTAGAAGTCCCCGCCCCATGACTGCATGACACTCCACCTATTTTCTTCCTGTTATTTTGCATCATTCTTTTGCTTTGTAACATATGTCACAAATTGAAGGAGATGGCGCGATAGCTCAGTGGTCTGAGGTGCCTCCTTTGGCAAGCTTCGGCAGGTGCAGGGGACTGTGATTCAATCCCCAGTTCCATATGCCACACCAGCCCTGCCCTCAGGATGGGCTGAGCAGCCAAAAACCAAAACAAACAGCAACAACAACAGCAACAACAATCACAAAAACATTGAACTTCAACATTTCTTCTTCTTTTCATTTAGTTCCTACTGTTATTCCTGTGCCCATAAATTCTACAGGACTATATTTTGCCTGTTTTATTCTGTTCAATAGAACAGGTACATCACAGTGTCCAGGGGCTGTAGATTTCATACAGAATTATAATTTTAAGATTTATCTTGCCATAAATATATTATACATACTGATAATCATTTTTATAGGTAAGCTATGCAAGATCATATTCCTTACATAGATATTGTTACTTAATTATGAGAAAGGAAAAAAGTCCTTAACCTGCTTGTTACCTAATTATGAGAAAATAAAAAGTTGTGAACACAAGTTATGTTCACATTTATGGCATCTGTGCTGTTTTTCAAGCAATATTTCTCATAAATTTTTATAGAATGAACACTTATGAATTGGAGATCATCAGATAACAGCTAGTAGTTAAAGTAAAATTATTTTTTAAAGATAATTGAAATATATCCTATAGATTGTTCCAGAGATATAGTTTAGAACAGAATGTATGGGGATCCAAAGTATAATAATTTGAATTGACATTTCTAAAAATTTGCCTGTCATTTCAGTATTAACATTAACTATTATTTTAGTTTGCTTTTTATCACAACAATGAAACTATGAGGCTTGGAGATTGATAAAGAACAGAGAGTTTATTCAACTCATAGCTTTGGAAACAGAGTGTGAACAGCAATGTGTCAGCTCTGGTGCAGGCCACCTTGGCTGTATCACTTCATGGCAGATGAGAGCATGACGGCCGCATGAACAACACCGAGATGTCATGTGACAGCAAGAAGCGAGGGATCGGAAAGGAACTGGTTTTATTTATTTATTTATTTATTTATTTTTTATAATAATCTAATGTTGGGGCCTGACAGGGTGGCTCAGGGGTCTAAAGCGCCTGCTTAGGAAAGCTTAGGCGGCTGCAGGGACCACAGTTTGATCCCTGGCACCACATGCTGCTCCAGCCCTGCCCTCAGGGCAGGCTGAGCCGACCATAAAAATAAACAAACAAACAAAAGTTCTGAAACAAGAAAAAATAGAATAAAATAAAAAATTCTTTAAAAAATAATAATCTAATGTCTCAGGAACTAGTTAAAGTCTCATGAGAACTTACTCAATTCCGCAGAGCACTGCATCCCCAGTGACTAATCCTCTCTTGTGGGGCTCCACCCCTCGCGCATTCCAACCTTCCCTTCCTTAGGAAGAAGCTTCTAAGAACTCTGGGGGATGCACTCAACTATATCCAAAGAATAGCGTATATCCTTAATTTAAGCACTTGAATTAATTTTCTTTCTAAAAAAGGAGATATGGAAGGGTACTGGCAACAAAATAAATAATCTTGCAAAGAGTCCTTTTATTTTATTTTCTGTCCCACAAATATATGTTCATGGTAAAAGAGTTAAGGTAGTAATAAAATTAAAGAGAAAGATAAAAATATCCTTCAACATTTCACCCCAAAACCGTCACAATCTGAGTTTGCATCTTTCTATGTTTCTTTTTTCTAGTTTTGAATACATTTTGTTAAATAATTTCAATAATAATAATAATAATAATAATAATAATAAGTAATTCTAGTTTTACAGTGACTCTTAATTCTTATTGTTCCCAGTCCCCACAGGAGAAAACTAGAGCCTTATAAGTTTTCTAGGGACATTTTTCAGACTGGAATTATTTTTCCAGTATATATTTCTATATTTAATTTCATGATCACAGCTTATTTGAAAAAGTGTATTATTATCTTTGTATGTTTAGACTTCATAAATATTTTATTATAAACAGTGACAAATATTTTAATGCACTCATAAAATAAATATTTTAAATTTTTGATTACAAACATAAATAGATATTGCAATATATATTTGTTTGCACAGTATCTTCCTTCCTAGTGAAGATAATCAGATAGTGAGAGGTATTCTCAGAAGTAACCCTAATATACAATAACACAGGAGAACAGGTGTCACCCAGCAAAACATATAAAATTCACAGAAACATCTTTTTTTTTTTTTTTGTCTTTTTGAGATGGGGTCTCGCTATGCAGTTGAGGCTGGCCTTGAGCTCACTTTTGTAGCCCAGGCTGGTCTCGAACCTGCACCAATCCTCCTGTCTCAGCCTCCCGAGAGCTGGGATTACAGGCGTGAGCCATCACGCCCGGCTTTTTTTTTTTTTTTTTTTTTTTTTTTTTTTTTTTTTTTTTTTTTTTTTTTTTTTTTTTTTTTTTTTTTTTTTTTTGAGACAGGGTCTCGCTATGCAGTGGAGGCTGGCCTTGAGCTCACTTTTGTAGTTCAGGCTGGTCTCGAACTCGCACCAATCCTCCTGCCTCAGCCTCCTGAGTGCTGGGATTACAGGTGTGAGCCACCACGCTTGGCTACACAGAAACATCTTTCCTTATCATTTTAAGACAAATAAATTTTGCTATATTTTTCAATCCAGAGACTTGGATATTGAAGAAACAATGTTTAAATAGCCTTAACATCATACTCCCCACCCATGGCAAACACATTTGAAGATCCCAAGTAGATATAGGAAACTATGAACAGTACTGGACACTCTATGCATTCTGTAATACAATGAATGTTTAAGTGAAAGACATTGTCACTAATACTCTTACATATTTGAACACAAAGCTCCCGAAAAATGTTTCCACATGTGGCGCTCTCCTATTTCTTCATGTGTGCTGTTGTGGCTACCTTAATGTCTTGAATCAATTCCTAATGCTTTCCTCTCATGGTCATTTTGACACTGGGGAGGAATCCAAAGTAGCCTAGAGCCAAATACAGTGAGTAAGGGAGATGAGGGCACAACAAATGGGGTTAGGAAGCTGCCTTCCTCTTGTGCATCATTTAGCATCCACAGAGTTTCTGTTCACATATTATAAAGGGACTCAAGAAAAAAGACCACCAAATCTGTTTCAGAAAGTAGCAAGAGGGCCGGTGAGATAGCTGAGCAGAATAAGCACAGGGTCCTGAGGTCAATCCCTAGTACTGCAAAAAAAAAGGAAGGAAGGAAGAAAAGAAAGTGTGAAGAATTATGGAATAAATGTGTTCAAAGGGATGAGGACTAGTGTAAGAGGGTCAGTGGCAATGTGTCCTTTATTATACAAATTTAGAAAATAAAGCATATAACTATCACAATTGTATATAGTACAATGTATTTTTACCATGTGTGTGTACTTATAATTCAATGTATACACTGGACGCAGTAAATGTAAAAATTATAATAGAATAATAGAAAAAAGTCACCATATGTTGTAATAAAAGTTATTCAAAATTTGTACATTGATTATTTCTGGAACATTCCATTTGTAAAGGAAATATAAAACTTCAGATAAGGTGAGATATAAGTATTTACATTACAAACTGTCCTAGGCATTTCCCTTTCTAGTATTAATATGAACATTTTACTTTTATTTAAAGTTGTAATAAGATTTCTTATTTTGCATAGTTTTGTGTTCACAGAGAAACTAAACAGATGGTCAAAGTTTTCCCAGTAACTACTTCACTCTTCCAGTGCCAACATCCTTAACAGAAAGGTTACATTAGTAAATTCAATGGTTTCATAGGGTTCACTGTTGGTGATGTACATTTTACGGGTTTGGACAATATTATAAAAAGTAATCCATATTACAAAATAAATTTTATTTTACTCTTGATAGCTGGGCTCTTGAGTTTTATTTACTCTGAAAATCTGTGTTCTGTCAAAGAAATTTCAAGTGTTTTAGTACACAGGAAAAAATTGCTGAGAAAATGTCTGAAATATTCTAAATCAATTTCTACAAGGAAAAATAAAATTCTTTTAGCTACTATTTTATCAATCGAGCTAATCTTCTTTAAATTATTATGAAATGTGCACCTATAAATGACATCCTCAGGTTTTCAGGCTTGATTCAATAATTTATCTTGTGAGATGTTACAAAGTTCTGTGATCTGAATGTTTATTTTTCTCACAATTATATTGAAAGGTAAGCCCAGCGTGATGATATTTGGACAATGGCTTTCAGGAGTAGATCATGGAAGCTTCACTGTAGTGAATCAGTTAGAGCCCTAAGAGAATGCTCAAGACAGCAGCCTTGCCCCTTCCACCATGGGAAGACACAACTAGAACCCACTGTCTATGAGTAACAGACCCCTATGATGCAGCAAACTTATGAAACCTTTAACCTTGAACTTCCCAGTGTCTAGGACTGTGAAAAGTAATTTCTGATGCATATTGATCACGCAATGACAGGTATTTTACACAGAAAAATACCACTAGAGACAGAACTATAAGCTTGTCCAACCTTAATAATCACTGGTATATAAATCTTTTTATAATTAGATTATTTCCCAAGTATTAAAATTGCCGAGGCATACTATATGACTCTTTCAGCAACCCTTGCTGTTTTATTTTAAAATTAAGGTAGCAAAGGAAAGGCAGGAGGCATTATAATCTCTGACTTAAAAATTTTACTGTAAATCTACTGGGGGAAAACCATCATGGCACTAGCAAATAAATAAACAAACAAACAAACAAAAACACATCTGAAGATCAGTGGAAGAGACTAAAAGATGCAGAAACAACTACAAACACAATCAGCCAACTTATCTTTAAGAAGTGGGCCAAATAAGCTCCCTGGAAGAAAAATAACCCCTTCAATAAATTGTGTGGGAAAAATGGGCTTCCTACAGGCACAGGACTAAAATTAGATCCATATTTTTCACCAAGCACTAAACTATATTCAAAATGGATCTAAGATTTCCATACCAAACCAGAAATCTTCTGGAGGGAAAAATAGGTAGAAATCTTGAAGGCACAAGACTATGTAGAGAGTTCATGAACAAAAATCAAACTGCACAGGAAATACTTTAATAAATCAACAACCAGGATCTAATCTTCTAAAAAAAATTTTTTTTTGCAGTTGAAAAACAAATCAACAGAATGAAAAGAGAACACATTTGAAAAAAAAAAATACCCAATTGTCCTTGACATAAAGGACTTTTATCTAGAGCATATAACAATTTTTAAAAAGTCGGGCCCCTAAAATTCAAAGACACAGAACAAACAAGGACATCTGAGATGAATATGCACTTCTCAGATGGAGAAATACAAATGAGAAATAAATGCATTAAAAAATTCAACATCATTGGTCATTTGAGAAAGAAAAATTAAAACAACATTGAGATTCCATCTCATCCCAGAAAAAAAAATGGGTACCACTGATAAATCAACTGATAACAAATGCTGGAAGGGCTGTGGGGAAAGGAACCCTTCTATTGTTGAGGGGAGTGTAGAATAATACAACCGCTATGGAAATCAGTGGGAGATTCCTCAAAAAACTGGAATTAGGAGGTCCACGGAACCAAGTTAGTCCCCGCCTGAGTATTTTTTCCAGAAGAATTGAAATCATCGTACCACAGTGATAAATATGCACCCATGTTCATAGTAACACAATTTGTCATAGATAAATTTGGGAACGATCCAAACACCCATCAACTGAGGAACTGAGAAAAAAATGACAAAGTATTTTTATATGATGGAATATTACACAGCTATTAAAAAAGATAAAGTCGAGGATTTTATAAATAAATGAATGCAACTGAAAATTGTACTCATAAGTGAAATAAATCGGACCCACATATGTTAGCATTAGCCTGTCACAAGTGCAAGAACTTGAAAGCATAAACAAAATCTGAAAGTGGAATAGGTACTGAGAAAGGGAAAGAATCTGAAGGGAAGGACCAACTTGGATGAGGAAAAGAACAAAAAAGGGATAAGGGAAGAGGATATATTTACAAGATAACTTAGATAATTGTAATCTTGTTTCATGCTTGTCTGTTGAAAGGGTCAGTTAATGCTTATTTTTTTTCTTTTTTTGTTTCTAATTTATTGAAACTTTTCCTTTTAATAATGAATGTCGTTTCTTTGATTGTACTAAAATTTATCCACCCATTCATCCATGGTGTTTTGGCTATTCTGATCTAAGTGCATTGATACATATTAAAAACTTGCCTGCTGAATTGTCTCAGCCAGGGAGATAGCTCAGTGTAATAAGTGCTTGCCTAGCAAGGACAAAATCCTGAGTTCAATCCCTGGTACCGCAAAAAAAAAGTCTCAATTTATACTCCCTCACTATCCTTCCCCCACTGTGTAAGCAACGTAAAAGAAGGTGTTCATGACACCTCACTTGCACTGGCAAAGTTATGTTTCAATCTCATTTTAATTCAATAATTAGCAAATGGCATCTCACTTCAAATTGCATTTTGAAATACTGAATATAATCTTTAAGGTTTTCTGGCCAAATAATTTCATTACAATCAGTCCATATCATTTGTCTATTTTTCTGTTTGTATTTAATAATTTAAAGTTTTATCTGCAAGATTCTGTGTGTGCATGCATGTGTGTGTATGTGTGTGTGTGTGAACAATAAAGGATTAGACATTTCATGACTGAATTCTCTCTGTCTCTGTCTATCTCTCTCTCTCTCTCACACACACACACACACAGATTGTATTCCAATATAAAATATATTCCATTCCCAAGGAAAGATCTTACCACTTCCACATTAGTTTTATGAATTAAATCATCTTGAACACAAAGAATTTAAGTATTTTTCAAAAGATCACAACAAAAAGAGGAGCTTGCAAAGCTGCTCATAACGATTTTACTATCTTATTTTTCTACTCAATGCGGGTTTGTATTATGAAAATAATAATAGCGACCTTGTTTGGTTATTTCAAATACTAAACAAGGCTGCGTAGATAACAATATTAAATACTATGCATTAAACTTCTTTGTATGTGCCTTATGTATGTACATAAACACATTGTATCTTCACTACAAAACCATGAATTAGGACATAGAATATATCAGTTAGGATTTACTGCTGAGGAATGCAGAAAGCAGGGAGGTTACTTATCTCAAAACACTGTTTGAATAGTAACTGACCAAGCTGAGCATTGAACTTAATATGAATTCAGTAATTTCTCTTTTAAATATCAAACAACTGAGAATACCTTCCTCAGAGATATTATACCTTAGATGGATGCTGACCAATATCATTATTGTACTGTGTTTGTTAGAACACTGTTATAAGTAAAGCTCTTTTCCTTAAAGTTCTAACCTTTTGAGGTTGCTCCTTCTTCATCACCTAACTGTTATAACATTTGAGTAGAGTGAAAAAAGACAGATCTACAACGCTTTCATTTTATACTTTAATACCCTAAACATATATTAGTCTTCAATCAATATAGTTACATAATAGGCATATATTGCTACATCATACGATATAAAAATATTTATTTTCCATTTAGATCTGTAGGTTGACTCTCGCTGTTTCTGTGTCCCTAGAAATACAATCAGATACATGATACATATCTGCTCCAAATATCTTCATCACCTTGGGACCAAGGACTTTGATGTGCTTTTCTTGTGAAAATCCCAGTGAAGAAAGCAGGACAGACAAACTATGAAAACACATTTACATCTTCTATTTCACTGCATTTGTTAATACCCGGTTCAATATTATTAGAAAATTAAAAAGGAAACATACAAACAGAGTAAGACTACAGTGTTTGAAGTCCTGGGATCTGAGCCACTTTCACAACATTAGCTCTTAATTTTTATTGAAATACTATTAATCCTCTGTCACATATATGCAGGTATTTTCTCCAAGATTTTTTATTAGATTTCAAGCATTATTTATGGCAGTTTGGCTTTGCTGGAAATTTTAATTTTTCAGTAGTTAAAATGGCATATTTCTTCTTTTAAGGTGCTTGCATGTAAAGACATCATAAAAACCAATCCAGATTTTAGCATTTCTTTACACATAATCTTTCTATGCTCCTTGCATTCTTGGAAGTAAAAGAATACATCAAAGGTGAAGCATATCCTTCATGGTTTTCTCCACCAGATAACTCTCTGATTTCATTTCCTACTTCTCCTCCTAATTCCCTTTAGCCTCTCTCCTTACTGTGCTTCAAATACACTTACTGTCAACACAGAAGTTTCAAGGTTGAAAACAAGATTCTCATACAAATATGTTGGGAGTACATTTCAAATATTTGCTTGATCATTACCTAGGAAATCTGTAGAATGGTAAGGGTAGTTTAAAGAGTCCCAATGACTTCTATTAGGATTTACACACATGTCCCACCTTCCCACAATGAATGTAATTGTTACATACTACAAGTACATACTAATAAAAAACAGAAAAAAGTCATTGGAAAAAAATAATGTCTGAAAACTATGACACATAACAGGTTAATGCCAATGCAATGATTCTGTAACACATACAGATACCTTTTTTTCTAGAAAGTAAAAGATTATATTTTTCTTTTTGAGACAGGGTCTCACTATGTAGTTCAGGCTGACCTTGAGCTCACTTTTGTAGCTCACACTTGTCTCCAACTCACACTGATCCTCCTGCCTCAGCCTCCCAAGTGCTGGGATTACAGGCATGCAGTACCATGCCCATAAATAAATAAAAAGATAATTCTATCTGGATGTCACATGCACATTTCAGATTGGGATTCTAAGTTCTTGTACTCTTTGATTACAAATCCTTTCAGGAACCTTTTAGGTTATACTAACCTTTTATATAAAAGTTATTTTAAATTTTTATACACTTTTGAGATTTATATTAAAATTTGATATTATTAAATGAATAGTGGGAATATTTTAGATATTGAATCATAATTGTAACATCTTAGAATTAGGAGTATATTTTAAATAACTGACTTTCTTACACGTATCTAAAAGTATCCGAAAAGTATGTCAAGAAGTCAATGGATATTAAGATGGATATAAAAGCTTACTTTAATCTATTTGATAGCATTATAGAATGATTAATTAACTCCTTAAGGAACTATGATTGCCAAATAGCATATACTAGTGTAGTACATTCACTTTCAAGCTGCTTCTTGAAGTTCAAAAGTGTATATGGATTGTATAAAAATACTACATCTTTTTCAACCATTCTTCAAATTATGGGCATTTTGGCTTTTTCCAAGATTTGGCTACTACAAATTGGGATGCTATAAACATAGGTGCACAGATATCGGTTATGGTATGATGTTTTCAGTTCTTCTGGGAAAATTTCCAGTAGGGAGATAGCTGGATTGAACGGGATTTCCAATTCTAGTTTTGTAAGGATCCTCCACACTGTTTTCCAAGAATGATTAAGTTTGAAGACTTCATATATAAATGGATGTATATTGAACATATACTCATTAGTGAAATAAACCAGACCTACATGTGTAAATATCGCATAGTCTCCCTAATATAAGAACTTTAAAGAAGAAAACAAGAACTTAAGGGCAGAACACAGCTGAATGTGTTATGGATTAAACAACAAAGTGACTGGAAGCAGATAAAAGAGGAAACATATCAGGAGCAAAAACCATGCACTTATGTACACAGGATGAATAAGATATTGGTCCTAAGAACCTTGAAAAGGTTCATCACACTGATCATAGCAACATGTAACACTAGAACTATGCTTGGAATGCATGCCACTCTCGTCCTTTGATGTGCATGGCTCCCAATGTAAACTCAGTTACTGTTATGCTCTCTCTCAAGAGTATTAGTTGAAAGTAAGAGACTGGGCTAAGTACCATAGGCTTGACAGGCTACAGTTTTGTATTTCCTTGAATTTCCAAATATCTGTGTAAAAATTGTGTAACTGCTTGTATCACATTCTATGGAGAGTTATTAGAATATCAATGATTGTCAGAAAATATCAATTCCAAGCTAAGTCAAAGATGTTTGATATTCAGAAAGCCAGTGATGATAAGCTCAATTACCTATGTTATAGAGTAATAGTATCATGAAGCTTTTCTGCTGGAGGGTTGAGAATGAAAGTTAACAAACCAAAAATTGGAGAAAAAGAAGTGCTATGAGGATAGCCAATATTTTGGCCCTAGCCCTTCAATGTCAGTAAGGACTCAGGACATAAGAGAACCTGTGCTGTAATCCTATGAGTTAGAGATGTATCAAATTTTCTGGTCAAGGAGATTATGGGACCTCAGAGAAAAGGGATAAATGAACTATAGTGTGTCTAAGGAGAGTCATTCAGAGAAAAACATTCTCTCAGGATTTCACAGAAAGCAAACTGGCCAAGCAATGGTCGTGACTCATCCCGAAGGCTGACACTGACAACAGTTCTACAAAGCACTATGTATGGTTCCAAAGTTAATCCTGAGGGCATTTGACCTTGGAAGATACAAAAGGTGAATATTTTGTTATACAGGTCTTGCTTTGACTTGTCCTTGATCACCCAGCAAAAAAACTTAATTACAAGGCATGAAATGCAGAGCTAGGTTGGTGAGATGAGCTGTAGGAGGCTTGGATCAATAACCTCCAACGTTGCAAGTTTCACTGGTGGCCCACTGCAGTTGTCGAACATTGGAGTGTGTATGCATCTGCTTCCTCTTAATTCAGAGAGAAGAATTTTTTTTCTTTCCTTAGTAACATCAATAAGAAGGTGGGTCATGCCCACACACTGTGCTCTTTATAAGTATTGTGAGAACAATGTGCAGTGTGTATTGAAAGTGTTATTGTTTAATTGTTTGATCAATCTTATATACCAATATCTATTAATCTAAACTGATCTGATAATGAAAATATGTAATATAACCATTGTTAATTTTTTCTGATTTTGAAATTTTGTACTATATGTAAAAATAAATAAATTTTTAATAAAAAATAAAATGAAATAAAATGCTCAGCCCAAAAAAGTATATATAAAATATATTTTAGTTATACATGATATGAACACATGCTAGCCTATTTATAAGATTGGTAAAAGGAAATTAATGGTACTGTCAAGTGGGGAAATACTAAAGTACCTTGAGGAATAGACAGATGAAGGAAATGCATTAGAATAAAACTAAAAAAATTACGAAGATTACAATGAAAAGTTTCTTAAAATTACAGAATTTATTGGATGTATTAAAATGTTGTGCATGTCTGATAATTATAAATTCATTCTGTGAATGCTTAACAATCAAACTTCATACAATTGTGTTCCATGAAAATAAAGTAATGAGAACACATAATACCCATTTTCATCCATCAGCCATGAATATCACAGAGCAAAAGAAAACTCACCCATGGTTCTCAGAAGTAGATCCCCAAATATTTCTTAAGTAGTGGATGCATACAGCACGGTACCTCTTTCCACCTATATCTCATCTCAGTTTACCAAACATTCAAGTCTTTGCATTTGTAACTGATGACACAAGTTTCTTCACTTCCTAACAAAATAGATTTCTGCTGTTGTCTGACTAGAGAGTGACCTGACAAAATAAGGATCTGCCTCCTAACATTATTTCTTCAGAAGTACTATTGTATTGAATGGGTCAAACCTCAAGACAAAGTTTTCTGCAAAATATCTATGCAGCAAACAGACAGATAGCTTCAGCAGATTTATGAGAAATGCACTTGGAAGAAATTGAGGTCAAGTAAAGATGCAGTATATAGTAGATTCCTATAAAAAGTGACTGGTTCATCCTGCAGTGTAGCTTGGGAGAAGGTATAGGTCAAGCCTTTTCACACTTCTCAGTTACTGGTTAAGGACTCCATGGAAGATGTGCTTTCCATTTGTGCAGATAGAGCTGGGCACAGCAATGCTGACAAAAACAGCATAGGTCTGAAAAATGTGATCAAGATATATAGTTAATGGTTACACTTAAAAAATTTCATAGTAACAGACAGCTCACTATTAATTTGTCTCAAATATTTCTCCTCCTTTCTAAGGTACTTATCCATTGTTCTTACCACTGCATAAACAGTTCTGCATGACTTTCGTTTTAGTAATTTTATTACTTTTAAAAGAAGTAACAATGAGACAGTTTCAAAACACATTAGTAGGACAGTCACAATAATTGATACAGTGCATATTGTCTTCATAGTAGTTGTTCACAGTACAAAATGCAGACATGCTAACTTTTCTAAACACTATTGGTATAAATATTTCTTCTCATTAAGCTAAGAGAAAGTTGTTGTATGCATAGTCCAATATTCCATAATAGTAGTGGGTTAGAAGAACTGGCAGTGTTGGAAGCTGTTGACTTGTGCCTTTTATAGCTCAGCATACTTATCTGGCTTTACTTTTTAATGCCTTGTGGTTAAACTTTTCTGCTGTATGGTTAAGGGCAAGTTAAAACAAGCCTTATGTAACAAAACATGGAACGGTTGTATCTGACAGGGTGAGTTAAATCTCCTTAGGATTTACCTTGGAACCATGTACAGCCTTTTGTAGAACTTTTGTCAGTGTCAGCTGTCTGGATGAGTCTTGGCCATTGATTGACCAGTTTCCTCTCTGTGAAAGCCTGAGGGAATGTTTTATCTCTTGGTGACACTCCTGAGGCAGAGTATGCATCATCAATCCTTTTCCTCTGAGGCCCCATAATTTCATTGAACAGAAAATTTTGTATATGGTAAATTTCTAAATTGCTGTGTAAAAACGTGCAACTGTTTTTTAATCACATTCTATAGGGATTTATTAGAATATCAATGATTGATGGAAAATACCAGTTCCACATTAAGTCTAAGGCATTTGATATCCAGAAAGACAATGATTTTAAGCTCAAGTACCTATGTTGCCGAGTAATAGTATAGCTAAGCTTGTCTTCTGGAGGGTTAACAACTTAGGTTTGTAGAACAAAAGATTAGAGAAAAGGAAGGGCAAAAAGGGTAGCCAATATTTTGGACCTAGCTCCTCAAGGTCAGTGAGGACTGAGAACATCAGAGAACCTGTACTGTAACATCCTGTAACTCAGTGGTTCATGCTTTCTTTCATGAAAGCTTTCATAAAGTAAGATAAAAATAAATGGTGCTTCCTCAGTTGATGGGCATTGGAGTTGTTTCCAAGATTTAGCTATAACAAATTGTGCTGCTATAGACATAGGTGTACATATATCGCTGTAGTATGATGTTTTCAGTTCTGGAAAAATATCCAGGATTAAATTAGAATGGGGCCTCTAGTCCTTGTATTTTGAGGCATCTCCACACTGATTTCCTTAAAGGTGATAAGAATCTACATTCTCATCAGCAATAGAGAAATGTTTCTTTTCTGCCACAGCCTCTGCAGCATTTGTTATTGGTTGACTGATTGATGACAGCCATTCTTTTCAGAGTGAGACGAAATCTCAGTGTTGTTTTAATTTGCAATTCATAAAAATGTTGAACACTTTTTGTGTATTTATTTGCCACTTATATTTCTTCTTCCAAGAAGTGCGTATTCATATCAGATGCCCATTTTTGAATTGGACCTTTGAATTTTCGGGGCCTGATTTTTAAAAATACTTCATATGTTGAAGACAAATGTAGTCCTTTGTATGAGGGACAGTTGCATACTTTTTCAAACTCTGTGAGTTTTGTTTTTACTCTATTGGTCGTTTCTTTTGGTGTGCAAAATGTTTTTGATCAGACAAGCTCCCAAGTATTTCCCATGCAGTTTGGTTTTTTATTCATGCTCTCTGCCTACCCTATGTCTTCAAGATTTCTACCTTCTTTTTCATCCAATAGATTTAGTGTTTCTGTTTTGATATTAAAACTTTGATCCATTTTGACTTTAGTATAGTGCATGGTGAGGGATCTTGCCCTGATTTTAACCTTCATCATATGAAAAGCCTGTTTTTCCAGCACTATTTATTAAAGAGTCTATTTTTCTTCCAGTGAACATGTTTGGCTCCTTTGTCCAAAATAAGGTAGCTAAGTTTGTTTGTCATTGTGTCTGCAATATCTATGAAGAAGTATAAACTCAAGGCCCTTATAGGCAACTAGATGCAATTGGAGACCATACTCATAAATAAAATAAGCCAGAATTGCACACATGAACATCATATTTTCCCTCTTAGATAATAATCTGAAAAAAGTCAAAGGAAAGGAACAGTTAGGATGAGGGAGAGGAAAATAAGAAAGAAAGAAGGAAAAATATGTATGTGTATGCACAGGACAGCTTGCATAATTGAACTGTAGATTTTTACTGACCTATTAAAAGGAACTTATATTTTTAAATGCTTATTTCTTTAAAAAAACGTTATGGCAAATTTTTCATTTTGATAACTGGTAATTGAACAACTAATTTGAAGACAACAATATGCAATATAACAATAATTAATTAATTTCTATCATCTTTTATTGAAATTTTGTACTGTTTCTAATTTTTTTCTCACTATTTTTTCTTCTCTTTAAAAGTCAGAGGTAGGAGATATCTTGGCTGTTCAAGCATCTGCCTGTCAAGCATAAGGACCTAAGTTTGATCCCTGGTAGTAAATGCCATGTTGGCCGTGAAATAGTGCACACGTGTAATCAGAGCACTGGGGAGGCTGAGAGAGGAGGATCACTATGAGTCTGACCTGTGTAGCAAGATGCTGTATCAAGTAAAAATGTTTAAATAAAAGATTTTAAAGTAATCAATAATACTCTGGTTCAGGAACATTCTTTTTAATAGTGTTTTTTATTGTTTTTCAGAAGAAATAACAATGAGACAGTTTCAAAACACATTAGCAGAACAATAATGCAACACATATTATTGTCTTCATAGCAGTTTTTCAGAGTACAAGATTCAAACATGCTAACTTTTCTAAACACTATTGGTACAAATATTTCTTCTCATGGAACTAAGAGAAAGTAGTTGTGTGTATAATGCAGCATTCCATAATAGTAGTGGGTTATCAGCAGAACTGGCAATGTTTGAAGCTGTTGATTTCAGCCTTTTACAGCTCAGCATACTAATCTGGCTTTATTTTTTATGTGTTGTGGTTGTTACATGTTTTGTTTTATAGGTCTTGCTTTGACTTGGCCTTAATCATGAGCATTCTTGTTGCAGACAACCTAATTCATAAGTAGACACTCTGGCACAATATTGCTTTTCTTTGTGGACTCTGAACTGGGTGATGAATGGGACCACACCATCTTTCTGGTCATTTTCTGTAGAATCCTGCAATGAACCAAAGTAGCACAGATTATGAGTGTTGCTCAGAACCACCCAGTGGAAGACTAGACTTTAAAAAAAATTACTGTGTATCTTATTCACAGATCTAGTAGCAAATTTCTAGCTCTTTTTCAAAGCAAAAATAACCATGGAAGGTAAATATGTTAAACTGATTCAGTATAGCAAGTCATGCAAGATAATGAAACAAGTGGTCTTTATGGAGAAAGCTTCCAGAACTGCCTCAGAAAGTGGCAAAGAAAATGGAATAACTATTCAAGGAAAGAAGAATTTTTGAAGGGGATTGATACAATAGTTTTTTATTGTAATAAAATTTTAAAACATTCATTGTACCTAGTATATTAACTGTTTACTGCTGCACAAAGAACTAATCCAAAACTTACATTTTCTATTTCATAGTTCCGTAGATCAACAACATGTTGTGGACTCGGTTGTATAATTCTTCCCTCCACAAGGCAATCAAGTAATTACAAACACTAGTGCAGTGGTTAGACTGTAAATGGCCAACTTGGAACAAACCGCTGAGCTGAATCAATGAACTTGAGGGCGCTGTTGGGGCTGGTGGTCTTCATGTTGCTCTCAGTTCTCCTGGAGGACCTTGTAATGTTGGATTTCCTGAGATGAACCAGGATATTCTCATCATTTGAGGAGCTGGAGATTTCATTGTCACTGGGAATGACTATGGTTCACTTTGGGGGGGGGGGGAATCTGGTCCTTACTTTGAGTATCACTTTCTGGCTCCGAAGGAACATTATATGTTGTTCAAGCGTTGCACTGGCTTTCCTGACATGAGTTTTTCTGTTTTTACCACTCCAGGAGTTCAGGGCCTTTCTGTCACAGCAGGTAGCTGTGGTAGCTGTTGGGAGAGCTCTGCTTCTTATTTGAGCATTGCTTCCTGACTCTAGTGCTGGTCCTTCAGCCTGCTAGTACAGATCTTTCACACCACGGTCACAGACTTTCTAGCTTCCCTGACTGATCTTTGGACCTTCTCAGTTCAGATCCATGAAACAGGCCAGCTTTTCCAGTAGTTGAATGGGCTTCTTAGTGTGGCTGTCAGAGCTGTAAGTATGAAAAAAGAAGCTTCGATGAAAGCAGGAAGACTTTAGACTTAGAAGATGTACAGCACCATATTTGCAACATTCTACTGGCTAGAAAGAAGTATATGATTGTACAGTGGTTTAGTATAGTAGAGGGGTAATCCTCATCCTCCTAAGAGGCACTGCAAAGAAATGATGATAAATGATGCAAGGATGAGTGAAAGCTCACAGAAAGCAGTATACGAAAATGAGAACAGAGCTGTGTGGTACTGCCAGTGCATTAGCCAGGTCTGGGGTGACAGTGCCTCATTTCTCCTAAGATGTAATATCTTGGTTTCTGCTATGTGGAGTCTGCCCTAGTTGTTTTTCTTAGTAGGTAAATAAAGGACAATCCACTAAAAGGTTAAGAACACTTTGCTTAATTTATGTACCTTGCAGGGGAGGAACTCATCTAAATAGATTAACCTTTCTTTCAAAAATACTATCTCTGGGATCATATCCTTTCTCTGAGACCTAAAATCCAATTTGGAAAATTTGATGCTCATTGTAAACAACTGGATCTAGAATGCTAAACTGATAAGCATTTTTAATTAGTGTTAGACACAGCAGACGCACAACAGATCCTTGTTGAATAAGTTACCTGTAGAATGCTAATTAAAAGTGAAGAAAGAAAAGTTAAAGGGAAGGGCAATAGCTTAGTAATAATGCTACATATGCTTATTTTTAACTTCATTAAAGGGGAAATGGAAAAATGAGAGTATTTGTGCGCCCAGTAAGGGGATATATATATATATATATATATATATATATATATATATATATAATAGTCAATATTCCCCCCAAACATTCTTAATTTTATATATATATATATAATTTTATATATAATATATAATATAATATATAATATAATATATAATATAATTTTATATATATATAAAATTAAGAATGTTTGGGGGGAATATTGACTATAATTCATGTTATATAACTCACTTCTGGATAGTTTAAGTAGGCTAGGAAATGTTTATATGCTGCATTTATATAGAGAGTGAATAAGATTCTGTGCATGGTAAGTCTTCAGTTGGACTATTTTGAGATTTTTCCAATGACTTAGACTTTGGCTTCTTCCTTTTCTAAGTCTACCTGGTTCAGTGGCATCAAAAATTCTGGTAAGTCAATTTGGCAACAATACCACCTTGGTAAAATATGCTCATGTTTGTTATCAAATCTGCCCTTTATAGCAGATCACCCTAGCCCACCTTTTGTGAGAAGCCTGTAGAGCCTGCACAGTGAGAATCTTCTTAGCCTTGACATGTCATTCAGTTATTTTTGATTCTCAGACTTCTTTATTGTGTTCACTGCCTATGCATTTCCAGTTGTCTCTTCTGTGTTTCCAGTTCAGCCTGATCTCTTACTGCCAGAGTCCTGAATATGACATCTGACTTACCACATTGACAAGGGTCTCAATAGATTTTTCCTAGCAATGATTGTTATTAATGTAAGCATTAAATTTTCCTTCTATGATACTAGGTAGACATGAAAAATGCCTCCGTAAAATGTCATAATGTTCATATTCCACCACCGGTCACCTTCTTTCTTCAGCCACCATTCAGACCAGTGTCCTGTCTTTATCTCTGATCATAATGGCCAGGTTTCCCAAAACAAAACTTTCATAAAATTATGATCTTTGATAACACTTCAATGTAGAACTCAAATACCACATAGTTATGATACACATAGGAAATAATACATTTCTAACATTAGATCTTCACATCTCTAGCGTTTTTGGAGCTCTTACAGTATGTTTTCTTTCCTTCTTATAGAACTTTACTACCGAATTCCAGTTTGCTTCCGTGTCATCAGAAGAGTTTGCCAAAATCAAGGGCTATGATTTTTAATAATGTGTTTTTCTTTTGAATCTCGGCCTAAGAAAATACATGTATCAGATGAATACATGAATATAGTTCAACCTCAGTGCTTTTGTAAAATCTTTGGCATTTATGCCACATATCTACGGCACCTTTGTTTGATGGCCTTCTATCAGGTACACTTTGTTTATTTTGTTTTAACTCCATCCTTAGTAAGGAGCAGATGATTTTGTACATCCTTCTTTTATTCTTCTCAATAATTTTTTCATTTTCTTCAAGGAACTTGTTAAGCTAGGGTATGTAAATACATATACAGATACATCTGCATATATGCATAACATGTACTCCTGCCTGCACATGCATACACACACAACACACACACACACACACACACCCCTAACTATGCAAAACTCAGTTTCACAACATTGCGCAGCCTCAGCCTATACTTTAGAAAGAACCAATCCTCTAAAAGAAAAATAGCCTGCATAGTGCAACTAAAAACCCACACCATCATTTACATTATGACTCTGAGTGATTGCACCTTAGAAGTCATTCAAACGTCTTTCCTGCCGGTAATCTCTACCTAACATTTGCACAACTGAGAGGCCTATCAAGAATGTATTTATTTGAAAGCTGTGTGTCCCATGGTTGTTTTCAAGTTTCCATTCCTTTAAATACTTTGAAATAAAATATTTTTAGGTTACACAGAATTTTAAAGCATTTAATGTGAAACAAATATTAGAACAAAGTTTCTCTTACATCTTTTACATCATATCCTCAGATGTTACCATCTTACATAACCACAGGAGACTGACCAGAACAAATAAATTGATAGTACCATTTTGTCAAGCAAAATACAGAGTGTATATGAATTCTTTCATGACAGTTATTTTCCTGTTCCAAGATCATCTAATATCAATTTTTGGTCAAAGTTCAAGTTTATGGACCATTTTTAACCTTCCTTTAACAATTTACAATTAATATCTTTCCAAGCAGGTAACTGAAGTGGGGACTCAGTGCTGCAAATAATTTCTTTCTTTTATTCTTTTTTATTTTTGCAAATACAATCTTGCTATGCCAGTGATCCTTCTGTCTCAGCCTCCTCAGCACTGGGATTATATGCTTATGCTGTTATGTCTGTTTTTAGGAACACTTGGCTGGCTTAGGATTTCTAGGGCTAACATGGCATGCAGTACAGGTTATGAGTCTCAAGACCTTGTGCTTGCTAGGCAGGCGCTTAAATCACCAGGCTATCTCCAGAGCCCATAAGCATTGGGATGATGGTCCTGTGTTCACTTCCAGATGGAGCAGTCACCAGTCACAAAATTTTGTGATTGACAGGGTATGCCAATAGAGCCATTTAACTGGTTGCTCACGTTAAAAGTGAAAGCAGAAAATTTGGAAAAATACTCATTCCAGGATGTTACAGCACAAGTCTTCTTATATTCTGAGTCCTCACTGACCTTTAAGGCTAGGGCCAAAATATTGGCTATTCTTGTAGCCCTTATTTTTCTTTAATTGTTGGTCTGTAAACTTATATTCTTAAGGGGATTTGACTGACCTTGGGAGATACAAAAGTTACATGTTTTGTTATGCAGGTCTTTCTTTAACTTGCTCTTAACCACTCAGCAGAAAAGTTTAATAATGAGGCATAAAATGTGAAGCTAGATCAGTATGCTTAGCTGTGTCCTTGGGAGCTTGGTCTGCACTGTTAATGAGATTCTTTTAAGAGGGGATTTGAGTAGATGGGAGTAGAAAGCAGTAAGGAAAATAGAGCTTCAGGCTTAAATCAACAGCTTCTAACATTGCCAATTTTGCCATTAACCCCCTGTGATTATGAAACCTTGAATTATGTATACAACTACTTTCTCTTAGTTCAATGAGAAAAAATTTTTGTACCAATAATGATTCGAAAAAATATCATGCCTGCCTCCTGTGCTCTGTATAACTACTAGGAAGACAACAATATACATTGTATTAAATATTGGGAATGTACTACTAATGTGTTTTGAAACTTTCATGCTACTTCTTATTAAATGCAATAAAAAAGAAGAAAGTGAAAGTAAACAGCTTTCACTTTAAAGTTTTCCAGAGCTTGAGATAAAATTTTGTGTACTTCAACATTAAGAATCTTTCTAAAAATGCTACCAGGGAGGTGATACTCAAAACACAAGGGTAAAAGGCCAACCTAGGGTGCAAGATAGAGCCGAGTCCTCTCAACTTGATCCTTCAGATTATACCTAATGGAGTGAATGAAAACTTAGTGGTGCACTCTTTGTTCCTGTCAATGACTGGGCAAGAGCTGCTCCTATCGATGTGTGATTGTAGATGTAGATCTTTAAGACTGCAGGTGACGTACTTCTGACATCCTGACTCATTCTGCTTCACACAGAGTGGCAGGTGCTGGCTGTTGCATGTGAAAGCACACCGGAGCCAGTAAGGGAGAAAATGATGCGAAGCAATGTAAAAGAAGTAAATTTTTTTACAATGTATGAAAATACAGACTTCAGTTAAAGGGCATAGGAAACAAGAGGGGCAGGTCGTGTGAGGGATAAGAAGAAATTGTTTCATAGCGGGACATATGTTGAGAAAATACAATTAAAAATATCAAACATTCTTCTTACTCAGTAAACCCCTCCACAAAGATAGTGGGGAAAGAAAACAATTTTATTATTGAGTAAGCATGAAACTAGAGTATGATGTACACATCACAGGCTGAAATTGCAAACAAAAGCACTCTTTCTCTTGCATTTAGCCAGAAGGATACAATCTATCACATGCACAGCATCAAGATTGGCAATAGATAGTCCTTCAGAAAGAAGTCTTGAGAGGGTCACATATTCTACCTTTATTCTACCTTTATCTTGTATTTGGGCTCACCATTTATATTACATAACAGGCATTATGAGGCAACATGAAAACACAAAGTCTAAAATCAGAGAAGAAAAAAACTGAAAAAACAAAAATGACAAACCTCAGCCCCTCAAACTTGTGTCTTTAAGAGAGAAATGCTTTTAAAGTTGGAACTAAGAGATCATCGAGTTTGGATCCTTCTTTTCAGAGAAACTGAGACATAGAGGTACTATAATCTCCCCTTGACAGTTACATTTCAAACAGATCTCTTACCTGTCATAAGGATTCTTGGGGCATAAGTGAGAGAATGCCTTGGCCTATTCAGTTTTTAACAAATTTGTATAGCTTAAAAGAAAAGGGTTGGCAGGATAGCTCAGCAGACTAAGCACCTGCTTAAGCAAGTGCAGGAACCCGGATTCAATCGCACGCACCACATGCTGCACTAGCCTTGCCTCCTGGTGAGTGGTGAACCCCTGTAATCCCAAGGAAGGGGAGGCTGAAAACAGGAAGATCACTATGAATCCAAGCTGTATAATGAGGCCTTCTACCACATACATTTAAAGAAGGCAAACTACTTGCAATTTTGTTATATATGTACATACACGCATTCTTTTCAGACATGATTATGAATAATAGTACTTCAAAGAAAATTGTTGCAGGTAGCCCCTTTCAAAAATCAATGATGTCCATTAACTTTAGTGATGATTCTGTGACATTTTTAAATACACATTTTTCAAAATATTGACTGACAAGTACATTGTACCAATTTGTCTGATAGACCCAGGCAGAGAAACTGTTAACAAGAGCAACAGAAAACCTCATGGTAAGAATGAATTTAGAAGTGCAATGAATTCTTTTGGAAGAGGAAAAATAAACCCGATATGCTGTATATTTTGAAGGTATTGTCAGTTCTGTGAGAAAAATGTATCCAGTGGGCATAAAGAATATTTGCCAGACTAGTAGTAAAGTTCATTTTCCTGACATGATGAAAACCAGATATATTATAGAGATAAAAATAGAATTTAAGGGGCTGGGGAAATAGCTCCATGGCATAAGTGCCTGACTGGCAACTGCAAGGTCATGAGTTCGAACCCCGGTCCTGCAAAAGAAAAAAAAAGTGTTAAAGGTCCTGAGTTCGATCCCTGGTACTAACCCCCCCCCCCCAAAAAAAAAAAAAAGCAAAAATAGAATTTAGCAAGCAATAAGGTAGGAGCATGTTTGTGTTTCAAATCCAGATTCCACTAGCTTTACATATTTCAGGTTTATCCTGTTTATTTCATTGAGATTAAGTCTAATGAAACTTGGGAAGGCAAACAAGCTAAAGCGTAGTGTAACACCGAGCATACCAACACATTCTGAGTAACCTGGAATGACTGGAAAAGATGGATCCACACCCTTGCAATTTCCAGGTCTGGCAGTTGTCTAATTTCCCATAATTCATAGACTCCAAGCCAGTCATATCTAGACATTTGTGTTTGGCCAGGAAAAGAATATCAAATGCAGTCAAGCTGTAGAAAAAGTTGGCTGAGCATCAGCCTCCTTTTGGTTCTTAGAAACAAAGAGTAGATGAATGAGAAAATAAATAGGATCTTGGACATGTGATTGTCTTCTCTCTCCATAGCAAGTGGAGATGTAAGAGGGAGAGTAAGGCAGCTCACCCAAAGTTGCAAGACCCCTTGGATGGGCATCAGGGTTTGTGCAGATTAACATAATGCTGTTGCTTAAGATCCTTTAAATTTCCTAATTTGTGCACTACCATTCTACAGTACCAATTTAATAAATTTATTTCTCTTTTGCTATCCACAGGTACTAAGTGAAGGATTTGTGTGTGTACACTGACATTCTGGTCTGATCTTCATCTTACGTGGAGCGTTCCACTTCTTTGGTGTCTACCATTCTCCAACATTCGATCTTGTTTATGTCCAGTCCCGTCATGTCTAGGGAAACATTTATTCTGCATTCAGACCTTGCTCATTACCACATACAGAAATGAAAGTGAGATGAGACAATTGATTCTTGGAGTATTAAACATTATAGTCTTAGCCATTCATGCTAGAAAGGATTTTAAACACATACCCTGTATTTTAATCTTAGTAAGGCAATTTTACTCAATTCCATAATTTTTCACAATTAGTGATATAACAGGCCTGAATTTGGTTACATCATTAATTTAAAATAATTATTTAAAATATGTATCTGCTGTTGACCAGTCCAACTCAGGAAGAAGCATATGTAGCATATCTAGAGCTTTGGAATTTTAAATAAAATTATGTCACTGCCTTTACTTCCTGTCTTTTCTTTTCACATGATAAATTATGAGAAATTTTATGACCCCAGTGTAATAACTGCAGTAAATTTGAAGTAGTTGATTCACCCTGTTTTTGCTATCTTCCTTTATGAAATATTCTTCTTTTCTGTCTGAACCCATGTTGACATTTGGGCATGTGCAACTTTGATGAAATGTTACTCACTAGAAATATATATGACACATCTACTTACTAGTGGCTTTGGCCCACTTCTATTTCACATCATTATAATTTTTTATTAGCTATAAAAGAACAGCCTTCTCAATTTCAAGCAAATTTTGATAGTATATTTTCTAAGACCTTTTCATAAACATACATGCTGCAGGTACACTAGGCTAGAGATTTTATACCCTCAGAATTCCAGGTGTGCAGCATAACAAATTTTAAATTGCAAGTTTATATTATAATGAGATGAAAATTTTTATAGGAAACGAAAGGGCTTTCTCTTTCAGAGGTTCTATTTCTTTGAGTCTTCCCTGAAAAAAATACATTTGCATGGATATGTCTGCTGCCAGTAACTAGTTTATTGCAACACACCATGTATAGAAGACCGCAAAAATGCTTTCAAATGTTTAGGAATATAAACTATTTATGAAATTTAATACTATTCATAGTTCAGATGAACAATCAATATACACTCACAGAAAAACTTCCAAAGTTACTAACACAGAAAAACTTTCAAAGTAAAAAAACTTGCAAAGTTACTAAGACAGAAAAACTTTCAGAAGTATTAATAGATATAAAACAAGATGAAAAAATCCTACGTGCTATATAAGATGACTTAAAATAACAAATTTATGATATGAATTTATGTGTTCTCTGTTTGTGATAAGTGTCTATACATATATTTATTATTGTACTGTGAGTGTACCCTGTTCATTGAGTAGCTGTTAAGCATTCATCCTGTATAAGACACTTTGCTAGCATGCTATTTGTATTTGATGAAGAGGTGCAGGATCTAGGAGGGAGGATGGTATCATTTGGACATTTCACAAACTAGAAACTTGGACATGTATGGAATTTAAATCCACTTAAGAGAATAGCAGAGAGGAAATAGAAAAAATATACAATAATCCAGCATTAAATGTTGGCAGTGGCTTCTTTGAAGAATGGAGCGTGAGGTTAGCTTAGAGATATCCAGATTTCCATGCATGTTTGCATGCCTGTTTTCATCCTGTGGGACACCGGTTGCCAACATAAACAAGGCTAGATTTTTGTCTCTTATATTTATAGGGGTAGATACAGTGAATTTTAAAGTATCATGAGAGGGCATTGAGGATAAAATGTGATGATATCCAGTAGAAACAAATATTGATACATCCTGTTCTTGCAGAAACCATTCTGAGATCATCTAAGCACCACTTACTGCTGCCTGTTAACCTCCTTGTGGCACCAACAATGGGGCAGAAGGAGAGATATTTGTCCTTTGCTTCATTTATCTGGATTGCAATACTCAAAACAAGAACACAGAGACTTATCAGCGAACACAGTTGAGTCCCAAATTTTATAAAGAGGCATGACTTTTTGTGAAGCCACAGACCAGTACATCCTGAGGTTGTTACAAAGAGGAGATTAGTCTGAGAAAGGAGAGTAAATGCTCCTGAAAATAGTTGATATGAACTATTTAAAAAATGGAATGAACGCTATTATTTTTAAAGTACACAACTTTCTCACATAAGTTAACTATGGAGGGCATACATACCAAAGGTTACAGAAAGAAAGAAAGAAAGAAAGAAAGAAAGAAAGAAAGAAAGAAAGAAAGAAAGAAAGAAAGAAGAAAGAACACAGTTTGAGACTTGGACAAGTTTTCCTGATGTTAGGCTGACTAGATGGTTCAGCAATCTAAAGCACCTGCTTAGGAAATCTTAGGCAACTGTAGGGACCACCGTTCAATCTCCAGAACCACATTCACCAGCCCCACCCCAGGGCAAGCTGACCCAGCCATAAAAAAAATCCTGATGTGAAAACTATGACCACAAGCTCAAAAATATATTATTAAACAGAAGGTGGAATGAAGAACAAAATGGTAAATTAGAATTTAATTTTTAAAAACTATCTTAATCTCAGCAGAACCTATAGCAAGAAAAATAATTCAAGCAGCAAGATTTGTAACAATATAAAAATGAAAAAAATTGAAATCTAAGCTCAAAAGACAAATATTCAAGTGAAAATGATAACACAAAAAGAAAATGAAATCAAATACATGAGAGAGAAAACTTCTAGAGCACAGTGTAATCAGGTTGAAAGTTTTTGCTGAGTAACAGGAAGAGAAACGCAATGAGGCTTTTTATATTCAAGTACAATGTATTCTAGGAGGAAAGAAAGAAATTTTTCCAAAATCATCCGAGAAGGAAACAGAAAAAGATATCAATACAGATAGAGTGAGCTTTTTAAAGACAATTTCATTGTATTTCACAATTTGACCTTATCGTCATCTTTCAGTGACTTTTCGCATGCCTAATGTGTTGATCATCTTTCTATGACTGTAAGAAATGCCTGAGATAAATCAATTTTAAGAAGAGAGAAGGTTTACTTTAGTTTAGAGCTTTAGGGATTTGATTCCATTATTGATGTGCTGTGTGGTCCTGAACTCGGGGCACTACAGGACCCCATGGGAGGACAGGGTGGTGTAGACGCGTTACCTACCTCTTGGTCACCAGGAAATAAGGAAGGGGAAGATGCCCAGGACCTGCAGCTGTCTTTGCGCCCGTGTCCCCAAGAACCTGAAACTTCTTGCTCAGCCTCCCATGAAGGATTCTTGCCTCCCTATAGCTCCACATGTTGGGTAAGAAAACTTTTGACATGTGGACTTTTGGGGGACACTTAGTTAAGCCACATTTTTTTCCAAACCTTGAGATTTTCAAGGTGAAGCAAGTGTGAGACAATTTTCAGGTCGTCAGACAATGTTTTACTAGAAAAATGTTTTGAGGATGGCTGAAATAATAGAGCAATCTGTAAGGTCAAGCAGGAAGAGATGATAAAATAGGATAGGCCTGCCAGACTTGAGGAAAGATGATGAGTTAAGGAAACAGAGATACTGATGAGGTCAAAGAGAAGCTATTTGCATATTATTTGCTAAAAGGCATATTAATTAAATACATTAATTTATTTGTGTAAAGAAATACCAAATACTACAAAATTAGAATGTTAATATTTTAATTCTTAATTAAACAAAGCTAAGACTCCCCTTCTAAGTATTTTCCCAAAAGAGTTAAAAGCACCTTACCGCAGTGATATAAGCAAGTCTATGATTGTAGAACTCTTTGTAATAGCTGGTCTTGGAAACAGCCCATATGTCCACTAACAGATCAGTGAGTAGGGGGAATGTGGTATTTATGCATATAATGAAGTATTTTTCTGCCATAACAAAAGATAAACTTGAGTGAGTTTTAGGTAAATGGATACACATCAGGACCATAATTTTAAGTAAGTAAATCAGACTCACTAGTTTGAATATAACATTTTTTCTACTGTGTGACACCCCCCCCCCAACAAGCACACGAATAAATACGTAGCAAAATTATGGATAGATATTGGTGAGGAAGAAGAACATGCTTGTGTAGGAAGAGAAACAGGAGAGAGGAGGGAAAGGAAGGAGAATGGGATTTTCCCCAAAATAATAGAAGAAAAAAATAGAAATGAATATTTTAGAAATCTAGATTAAAAGAAAGGTTAAAGAGAAGGGAGGTGAATGGCAAAAGAAAATAAAGTACATTATGCATCAATACAAATTCCCTAAATGACAAGATAAATCTGATCATTCAGTAAGAATGTACTAAAAACTCTTCAAAGAAATGAGACATAAAAATATACTGAGACTGTGCATAATGGTGCGCGCCTGTGATCCCAGCACTTGGGAGGCTGAAAACAGGATGACCACGAGTCCAATCTACATAGTGAGACCCTGCAGACCCTGTAGACACTAAGTACAGAAAGAAAATTAAAAACAGTATATAAAGGTGATTTTTGCAAAAGAGTTTCGGGAAAAGATATTGACAGAGAATTTATTAATTTTTTATTTTTTATTTATTTATTTTTTTTTTGTCTTTTTGAGACAAGGTCTCACTGTACAGTTCAGACTGACCTTGAGCTCACTTTTGTAGCCCAGGCTGGTCTCGAACTCGCACTGATCCTCCTGCCTCAGCCTCCCGAGTGCTGGGATTACAGGCGTGCACCACCACGCCCAGCTTTGACAGAGAATTTAATTCAAACAACAGAATTTAATTCTTGTTTTTTTAATTTTTAAAAGAAGTACAAAATAATATTAAAAAAGAAATATCAGAAGATCCCTCCCCAACTCCAAATTTTTAGATAAAAATGCATATAACATTTGTTAAACTATATGGCATTAATTTGAATGAAAGTTGCACATTTATACTTCATTTTTATCTTCTGATCTATTTGGTACTGACATTACAATTTTTAACAGAAAATGTATATATTTTAATATATGTAATATATATATATTAATCTATATATTATATTTATATATTATTAATATATAATATATTATATATAATATTTAAATGTATTATGTATTTAGTATATATATATAGTATAAAATCTTAAATAGGATTTAGATTCATTTATTTATCTGGTAAAGGGTCTCACTAAGCAGCTTGGACTCATAGTGATCCTCCTATCACAGCCTCCCCAGTGCTGAAATTACAGGCATGTGTGTTACCACACTCTGTTTCAGTGGCCTGCATGGTACGGGGCTTGCACAACATATGGTACTGGGGATTGAACGTGAGTCCTTGTGATTGCCAGACAGACATTTAGACTGCTGAGCTATCTTCTCAGGTCAGAAAATATTTTTTCTTTTTTTTTTCAGGGCCAGGGTTCAAACTCATGGCCTTGCACTTTCCAAGCAGACACTTGTGCCACAGAGCTATCTCCCCAGAACCTAGAAAATAAATTTTTATGTCTATTCTTCTTGATATTGAACAAACAAAATTTAACCTTGGCATTTTAAAACTATTCTTCTGTTTTGGAATTTTTCACATGCAAATAATTTAAATAATCACAGTTTATACATTCACAATGCATTTCTGTCCATAAGGAAAATACTTCATTTTAATAATGCTTTCTATTACTTTTAATAAGAACAATCTCACAGTTTCAAAACACTTGGGAATACATTCCCAATATTTGATACAATGCATATTATTGTCCTCCTAGTAGTTATACAGACCACACGGTGTAGACATGGCAATTATTCTGATCATTATTGGTACAAAAAATATCTTCTCATTGACCTTAGAGAAAGTAGTTGTATACATAATCCAGTGTTACATAATCGCAATGGGTTATTAGTAAAACTGGCAATATTCGAAGCTGTGAATTTAAGCCTTTTACAGGCAGCATGCTAATCTAGCTTTATGTTTTATGCCTTGTGATTAAACTTTTCTGATGGGTGGCTAAGGCAAGTTAAAGCAAGATCTGCATAACACAGCATGCAACTATGTATCTCCCAAGGTCAGTCAAATTCCCTCAGGATTTACTTAGAAACCATGCAGTGCTTTGTAGAACTGTTGTCAGTGTCAGCTATCTGGTTGAGTCACAGCTGCTGCTTGACCAATTTGCTCTTTGTGAAAGCCTATCCTTAGATACACTGTACACTGTCAATCCCTTTCCTGTGTGGCCCCATAATTTCTTTGACCAGAAAATTTGGGACACCACTGAGTTATGGGATGTCATAGCACAGGTCCTCTTATGTCCTGAGTC
Organism: Myocastor coypus; assembly: GCA_004027025.1. Lineage (NCBI taxonomy): Eukaryota > Metazoa > Chordata > Mammalia > Rodentia > Myocastoridae > Myocastor > Myocastor coypus. Next base: position 266,693 of record PVJA010000004.1, on the reverse strand, counting down.
TTCACTGAATGGAAATCAAGAACTTCAGGGTTAAACAACAAGTGTCTGCAAGTAGAAATAATAGAAAACATGGCAGGAGCAAAACCATGCACAGGATAAATTAGACAACCATTCTAAGAACCTCTCTAAAAGGTTTACCACACTGAGGACAGCAATTTGTAACACTAAAGCTATTCTTGGAATGCCTGTGATTCTGTTCTTTTAGATGTGTGCTGCTTCTAATGTAATTTCAGTTACTGTTATAGTCTCTCTTATGTAAATGGTTGGTTTACAAGAAAACAAAAAAAAAGGTATTAAATGTGAGCAAGAGACTAGGAAAAATGCCATAGGATTGGCAGGGTACAATTTTGTATATGCTTAGCTTTCTGAATTTCTGCGTAAAAATGTGTAACTTTTTATCATGTTCTACAGAGATGTATTAGAATATCAGTGATTAATAGATAATACCAATTCCAAGTTAAGTCCAAGATGTTTGATACTCAGAAAGACAATGGTTTTAAGCTCGAGTCATAGTATCACTAATGTTTTCCTTCTGGAGAGTGAAGAGTATAAGTTTACAGACCAAAAATCAGAGAAAAAGAAGGGTTACAAGAACAGCCAATATTTTGGCCTTAGCCCTTCAACGTCATTTTAATAATGTTTTTGACCTACTATTTTAAAAAACATTCTAAATAATTTGTAACAGTATGCTCAAAGTAATTTTTGCTGCTTCAGACTTGGGATGTTCCTCTTCACACATGAAATTTCTGAAAATAATATTCATACTCAGAAAAATCTAACTGATGTCTTTTTGCTTTTCTAAGTATACTTTAATGAAAATAAATTTAATAACCTTGGGATGGTGAGATGGCTCAGTGGTCTAAAGTGCCTGTTTGACAAGCTTAGGCAACTGTAGGGACCTTGGTTCAATCCCTGGCACCACGTGCTGCACCAGCCACACCCCAAGGGCAGGCTGAGCCAGTCATAATATACAAAATACAAATAAAGTAAAATAAAAAATAATCTCAAGAGAAAAATTAATACTTTTATGCTTACTTGACAGGAAGGTGGAAAGTATTTAAACATTTAATGCATAAGAAATTTAATTAAGCATGGAAGAAAAGGGATTAGGAGTAATTAAGAAACTGCTTCAAAATGTAATGCTTATGCAGAAAAAACTCATGTACTTATCAACAGAGAAATGTAGAAATGGAATGAGGTTTATGCTGGATGCACAATGGGAAATTATCCAACCTTATAAAACGGTGCACACCTGATACACTATGCAACATGGACAAGCCTAAACAATGTCACTTTTCATAATACTGATGTCTTTTTTTTTTTTTTTTTTTGTCTTTTTGAGACAGGGTCTCACTGTGCAGTTCAGGCTGGCCTTAAGCTCACTTTTGTAGCCCAGGCTGGTCTTGAACTCACTGATCCTCCTGCCTCAGCCTCCCAAGTGCTGGGATTACAGGCATGCGCCACCATGCCTGGCCTGCTGTCTTTGATAAAATACATATTATTAATTTCTGACCACTGAAAAGTTTCATCTTCAAAAGAAAATACTTTTATATTAATAAATTTTAGTATTATTTTTTTTGCCAGAATTGATACCAGTTTAATAACTATTGCTACCTTATTTGATTATGAAATTTCGCTTTATTTTTTCTTAAAATAAAAAAAGTCTTTCCTGGTTATCTTTCTATGATGCTTGGAAATGTCTTTACCATAGGAAGAATGATATTAAATTGTATTTTCTGTTTTTGTCCTAATATTGACATTTTGTTATATTGTGTAAGTAACACATTGTGCTTACATGTCCTTTCAATTAACTATGCCAGATCCCTTTTTTGTATGGCTTTTGCATTTCAACACAAAAGAAAAACATATATTACAAGATGTTCTGATGTTATATTTTCTTTTGATCCTTTTATTCAGCCTCACTGTTTTCCAGTTTTGTCACAGCACCACAGTGCCTACATTACTGAAAATCAAACGTGTTTTATTATCTGGTGTGAAATTATATTTAATTACTCTTATATCAAAATGATTTTATGACTACAAGTATTATTTTCTAGCTTAAATATTTTGTCAAGCTCCTCTTCTTACCATCTTTTAATTTTTTGTTTTTAACTATAATTGCATTATCATATAAATTAATTTGAAAAATGCACTTTCATGTCCTTCAGCTTGTTATTTCTGTTAATTTAGTTCCCTGGTTCTATATAAGCAGCGAAATAATGTCATGAAGCAAACAAAAATATTAGCTTCCGGAGCTGGTGTTTGGGTGTTGGTGAGGACACTCGATGGAAAAGAAGAGATGTTAAATGTTCAAATCGATGAAAATAACGCCCGCTTACCCGCTTAGCTAGACCGGGCAGCGTGGACAACTTGAGTTTCACACGCCGTGCCTTCGTATGTTTGCCACCGCTGTTATTGCATCTTTAGGCTGTGCTGGTTTCTAGTAACTGAAGCTTACGTGGAAACTGGGCCTCTGACATTGCGCACTTCTGTTTTTATTTTTATTTTTGATTCTCAAAACTGGCCTTTCTATTTCTCCGTGTTATCACGTAGCCTGCATATGTTCAATGGGAAGTTCAATGTTTACCTGCTGCGCTACACACACGCTGAGCTCTTTGTCCATCAAATCCGTCTCTGTCTTCCTTTGCTAGGAAAACTTCATGTTTATCAGGTCTTCTCTTATTTCTGAAAGTACTAATTATGATGGTTTTAATGTCTGTTTTAATGCAGTATTTCAGGTTTAAATTTTTATTTTTTTATTTGCGCATTGATTTATTTTAAACAGGGTTTTGCTATGTACTTCAGATTGGCCGTGAACTCATGTTCAAGCCTCAGATTTACAGAGATTGTCTTGCCTCAGCTTCCTGAGTGCTAGGATTATAAGGATATGCCACCATTTCTGACCTGTATTCACATTTTGTTAATCCTATAAAGTTATATTTCCTCTATTTAGTTTCTTCTCTGTTGAGCTTTCATGTGAGCTTCTCTGATTAGTTTTCTCCTTCCTTTTGGTTGTCTGCTTATCTTTAACAGATGTAAAAGCTGATTGGAAACTAACTGGTAAGGGCCTGGGAGATAGCTCAGTGGCATAAAGGACTGCCTGTCAAGCACAAGATTATGAGTTTGATCCCCAAGTACTAAACACACACACACACACACACACACACACACACACACATGCAGGCATACATGCACACAGGCATGCACGCACACACACTCGAAAAGGAATCAGTAAAAGGCACCTTTACAGCACCTTAGTAGCGAAACCTGGCTGCTTAATTTGATCCCAGTATGGGCAATTGAGCAAATTAGTGAGGTCTGAGCTCAAAAACTACAAGCAAGATGATGATGCAGCTCTATGGGTTCAGTACCCATTACCTCTACATCTATGTGTCTATGTCTGTGTCTATGTCTATGTCTTTATGTCTATCTATCTATCTGTCTGTCTGTCTGTCTGTCTATCTATCTATCTATCTATCATCTATCTATCTAAATATCATACGCATTCACAAAAACATATAGATGTATATGACTGATGGTAACAAAACAACTCACTAGTCCTTCCCAGTTCTTTATCATTTTATTGCCTTGTGCTATTCTCCACATCTGTGAAAGTACTTAGGAGTATCATGGGAATTCTACGTATCAAATCCTTGAACATCTCCACCCACCTCAACGTTGAGCACTTTCCCTTGTGTCTTTCTATGAGCCACAAGAGGAGTAATTTATATCCTCTGAAATCAGCAAACTATGAGCCAGGGCTCACTGAATTTCTTTATTGTTTGAACCAGTATAGTGATGCAGAAAAGGGTAACAATGCTGCTTAAATTCAATGCGGTGAGTTCATAGAGGTTAAATTTAAGTTCTGCAGGAGTGAAGAAACAGTTTTCCTCTCCTTCAAGACTATTATTTGATTAAAAAAAATCAGTTTGTCCCTGACAAATTAAGTTCCCACAGATATCTTCATAACTTTTCCCTATTCCTTAAGTAAACAAAAATAACTCACATTCATGTTGGTACTATGCTAATATGCAACTTTACGTTGACTGCAGATTTTATTTTATTTATTTATTTATTTATTTATTTATTTACTTATTTATTTTTGCTTTTTGAGACAGGGTCTCACTGTACAGTTCAGGCTGGCCTTGAGCTCAGTTTTGTAGCCCAGGCTGGTCTGGAACTTGCACTGATCCTCTTGCCTCAGCCTCCGGAGTGCTGGGATTACAGGCATGCGCCACCATGCCTGGCTGACTGCAGATTTTAGACTTCAGAGAAAGTAAACGTTTGCTAACATCTGCCTATGAGAATCAATTTTCTGTAGGAAATTTAATGTGTATCACAAAGCCAAAATGATGAAAGGTGTGCATTTCATTATAATTTTAAAATTGTCTGATATGCAATTGCATCGCTTATATAATTAAAATTCAAACTAAAACCTTTTTGCTCATTGAGAAACATGTTAACATGGACCAGTCACCCTGGGTTTAATCCTTATGCTTCATACAGTCTTCACATTACAAGTTATTGAGTTTGTATCTGTGATGGTTAACATTTTATACTTTTTACCAGCATGGGAGGTTGGCAGTCTCCGGTCAGCTGAGGATACATGAAATGGCATCAGTAGATGCAACCAGTTCCCTGCACTTCCCTTGGGTGAACTTGAGTGTTCTTCATTTTGTAAGATCTGCTTTCCAGGACTGGCAAGATAGCTCAGTGGTCTAAAGCAACTGCTTAGGCAAGGTTAGGGAAGCGCAGGGACTGCAGTTCAATTCCCGGCACCACGTGCCATGGCAGACCTGCCTCCAGGGTGGGCTGAGCCCACCACATTAAATAAATAAACAAACTAACAAATAAATAAATAAAATCTGCTTTCCAGCTTCCCAATTTTTACTTGTTAATGTCTTCTCCCATTTTCCCTCTTCTTCTGAAGACTGATATATGAAGATTTTCTATATCGATTTCATAAGTTATTGGAATTACACCTCTAAATCTAGGATTTATGCAGAAGCCCTTATTACTGTATTCTTTATCCACTGACTTGTGAGGCTATCTTTATTTTATATGTTGCTGATTTATAATGGCTAACTTCTTGTATCATTCATTATCACACCGGTTCATTTTTGCTTTGTAATATGCCTCTTTATGTGATAAAATAAAGACTTCACAGTTCCAAATTGATTGAGATCCTCATTAAATTATTTTTGGAGTAAATTTTAAAAGCAAGGTTTCAATTTTACTTATAGTTTTATAGTGAATTTAATTAGAGTTCATTTATCTATAAACAAGGACAGTTATTACAATTATGCCACTTAAAGATTCTTCCATTAAATTGTTATATATGTCCAGGATTGAATTAGCCTATGTGAAAACACTGGAAATACTGAGCCAACATAAACTGTACCTTTGTAAAGCAGGTATACTTAGCTATTTTGTCACCCTGATGAAAAACTGACTAACGTATTCACTAAACACAATGTAAGTGCCTCTGTCTAGTTCTCTAGATACTTACCAAAGTATTCAGTGAAAGGTTAGACCTTTCCTCCTGTAAATCGTTCATATATTTTGTCTATTATGAATATTTTTATTGTTGCTTTGAATGATATGCATTTTGTTGCTGTTGCTGCTGAAATAGGGTTCTGCTAATGCTGGCCTTGAATTCACCTAGTAGCCCTGGAGGGCCTTGAACTCGTGGAAATCCTGCATGAACCTCTTGAGTGCTGGGATTATAGGTATGTGCAACCATGCCTGACTGAATGATATATTTTCAAAACTGTATCATGTAACAACCTCTTGATTGTACATAAAAATACAATTGATTTTTGCATCTGATATTATATTGGCACTCATGCTGAATTGTATTGTTATTTCCAACCATTTGTGACATTTGAGCTGCTGTACTTAGATAACAATACTTCCTGAAAAGAACAGCATGATTTTTTTTCTTTGCATTGCTTTTCATTATGCTTCTGAGTAGCACATCTAGCAAGTATTGAAAAAAAGTGGGATATTGAGCATTCTTACATTGCTCCTGATTTACAAAAGAGCACATGCCATTTCCTCATTTTGTATAATGTTTGCTGTAGTGTTTCTTTTCCCCACTTTGCTCCCCTCTTCTCCTCTCAGTTTAAGTTGTTAGATTTTATAGTGATAACCTTGAACTTCTGGGATGAAATTAAAGTAGTCATGGACTATTATCACTTTTATACACTGTTATGTTATGCTTGGTTGAATAGTATCTTACTTGTAATATTGCACTATATTAGTGGTTGAAATTGGCCTGTTTATTATTTTGCTATTATCTTTTTTTATTTCTTTTTTTTAAATTTATTTGGTTAGTAAGTATCTCACTATGCAGCTCAGACCCATGGTAGTCCTCCTGCTTGCAGTCTCCCCGGTGCTGGGATTACAGGCTTGTGTGACTATACATGGACTCTGGCTGGCTCAGACCACCTGGGGGCAGGGCTGGGGCAGCATGTGGTTCTGGGGATTAAACTGCAGCCCCTGTGTTTCCCTAAGCTTGCCTACCCAGGTGCTTTTGTCTGCTGAGCTTTCCAGCTGGCCCCACCCTGGTTTTAATATAGAGTTCATTCGAGCCTCTTAGCACAAATTATGAAATAGAGATACCCATTTCGGCTTTTATTGTCATTAGAAATAATTTTCTTTAACATTGTATTTTTAGAATAAAATATATGGTATAATTCATAAAGAAACTTATGGAACCTGTTATTTGTAGAATGGGGATTGAATTTTATTTACCAATTAAATTTCTTAATTACTGGGACCCACATAGTGCTTTTATTTATATATAAGCAAATATGGCAAATATTTTTTCAAGGAAAATGTTCATTTTCTTTAATTTTCCCAAATCTGTTATATTTTCTATTATATTCCATTTAACCATCTAAGACTATGTTTTGTCAGTTTACATTTACAATTTCTTTGCTCCACCTTGACTTTTTTTTTTTTCAATACCAGAGGACTTTGGTACTGAAATAATTAAGTTTCTTGCTCTTGCCAGGCAAGCACTTATCCCACTGAGTTATCTTCCCAACACCTATTTTGTTTTTCACCCTCTGGCTTGTTTTAACCAGATATTTGGCAATTGTATTATTCTCTAAGCATGTACCTCTAACATTGTTAATCCTATTTCTATTTGTTCTTCTTTTCTTCTCCATCTGGTTACTTTTATCTAGATTTATTTGTTCTTTTCTAACTTAAATCAATGGTCTATTCAGTAGTTTTTGCTGCTTCTTTTCCCATCTGAGCATTTCAGTCTATAAAGTTTTCTCCAACTCCTGCTTGAGTTGCAATACAGAAAGTATCATTCAATTTCAAACAATTCATATTTCTGGCTGCATTTATTTTTAACCAGCTCATTATTGTTAAGTATCTGAGAAGTGTATGTATATTTGTTTGTGAGTTTCTATTTGTATCCAAATGAATACTTTCTTTTAAACTTCAATACTTTCACTTTGTAGCAAGTACATTGTAGCTAGAGAAGATCCTTATATTAGTCCTCTTTAAAAATTTCATTCTTTTGTGCTTCTGGTATTAAAAGTTTATACATTCTATATATACTTGAGAGTTGTATGTGTGTACTAAATGCTTGTTCTTTCCTCTAATATAGTCATTCAGTAAAATGGGAACTGTGCATACCAATTGTCTTTTTATTAATGTTTTGTCTGCTGTACAGTTATCTTGAGAACTTCATTATGATCTCTCAATACATTAATTGCTTGTTAAACTTTCCTTTCAGTTTTGTTAAATTTTCCTTATTTTAAGACTGTGTTACATTGGCAAGATAGTTCACTGTCATAAACACTTACATGGCAAGTGGAAGGTTTTGAGTTCGATTCTTGTTAACACACAGATACACACACCACACCTCTGTTAGTGGTCCTATACCATTAAATCTTAGAATATGACCATTAAGACAATACAGCTTTGTGGTTCCCAGCACACTGTTATGTACTGTTTACCTCTTGCTTGCATTAATTAGAAACAAGAGAAGATGATTTTAAAACAGGATAGAATATATAAAGAAACTAGCTGGGTGAAAGTTAGAAACTATAATATGATTTAAAAATGCTCATAACTGCAATCTTAAATTCTAGGTTATATGAGCTTTGCCAAGTTCTGCTTGGGATCATTGTTCTTTATCATAAACCAAACTCAGCACAATTTATCAGTATCACAGATGAAAATACAGTTAGTTCCTCAGGTATTTCAGGTAATTAAAATGCTTCTTTAAGCTAAAAAGGCAAGAGTAGAAATATTTAAAAGATTATTCCAAGCAATCTGAAGTGAGATAATTGTTTCCTTAGAGCATTATCATCTTTTATCTCAAAGAAAATTTTGAAATATTTGTAATTGAGACTATAATTGTTTCTCAAATTTTTTGAATTATAAACAGGAAACCATTCTTTCGGCTTTTGAAAAGAGAACTACAACCATTAGAGTAATGCATTAATTTTGCAATTGCAATCATAGAATGTTTTGTTCATAAATTCATTTAGATATCTGAACTTAAATTGAAAGTTTGTAACACACACTGTTAGCACATCTAAGGGATTTTGGAAAATTGTCACAATGTAATAGTTTAATTAATTCTGTTTGTAAAGCTTATGTATTCAGCAAAGTTTGTTTTCCAAATACCTCATTGAATTAATCAAAAGTCTAAATATAAATGCAGCTTAAAAAGATTCACAGTACTCAAGCCAACTTTATAAATTGGAAAACATCAGATAAAGCTGACTGTTGTGCTGTACACTCAGTTCTCCTGATTCTAGATGAGAGGTATGAGTGTTATTCTAAGTTTTCTATTGGTTCGTGACAGGTATGTGACCAGTTCTGCCCAATAGTGTCAGTCCCAGGGTCAAGAGTTTTATTTCAAGTGTGATCAAATCTAGTGCTATCTTGTTCTGCTGTTGAGCATTCAACAGCTCTTTGAAGAGAGGGTAGAAGTAAGATGTATAGGTCCTGCCGTGCAGAGTCTGAGAAGTTATATTGTATGAGGCTCCTCGAGTTAACTGCAAGGAAAGTGTCAGTAATAATTATTCCTAGCTTATTTAAGGACCTTAAGTAGTTCTTCTTTGTTACTGCAACATTGCTTATCTTATTCTGATGGAAACAGTTATTATTGGAGGACGACAGTACAGAGGAAGGCCGGGGACCTGGAAGATGCAGCTCTTGTTTAGAGGTCAGACAGCTGGTGGAGAGAAAATTTTATTGGGCCTGGAAAGGTGGCAATATCTGTTTCACTACAAAACATTTACTGGTCAGATGCAATGGTATACGCCTGTGATCTCAGCGCTTGGGAGGTGGGGACAGCGTGATCACCTGGAGTCTGAGGCCAGCCTGGGATGTTACATGCTGACTCCAGTGCCCGTCTGAAGTACCTAGGGAAAGCCTAGTGAAAAGCAACAGTGACAAAAAACAAAGTTGGCACTTTCAAATATAAGGCCCCTAATGTGTGTTTTTTATATTTGCATAGGAAGAGGAGGCAACTATAGAACCATACTATGGTACTAAGTGAAATTCAGCATCGAAATAAAGACAAAATCAAGAATATTAATCTTTATGACTACTTCTAGAAATTCTTTAGATCTCTGAAGCCTCTTTTTAGCATGTGAAAAATAAGAACTATTTTCATAGTAAAAGGAACACATTTTCTGTTTTGATTCTTAGTGTCTTATGAACGTACATGGTGTAAAATGACAGGAGTATGTTCATTTCAGACTTTATTTTCCAACTAACTTTTAAGAAACTGCCATCTGTTAGGCGCCAAAGAATACCAACATTATCCCAAATGCTTCTCTGTTTTCCATTTACCCCTGGCTGGGATTTTACTTCTTTTCTCATATCTCAACTGAAACAGCACAGGACAGCATACAGAAATATGCATGGAAATCCGTGTGAGACCCCTGATGGGCTGTGGTGGATTTCCAGTTGCTTCTCATCTTCTACCTCAGTATTAGTGGAAGAAATCCCACAATTTCAGATTTGCTTTTAGCTAACTAACTTTCGGTTTAGACATTCTGATTGCAGTGCAGATAGCAAGGTATGAGAAGAAATAGAGGTAACTATTTTTAGGTGACTTTTTTTTAAGTGAAGTTAAGTGTTTGCTTTTTCTCTTCTTTTGTCTGTAAATTTGAACACTGATGCACTTGGTGGAGCTCCTGCAGCCACTGTGCGCCCTGTCATTGGCCGTGGACTTTAAAATTATTAACTTAAAATTAAAATCACTCAGGCAAGAACATCATGGTGAGTTCAAGGCCACCCTGAAATACATAGGGAGACCTTGTCTCAAAACAAAAACAAAACAAAGCAAACAAACAAAAAAAAAACAGCAGGGGCCAGAGACATAGCTCAGAATCATAAACTCAGAATTATAAGCACCTACCTGACAAGCACAAGAATCCAGGTTCGATCACCAGCTCCACATACCTTGTGTTCTCTTCTCGGGATTCGTGGGACTCTGTCTTGGCCCAGGATGCCTGCGTCCGCTGTGTGGCCTGTGAACCAGATGTGGTAGTGCATGCCTGTCATCCCAGCACTCAGAAGGGTGAGCCAGGAGGATCTCTGGGAGTTTGAGACCAGCCTGGGGGATACAAAAGTAAGCACAAGGCCAGCCCAAATTGCATAGCAAGACCTTGTCTCAAAAATAAACATCCTGTAACTCAGTCATTTCCCAAATTTTCTGTTCAAGGAAATTATGGGGCCACAGATGAAAGAGACTGAAGATGTATAGTGTGCCTAAGAAGAGTCACCTAGAGAAAAAACATTCACTCAGGCTTCCACAGAGAGCAAACTGGTCAAGCAATGGTCGTGACTCATCCAGATGGCTAGATTAGTATGCTGAGCTGTAAAAGGCTTAAATCAACAGCTTCCAACATGGCCAGTTTTGCTAATAACCCACTGTGATTATGGAACATTAGACTATGTATACCCCTACTTCCTCTTAGTTCAATGAGAATAAATTTTTTGTACCAAAAATGATTATCAAAATTATCATGTCTACACGCTATACTCTGTATAACTAGGAGGAGGACAACAATATGCATTGTATCAAATATTGGGATTGTACTACTAACATGCTTTTAAACTGTCATATTGTTATTTTTTAAAAGTAATAAAAAATTAAAAAGCAAATAAATAAAATAAAAATTAATAAACAAACAAGGGCTGGGGAGATAGCTCAGTGGAATAAATGCTTGTTTGGCAAGTGCAAGGTCCTGAGTTCGATCCCTGGTATAGCAAATAAATAAATAAATTAACAAATGACACCCACCGAAAAAAGAAATACACTGTAAATCCTATTAATGTTAATTTGATTTTTCTCTATCCTGTAGGTACAACCAATCCTATTCTGATAGTTTTCACTAAAATGTACATTTATCCCATGTTTATAAAACATTTTCCTAATAAATTTAATCAATCATAGGCATGTGTGTGCGCACACATCGTTTGGCTGTATAGTAAATATTTCAAAGCATTACTGAATATGAATAGCAAGTAAGTTACTGTTGTTAAGGACTGGACGTATTACAAAGGCTGATTCTTATGAAAAATAGCTAACTTTCAAATTAAATAATTAAAATATTTTGGCTTGGGCTCAAATGTGGAACCAACACTGCTTCTTCTGTCCACAGTATCTCAATATGTAGAGCGTGTTTGTTGACGTGGCTGGAATCCCCAAGTCACTGGGCGTGGTTCTGTTTTGTAAGCTTCAGAAACATCTTCTCACATCTTTTCTGGTGGTTCCTAGGGCACTTCAAAGTAGAGCTCACAATTGCCAGCAACATAAGCTGTGGCTCAGGTCTGACCATCCTAAATGTTCTCTAGTGTTACAATCCATGTAGCACTTTTACTTGACAAACAAGAATAAGCTTCATTATGTTTATAGTATAAACTCTGCAAGAATATCAGAATGTTGGTATTATAAACATATTTTGACAGTTTCCTTATGGGTGCCAAAGTGAATTTTCAATTTCTTTCCCAAAGAAGATCTATTATGTGAGCAAAGAAAAGAAATTGTTAAAAGAAAAAAAAAATACAATTAGCAATTTCAGTGACAAAGGGATTGGTCAAAATGAACACATTCTGTAACCTATTTGCACAAAATCCAATTAGAGTGAAGTCATGCCATCTTTTACTTCACTTCCTGGAAAGGTCTAGACTGTGACTTTTTTTTTTAATGCTCTGATCCAAAACTTCTTACACATTCCCAGCCTAAACTAAACCTGGTTCGAATACAGCCAGCGTAGGACTTCGGGATCTATTTGCTTGGGTGTGTTGGCCAATTCTCATGACAGTTCTGATGAACATTATGTTCTCTCTTTTTCTGACAGAACTGTCAGATAGACAGCAATGAAACCACTATGTGTGTAAGTTATTGTAACATTAGATTATAATGGAGTGTCCATCCTAGGAGGAAGGTTAACTATTATCCTACACATGAAATTTAGAAACAAACACCATTCATGGGAATCTGACTCTTCCAATTTTTCCAATAATTAAAAAAAAAAGAAAACTTTAATATACTGAAATGGAAGGTGAGACAATACACCACTAGTGAGGCCTGGTCACTGGTACTCAGCAGAAGTATTGAGTGTTTTTTATTTTTTCTTTATTTTATTTTAGGGAAGGGTCTACAGCGTGTTCAGGGTCTTATTACTACGTTGCACTTGTAGTGATCTGTCTGTTTACAGCCTCCCAAGAGCTGGGATTATAGGCGTGCACCACCATGCTCAGTCTCAATTGCTGTCTCAGCATGCGGACGGGGCAGGACCAGCTTGGGTTGTGGCATTGGCGAAGGAACCCTGACCCTTGTGCCTTCTTGCAGATACTTTAATTCGCTGAGCCATTTGGTCAGCCTAGAAGTGTTGAGTGTTTAAATGTGTTGCTAGCTATCTGAAACATACCTTGATGGGAAGATAGCCAAGCATGTGATAAAGCAATTTTAGTCATGTGTTAAGTTTTTTTTTTTTTTTTAAATTTTATTTATTTATTTATTGTTTCAGAACCTTTGTTTGTTCACTCACTCATTTCCATGGCCGGCTCAGCCCACCCCGAGGGCAGGGCTGGTGCAGCATGTGGTGCCGGGGATCGAACCGCGGTCCCTGAGGCCGCCCAAGCCTTCCCAAACAGGCGCTCTAGGCCACTGAGCCATCCCACCAGGCCCCATGTGTTAAGTTATAGAAGTAGAATGAATGTACTATAGTTGCTGTATGATTATTTTACCCTTATAGTAATTTACAAGATCTTCACAATAACAAGTTGGAGCTGTGGTGCAGCTCAGTGGTAACACGCTTGTCTTGCTTGTGTAAGACCCTCAGTTCAATCCCCAGTACTACAAAAACAAAGAAACAACATATAGGAAAAAGCAGAAGATAGAAATTAGATGCATTATAATTAAGTGTTGGAAAAAATGAGATGTAGAGCATAATTACTCTTAAATTATTATTATTATTAATTATTATTATATGTATTCGATGCAAGGTTTTATTATGCAGCTCAGACTTGTAATGATCCTCCTGTTTTCAGGCCTCCAGTACTGGGATTACAGTCATGGTGGCTGGCTCAACATGCCACAGTGCAGGATGAGTGTAGCATTTGGTGCCTGGGATTGAAGCTGGGTCCCTGTGCTTGCCTTAGCAAGTGCTTAGTCTGCTGAGCTATCTTGCTAGCCCTATTGTTAAATTATTGGTATGTATTTTTTGATGAGCAAAGAGAATCTGAGATTGAAACACATACCACAATTTTACTTACAAAGAAATGTTTTGGGTAGGTATTCAGTTATTCTTCAATCATGACACAAAAATTTGTATTGAAAGTTATTTATGATATGCATTGGATCCTCAATATGTGCAGCGTTTTCCCTTAGTTCTTATTGTGGTTTGTATGTAGATATCCTCCCAAAGCCGCATGCAGTCCCCCCGTGGGTTTTTTTGGAGTGACCAAACCACAGGTGTATGATCTGTGATTAGTCCACACGTTGCTTTAGCCCAGTTCTGAGTGTGGATGATGGACTTACTGAAGAGACAAGAGGCACCCTGGGTGTGGGAAGCATGAACAATATGCTCTTGGCCTGGATGGAAAGAAAGCGGGAGGGTGGCTGCTGCCTGCCTCCTGCCTCCTGCCCTTCAATGAACTATTTCTCCTCTCCTTTGCCCCTCCGCCACGCCACCTTGCCTTGTAATAAACTGATTGCGGACTGAAACCTTTATGAACTGTGAGTCAAAATAAGACTTTCCTGCTATAGCTGGTCCATGTTGGATATTTTAGCATAATAATACGTAGGGGTCTAAGACAGCTCTCAAGATGTGGCATAAATTTACTGATTATTCTGCCGTGTGTGTGTGTGTGTGTGTGTGTGTGTGTGTGTGTGCGTGCGTGTGCGTGTGCATGTGCTACTGGGGACTGGACTCAGGAACTTCACATTGACCTATGTAGCCAGGCTTTTGGCCATTTTTTTTACTTAACAAGGGACTCACTAAGTTTGTAAGCTGCTCCAGCTGTACTCAGACAAGCTTCTCTTGTCTCATCCTTTCAGCAATAGGAAGCTTGTGCTACTGCAGCTGGCTGATGATTGCGCTTTTGTAAGCAGATAAAGGAAGGCTTATGGGGGTTAAGTAACTTGATAAAATTCAGATAGCCAGTTAGCAGGCTTAGGAATTGCGTCCAGGCTCTTTGGATACTCGTTTGTATTGTCCGAATGGCCAGGCCAAGTACTTTTTCCTTTTGTCTTAATATGCTGATGAAGGCAGACATAGACTTCATTTTTATCCCTTTCCAACTTCCTGCTCTTCCTGTTTCTTAGCGAACAGCTAAGATTGGAACAGCTTTCTTGTAAAACTAGTCAGATATAAATATAAATACTTCCTATTCAGTTAACTAAGAAAGACAAGTAAAAAAAGAAAAAACACAAAAAACCTGAACTGTGAATTATTCTACTTATACATTCTAAGCACAATCACCCTGCCATATTCTCTGATCTTTGGATCTAGGGCATTTTGCTTTATTCCAGCAATACTGGAATAAAGTCAGTATTTGCACTTACTTTTGGCTTATTCTGTCTAAATAGTTTATGTATGAATATATGGCAAAAAGAAAGATAGCTGAGTTTAGAATCTCAATGACATGTATTACCCATTGCAAGTACAAATTGCGGACAAGGGTGAGGGAGATACAGATGTGCTTATCCTGAGGAATTGACTCATACTGTAATGAAGGCCAACAAGCTCTATAATCTGCCTTCAGCAAGCTGTAGAACCAAGCAACTGTAAATATGGTCTGAATCCAATGGCTTGAGAACCGGAGGAACCAATGAGCTAAGCCTCAGGCTAAAATTCTTCAGATTTATTGTTCAGAGCATTGCATTATACTAATTGGGTCTACTTTATGGTTTAAAATATTCACTGAACATTTAAGACTGATGACAGCATTTTTCATTTCTGGAAGGTTGCTTCTTTTCCAATTTGCCTGTTCATGTTTCATAATGACCTATTCATGATATTGTTCTGTTTTTAATATGTCAAATTACTAGAATATGTTATACAAAGATTTTCCAGATTTTTGTATTTTTTTCCAGTCGTGTTACTTCTTTTAGGTTACTTAATGATAAACTTTTTTTTTTTCTTGTCTTTTTTTGAGACAGGGTCTTGCTATGCAGTTGAGGCTGGCCTTGAGCTCACTTTTGAGCCCAGGCTGGTCTCGAACTTGCACCAATCCTCCTGCCTCAGCCTCCCGAGTGCTGGGATTACAGGCGTGAGCTACCACACCCGGCTCAAATGATAAACTTTTATAATGAAATATTTATTTTTGAGTTTTGCACTTTTTATTGTACATTTAGTTGTTTTTGTTTCTTTTGATAGTCTTTTATCCCTAGGGTTTTTGAAATAACTCACTAGACCAGTTTGGCATGTTTCTTTAGGTTAAGGCCTGTTGTCCTTCTTTGAGTCAGTTTTTAAATTAGTAATGTTCTGTTTTAGGATTAGTGTCATTCATACAGTAACATTCCCGAAACACCTCATGCTTGAGGTAAGCTTAACATTTGCTTGCTCGTGAGAGATGCCTTATGGTCACTCTCCTCCCAAGTTCTTAGCAGAGGGATCTTCCTCACTAATTGTATAGCAATGGTTGAAGATTTTTCTTTTGCTTTTTATGTGAAAGAAATATGTCTTTATAGTCTGGTGTTAAGTATGACCTCACTTAACAGAGATCTTTTTTTTTTTTTATGCAGTTCCAGAAGCGTACATTGGACACACCATAATTATTTAAATATATATATATATATATATATATATATATATATATATATATATTTTTTTTTTTTTTTTTTTTTAACAGAGGCTACTTGGCCTTGGTCATACTTAAGATGAAACATTTGAATTACCACTGTTAGCAGTCAAGACAAATTTATGTTGGGTCATTCCTCTGTTCCACTGAAACTTGAAGTCTCATGAACATTATTTTAGATTAATTTGCATTCATGTGTAACACTAATTTAATGATTGAATACTATTCCTGAAATAGATCAATAATTCTTAAAATGAAGAATGAATGCTACACAGAATAGCCTACTTTTACTTTTTCTGTGGCTAGAAATGATTAGAGGTGCAGGCAAGTTCCTGTCTGAATCTTGATGACAGAAGGAAGATTTTCTGTGGGTGTAGCAAACATTTTAACATCTTTTTTTTTTTTTTTAAACGCAGATTCAGAACCGTACATTGGGCACACCATAATTATTTGAATATATATTTTTTTATTCTTAGACTTTCAAATTTTGCACTTTTCATCTTTATGCCATAATAATGCTGAACATCCTATTTGTAAATACCTTTGCCATAATTTCTTTGGAACACATCATGAAAAGTTAAATTGCTAGTTCAAAGAATGTACCTAGCTTAAAGGGCTTTAATGCATCTTCATAGCTATGAATCTCTTGATTGGTTTATAACCTATAGCAAAACGAAGAAAGTACACATTTTTAAGAACTTCTAAATGGCTGGCATTATTTATTTCCCTATTTTGTTTAAAACATGACATTCTAAGTTTTTGATTAACATTAACTTTCTAAGAAATAGGATCAAAGTTTTGGACACTAAATTTATTACATAGTGATTTTTTTTTTGTTTTTGAATTGTTTTGGCAAGATAATATTAGTGTTTAATTATTATATGGTCTTTTAAAAATGTTGTGAGCTATTTGTTTATGATGAATGTAAAGTAGACTGTGCTTTGGTAAGAAATTCCAGGGGAGCACTCTCTCTGCTGGAAGGATAGCAATGGTAGTCACTATGCCATTCACCAAGAATAGAGGTGTAAAACTAGCCCTTGGCATTTTGGGTGCAATATCTAACCCTTTCATGACTCCAGAATGCTCACAAGTGAAACAACTTCCTTACTTACAGATTGTTGGAACTGCTAAAAGCCTAGATTCATGGCGTTAGTCCCCTAAGGATCAGGAAAGCTGCTCAGAACAGATGGGATATCTTCTGTTCATGCCCCATTTATGCTTCAGCTGAGTAGCCAGAGCAAGCTGTTGTCCCACGTTTTATACCTCAGTGGCAAAGGACCTCTTGGCTTTCATCAGAGTGGAACATCTTGTAGAGTGACAAGGACAGGGTCTAGGCAGCCTGTTCCAGCCACACCTCCTGTGACATCTCAGAATGTCACAACCCTAGAACATTCTGCATGTGTTCTTGAGAACTGCAGAGGACAGGGTCAAGAAGTGTGGCTATGTAACTCTTAACATTCTTGGTGTAAATCTGAGCAATATTCTAATTTCTTGTTTCTTTTGTAATCATAAGTTCACAAAGATGATCATGTCAAGTTCTAAACAGTAATCTTTTGGAAAAATTTATAGAAAATAATTTATCTATTATTTGGAGGAAAGTGGAATTTTAATAATATAAAGATTTTACATCAAAATGTGGTTTATTTGTCAAATCCCTTTAGTGACATTTGTTTTAGCTTCCGTTTTGCTTTTGTAATTTTGTTCATGATAATTATGTGTCTTTCTTGGGGTTAAAATGGGATCAATGCTCCAAAGATTGGGATTGCTCTCCATTAAATTGCTAATACAAAATAGAATTTGATAGGAGCCTTCAGTTTGACTGCTCTGCAACTTTCATTAAAATATGCCTAAAGTAACAGAAAAAAGGCAAAAAGAAAAAAACATCATGGCAACAGAGAAACGAAGAGCGACAGCCTGATGCCAGAATCTGGAAGGAATTGTCACTAATTATAAGGAAGGTGGAGTGGTACTAAGGAAATACCTTTCAAGGCTTGGCTTATGATACACTCTGACTTTGAGTCGAAAAGCAGGCACAGTCTGAAAATTTGTAGCATCCTTGACAGAACTGATAATCTAAGCATTCAAACCTATATGGAAGTTTCTTTCCTGCCTTCTACCTAGTCCCTATCTCAAAGGCCTTGAGCCTCCACCAGTGAGAACCCAAGCCAGCTGTGCCCTTTATTTCCTTGGTGATTAGGCAGTCACAGAACTGGGTTTTCTTATCCAGCTCCTGGCCTCTTCTTGTGCTGCCCTGCTGTTCACGTTTTATCTAACTGGAGATGTGCAAGAGTCAAACAAGGCTTGTCCTCTATGTGTTTAAGTGTGTGTGCATGTGTCTGAGTTTCTAAGCAAATATTTTGTGGCTATTAGAATATTCCATAATGGTATAGCATTGGAAAACGCTATCCACATGAGTAAAGTGTGGTTCATATGCATACTGAAAAGAAGCTCTTGTGTTACAAAGTGTGGTAGGAAAGTAATTTTTTTTCTATGCAAATATTCTTAAAACTGCTCCATAAGGGAGTTTTGGGAATAATAAAGTTAAAAGCTCTAATCCATCATTTAAAAAGTAGAATAATTCAATGCACTGAAGTCTCAAAACTAAGCCTTTTGTAAACAGACTATGTTGATAAACTAGAAAAATCAGTAATTGGACATTTTCCTACTGGATTATCTATGCTATTATTGCATTTAGAAGCATAACATATTTTTCATTTGTAAATGCAATAAAGTTCTTGTAGCAAGAAAGTTAGAGTAAAGAGTCTATCTTCTTCATTTCTTTTCTATTTTTAATATTATCTGCTTAAAATGCAGGCAGGAAAAAATGCACATTTCTAATGAGAAGGAAATATTGCTGTACTTCATTTTTTATAAAAGTAAGATATTAACAAGGCTGAAAAGCAAAATATTATCCAGGTGAGAGCACACTTAGGATATGCAGTATCTCTCATACTGCAAATGAATGGAAACAGTGCAAATATGGATAGACATCCATTTTGGAAGCATGAAGCTTAGTAGCATTAGAAATGTCTCTTAGTATTCAGACTTAATGGGATGCTACAGGCATGCAACAATATCTGCTGGGAGAAGAGTATGTGTTCTTTCTTCAGTGCCGCCTGAATCAGCCCAAATTGTACGTTCACTTAGTCTGTGGCAGTGCAGAGCTATGCATGAATATTACACAGTGAATGTTTCCCCAGTGAGCATAAAATGCCTACAGCTGGTTTAATAGGCTTTAGTCTCATTACTGGTGAAAGTCAACAGCGTGTTGGCTATAGTGGGCATTATGCATCTTCGGAAGTTCCCTCTGGAACTAGAGAGTGAGAAAGTGGGACGATCTCTGTTTTGTGTTAATATCAGTCACAGAACGTGCTAGTCTCTGCCTTGAGTATTTTCCCTTGGTGAAAAAGATGAAACAGTTTCATGGAGACATCTTCACCAACCAAATCTTTTCTTGAAGAAAGAGTACAACAGGCCACACACTCTGAATGCTTGTGGAATAACTTTATAGGCTTAGCTATAAAAAATGAGATGTTCACAGTAAGTGTACCAGTAGCTTCTCACTCTTGTTACTTAAATTTGTTTTGTGCTCATTTATAAAACAAAACAGCACATGTTTGTGAATATCATGTGGTGTTTTGATATGTCAGGTTACACATACTTAGCTCCTTACACATTTAGGTTCATATATTTTATGCCCTGTCATTCTGGGTGAATATTGGCTGAAGGTCTTCCTGTTGCCTAGGACGGGGTTTGATGTGGAAGCTTCAGCCTCATTGGTGGATTTTGACATGGAACTCGCTGAGAGGTGCTTTGAAACCTTTGCTACTGCTTTATTATGGTTTATGTCTAGTTGTACCCCCAAGCCTCATGCAGTCATGATCAGGGACTTCCAGAGTTTGAAAGTTGAATGATGATCCACTGGGATTACGTGTTTTACTACTGTTGGGATCATGGTCTGAGTAGTGCTGAGACTATGGGTGTGGCCTGAGGCTGATAGGCTAAGGTAGAGAGCCTGATGTAATTTAAAAAGAGACAAAGAGACAAAGAGACAAACTAACACTGTTGTTGTGCTTCCATGTTGGGTTGGCTGCCTCTGTTACCATATTGTTGCTGTTATGCCGCCATGTGCTACCCAGCCTTGGAGCCAGCCGAATATGGACTGAAACCTCCAGTAACTGTGAGCTAATAAACCTTTGCTTCCTTCATTTTGAGTGTCAGGTATTTGTCCCAGCAATGAGTACAAAATACCTAAGACAGAATTTGGTACCAGAGAAGTGGGGTCATTGCTGTGGCTGTACCTGACAATATGGATTATAAGCTTTTGGAAATGGCTTATGGGAAGAAACAGAAAAGGTTCAGACATAGATATTGGCTACAAGCAAAACACTGGAACAGCTTCAGCTGTTCTGTAGGGGAGATTCTGGTCAGAACTCAGACCAGAAGATTGGCTTGAAGCCTGGGTATAAAGAATGGCTTATGAGCAGAGATTGGAAATGTTTGGAGAGGTCCTCTACTTGTGAAAAGCTGGAAAAGCTTCAGCTGTTCTGTAGGGGAGATTCTGGTCAGAACTCAGGCCAGAAGACTGACAGAAGGCCTGCCTGTAAAGACCAAGTTGAGGAGGTTTCTGCTGGGAAAAAGGACAGCATTGGTCAATGGACTCCAGATGATTTGCACTATGGATTGGCTGAAAGCCTGTCAGAATTTTGCTCATGCCCAGAGACTTTGCCTAAGGTTGAGATTAAGCATGGAGGACTGATTAATCTTTCAAGAAATATTTCGAACACCAAATATTGGAGCAGTGGCATGGTTCTTATTGGTGGCTTTTAGCCAGATTTATGTTGAAAATCAAGAGTAAAGAGCCAAGAAGGGTGATTTAAAATGTGAGTTTGACCAGAAAGGAAACATGAGGAAAGCTGTGGACTGCAAAGATGGAGCTAAAAGGATCTCCATTGCTGGGAAGGAACCAGAGAATCAAAAGGATGGCCTGAGGGCATCACATCTCCACCCTTTTCAGCCTCAGAATTGCAAGGGAGAGATTTTGCCTTGAGAAGAAAGCTACAGAGATCCAGGTATCAGAACGGTGGCAGCGGCCAAACCAGGTTCCAAAATGGTGCCGGCATGGAGAATTTGTTTCTCAGAATCAGGGTCAGAGTCCTCAGCCATCTAGGCCCTCAACCCCTACTACCAAGAGAGAAGGAAGCCTGGCTATTGCTCCAGCTGATAGCAGACCTTGGCATCATACACATAGGCGTATGCAGAATGTGGGAGTTCTGAGGTTAGGAAGGCTTCCACTTCGATTTCAGAAGAAGGCCTGGGAGGCCAGGTAGTGTGACCCTGAGAGGGAAGTGTGTAAAGCTGTGTGTGAGAAGCCTGTTCAGTGGAAAACACAGAAATTTGGAAAAGCCAGAAATGTGTATCGTGCAAAGAGAGAGCAAAGCCAGCCTAAGAGGAAAGCCGTGGAAACTAGCATGAAGAGTGCAGTTAGGGAGGGAGCTGCATGGAGCCCACCACTCAGGGCAGACTGTTTCAGATGTTCCAGTTGGAACTATGGGATTTAATGTTTATCCTGCTGGGTTTTGGACCTGTGTTGGTCCCAGTGTTTTGTATTCCCCTGTTGTGTGCAACTTTTGGAATGCTAATGTTTATCTTATGCCTTTGAATGTTGAATATGTTTAACTTTTCTATTGTACTGGAGCTCACAGCTGAGAGTTTGCCTTGGATCTTGGAAGAAACTTGGGGCTTGGACTTTTCCGCAATGCTGAAACTGTTGGGACTTTCGCAACTCTTCTAGATGGACTAAAATGTCTTTTATACAAAGGAATATGCATGAGACTTTGGGGGTCTAGGGGCGGAATGTTATGGTTTATGTCTAGTTGTCCCCCCAAAGCCTTGTGGAGTCATGGGAGGGAACTTCTAGAGTTTGAGACTTGAATGATGGCCCACTGGGATTACGTGTTTTACTACTTTTGGGGTTATGGTTTGAGTAGTGCTGAGACTATGGGTGTGGCCTGAGGCTGACAAGCTAAGGCAGACAGCCTGATGTAACTTAATGAGAGACAGAGACAGACTAGCACTGTTGCTCTGCTGCCCTGTTTGGTTGGCTGCCTCTGTCGCCATTGTTGCTGTTCTGCCACCATGAACTGCTGCTCTCGGCCATGTGCCACTCAGCCTTGGAGCTGGCCGAATATGGACTGAAACCTCCAGTAACTGTGAGCTAATAAACCTTTCCATCCTTTGCTTTGAGTGTCGAGTATTTGCCCCAGCAACAAGTAAAAAGTGACTAAGACATGGTTCATTCCAAATAAAAAGGGTTGGATTCCTGGAAGAGAGTTTGGAAGCAAGAGAGATTGGCAGCTGCTAAGAGTGCAGAACCCACAGAACACTCCAGAAATACAGGAGCAACAGTTAAGAAAACTGGGTTCAGGCCAAGGCTGGGAAGTGCTTCTCTGGCTCCAGTCTATGGGTCAAGTACAACCTAATGTCCTTCTGTGCAAATCTGGACATATTCCCAACTAGGCCAGTGGGAAGCCTTGGTACAGCTGCCTTCTGTTGCTCCCAGGTCCCTCTGCTGTTTCCATCTTTATCACCCCACCTCATACACAATTTAATATGGCATTAACTTAGCTAAGATTTATTTTGTTCAGTGGAAGTTTTAATGTTAAATGGAATATAGATTATGGATGATTTTTAAATGGAATAATTTGGCCCTAGAATTTAGACTTCCAGACAGAGACTATTCTTAATGCTGAAAATAGTACTTGAATAATCTATGAAAGAGTTATTGAATGAATCGAACATATTTTATTTTCGACACACCTTTCCTATAGGTTTATACTTGAAGATATTTAATATTGCCACAGAGAATAGAACATCTCTTGTTATTCCGTAATCGAACAATGTTTTTAGCTCTCTTTCAGATGTTTATTGTAAATAAATTCAAAATGTGTTAGTCAGGCCTGGGATATAGCTCAGTGGCAAAGTAACTGCCTGGCAAGTACAAGTGCAAATACATAAGTTTTGGTTGATTGATCTCTGCTCTTTCATTACTTAATTTTCACTTAACATATAATCATTACACACAAGTGACATTAATATTATTTTACAATGATAAGTGAAACAGTTACAGAAGATTCTGGATTCCATAATATTTAGACCTAAGAGCTTGTTAATTCCTTATGTGTGAGGGGTACTTATATGTTTTTAAAATCATAAAGTTTTTCATTGATTATTCTTCAAGATAAACCTTTGGGAAGCTTTTCAGGATTAATTCCCAGAAAGGGAATTTCTGGGTTAAAAAATGTATAGGATTTCTTATAAGTGTATTGATTTTTCCCTATAAATTGTTCTCTGTGCTTTCTGTACGACCTCGCTCTCCTCTGACTAGTACATGAGAATTTCTGTTTCTCTACATATCAAGCATTATACTTAACAGTTTGCGAGCACCATTGCCAATTGGAATGGTGGAAGACAACTTACTTTGCTAAACATTAAAAATTAGAAGTCAGTAGTATTTTCTCTCTGCATAAGCATTCTATTTCTTACAGCTTTTTGAAGATAAATCCGACTGATTATTCTCTTTTACTTCTTTTCATATTATAGATGTTGCTATTGAATATGTATGGAGTAAAATATTAAGAATACCACAAGGAAAATTATTTTTTAAGGTTCTCTGTTACCTTTGGAGACTTCACTTTTAATTCATAACCTTCTTCTACTGTCTTTTTCAACTTAAAATCTATTTCTTGATCTTTTATAGTTCCTCGCACCAGTCATACTTATTTGTTTAAAAACATCTAGGTCCTGGATTTAAAGAAGGTGTACGTAATATGAAAATGTGTAGATAACGCAAAGTAGATTCAAGATAGGCAAGAGAAGCAAGTCAAGTACAAACTATGTTACAAAGAGGGCGAAGCTAGGTATGAGGCCAGAATACTGTGCAAGTCAGAAAGTCACATGCATATCTTGGAAGTGGATGGACAGAGTGAGCTTCTACTTTCTAGAAAGTATGATGGAGTATGGTTTATACTGCTTATAAATAAAAGAGCTGTTGAAGAGCTGAGGAGCTATCACAATGGGAGAACTCCTTCCCTCCCTCAATGTAGCAGTATATATATATTTGGGACCTCTTGAAGAAAACAGTCTATAATGCAATCAACAGCTTGTTCAGTGACATCCTTTGGGAGATAGAATGAGGTCTCACAGGCTCTCATGTATTAACCTGTGGGGTCAAGATCAGAAGCAATGCCTGCCATCAGAGCCTTGGCTGCTTGCTGCTCAGCTCTGTTGGGTGCACTCTTTTCGAGGTGCTAGAATTGGTTCAAGAGTTTCACTGTCAGACCATTTCTACAGTCTCAAGAATAATGCCACTAAGTCACATTGTTTCAGAGATATTCTACATTAAACCAGAGATACTTTTTTTTTCTTTGTTTGTTTTAGGATTGTGTATGGACAGTGCCTTTAATGAAACCACTTTTGTACTGACCATGGACAAAACATCAACAAGGAGCCCAAATCATTCTTACTCAATGTGCATAGTCTTTAAGTTTTATTTAGGAAATTAAATTTCTTTCCCTCAGTGTCATTCATTGTGCAAATAGTTTTGGAGTACTTTCCATGTTGCTGGTGACGTCCTGTGCTGTCGACCTGGGACAAGTACACATATTCTAGAAGCACACAACTCGGGATGAAGACTGAGGAAGATCTGGCAGAGTTCCGTGAGAGAGTGATATGTAGGCTGAGGCAGCCTGGCAGGTGGTAGGGGCTGATAACCATATGCTTCTGCTTAGTGTTACAAAATGCCTGACATATGTAACTTAAGGAGGAAGTGGCTGGTTTGCTTTGTAGTTCCAAAGGTTTCAATCCGTGGTCAGCTGATTCCAAGGCAGAAATGTGGCTGGATGCTATGGTAGAGCGAAGATGAAAGTTGTTGGCTGGCCAAAGAGCTCAGAGGTTCCCTGTGTGATGTGCTGGCGCTGCCCCCTCCAGGGGGGGGTGCACTGAGTTGGTGATTGTGACTGGGGTGGTGGGCCAAGCCTGTAATTTGATCTCTTTAGAGGCTGAACACAGGAGGGTCACCACAAGTCCAATCTACATAATGAGACCCTTACTAAAATACGAAGCCGGGCGTGGTGGTGCACGCCTGTAATCCCAGCACTCAGGAGGCTGAAGCAGGAGGATCAATGCGAGTTCAAGACCAGCCTGGGCTACAAAAGGGAGCTCAAGGCTAGCCTGAACTGCATAGCGAGACCTTGTCTCAAAAAGACAAAAAAAAATACGAAAGAAAGAAAGTTTTTATTTTATTTATTTCATTGAATCCAGATATCTGAGAGAGAAATGAAGAGCCAGAAAGAAAGGAAGGGGCTAGAGAGAGAGGATCTGTTTCTCCAAGACATGCTTCCAGTTACCTAATTCCTGCATGTAATCTCACCTCTGACTGTTTATGCAGCCAGTGAATTCACAGTGGTTTATTTCATTGATGAGGTTAGTATCTGCATGATTTCACTCCTCATCCAAGTCCTACTTCTGAACATTGTTGCATTGGGGATCAAGCCCACAGTGCAGAAAACTGTGGGAAAACTTTGTATTGGTACTATACCAGCATTGGACTTTTGAACACTGGCTGCATTTTGGGCAGGGAAAATACAGCCCAAGGAAGTCATGGGAAAGAAAAAAAAGGTAAACTCATGCAGCTGCAGTAAATGGAATGGAGACAGGTGGGCAATTCAGAAGGCTGTGGAAACACAAAGGCCGGATCACTCAAGGTTCTCTTTTGAGAAAAAGAAGTCACTGAAGGACTTTATGCTGAAGCATTTTGTTTTGATGCTTAAAATGTAAAAGCATAAATGTCATAGCTGTTAGGGAAATGGATTGCATGTAGAGGAGAAGGATTGATTGTTAGGTGATCACATGCATGACAAAAATGTGATATGATAAAGTAGTGGGAGTAGAGATAGAAAAAAGATTTGAAGATATTTCAGAGGTGGAATTAAAGCATTCATTGAGTGAGAGATGATAGGACTTGGGAGACGTAAGAACAGACAAGAATCTTTATATGGTTCCGACATGCATGAGCAAACAGATACAGCCAACAGCTTCTATTGTTGACAACATCCATGTGGAGCCAGAACTGAAGAGTGAAAAGAAATGATTTCCAGTCTGGATATAATTAACATGAGAAGCTTCACAGACATTTGAGTATAAATATCCAGACTGAAAGTGTCTGTGTAGGTAGAAGATCAGAGGTTCATACATGGCTTTTGGTAAGTAGCAGCAGACTTGAGTGTATTAACCTGACTCCATCATAGCCCAAGGTAAGAGGAAATAGTGTGTGATATGAGAAGAAATTTCCCATGGAGGCCAAATTAAACTGCGTTGACTTTTGAGGACTAAGACAGCATAAAATGGAAACTAATAAAGTCAATTCTCTTTAACAACATGGGCATTATTTATGGCACCAGTTAAGAGTGCATTTGCAAAGCTTAAATTAGATGAAGGAGTATATCTCTAGAAAGAAGAAACAGCACATGCAACTGTTCTTTGAGAAGACTTTGCTTTGAAAATGAATGTCAAAGCCTTTTAAGAAAGGAGAGAAATTTCTTATGTATCAAGTTTGGTAGAAGAGAGAATAGGAGTGAGATGTCATTAACTGAAACCCACAGATGAAAGGAACCAGGTTTATTTGGCATTGAAGCTACACACTAGCCTTCTCTGTGCCTTCTCTGCCCATACTGTGAGGAATTAGGTGAGGCATTTTGACTTGGTAGGTGGCCAGAAGAAGGAGTAGAACTGAAGAACCGAGCAAAGTGGAGAATGTAGGAACAACCATTTGCAAACAGGCCGGAATTCAGGCCCCTCCACTCCAGTACTATGTAAGCGGGCTGCGCTTCCTCATTTATCCCTCCATTTGATTCAGCTTATTCTCTTTCTAGAGGCAAACTTGCTTTAAACTTGAGAGGAAATATAATGACTATTCAACAAATATTTATTGTTTGGTATTATGGCCAGGAATCTGAAGTATTATTATTTACTTTTAGAAGTATTTATTTTTAGTTTTTTACCTAAATATATTGTTCATTTTTCTGTCTGTCTATCTATCTATCTATCTATCTATCTATCTATCTATCTATCTATCTAATCTAATCTAATCTAATCTAATCTATAACAGTCATCTGTCCACTGTAAAATATACTTGAGGTAACTAGCTCATAGAAAGTTTAATTTAGCTCATGGTTCTAGAAGCTTCCTCCATAGATGAAGGCTCACTTTGCTTTGGAAGTCTGTAAAAGGTAGACCTTCATGACAAGAATGAATAATGGAGCAATTTATTTATTTCACGAATAAATAAACAGGAGAGAATAGAACAAGGCTAGTGTTCCAAGTTGCCTTTCAGAGTTGGATCAAGGATGACACAGAAGATTCCACCTCCTCAAGGCCCACAGTACATTTCTATAGCGTTCTCTTGGGGAACAAGACTCGATCATATAGACCTTGAAGGAGTACCAACCATATTCAAATCACAGAACCCTACAACTCTTCATTCACCCACACATCTGTGAAATAGACTGATATATTTAAACAAATAAACAGTCTTGAAAAGAAATTTTAAGACAGAAGAGATAAATATCTTATATTCTATCAGTGAAATTCTTGCAAATACTTTCCCTTAACAATAAAGGATGAAACACTGTGAGATTATTTTCATGCCTTTTAAATTTTCCATCAAAGTTCTAAAACCTCTCTTAATGGTTTTCCTAAATTTGTATGGGTTGTACTCAAGTTATTGATTGGAATTCAGGCTTAGCATTTTACTACACTGATTGCTTTGAGAAATGAAATTGGTTCTTTCTTTTTCCAAGAACTGTGCTCTGTAGCTACTTTGTTTGAGGCTATTACAGTAGCCCCCCTGTTGTCTTGAAAGAGAATCACTTCTCTGCCTTCCAGAGAAACTTATTTTATATTAATGATAGTATTTTCTTCATTTATTCTTGACTGAAAGCAACACAGCAAAATGAAAAATTATTTGCCACCAGAGTTGGCTGAGTGTCCTTTTTAATTAGCCAGATTAGAAAGATGATAGCAAATCATCTGTAATTACACAGCATAATGAAAATGCTAAAATTCCTGATACAAGGATTAGTCTCATCCTCTGAAGTCCCTCATCAGACAAATGCCCTTCCTGCAGTCAGTATCCACTAGTGTGTCCTTATTGGGAGTTCAAAAGGATAGGAAGCTCTTTATGCCACTGAATCTGAGAGCCAGACTGTGCCTTAGGTAAAATCTACCTCATTTCTCTCAATTATTTCTTAAGAGAGAAACTGAAATTTGAAAACAGGATATGGATGACCAAAAGTCATAGGGTAGATAAGTGGTCTCGCTGATATATACCATGCCTGGTGGTGCATAATTATTGCTTAGTGAAAAATTTGGACATATCCATCTCAAAAATTTATATCACCTGTCATCTCAATGAATACCTGGATCTTATATGCAGTGGTCTCATATCTCTTTGGTATATATGGCAAGATACACGAAAAGGTCAGTATAAAATCTGTGGTTCTGTGTACTGGTTTGATTATGCACACTTGTCTTAGTTTCTCTTCTCTTGTTGCTGGGACAAATACCGAGCACCCACGGTGAAGGAAGAAAAGGCTTATTTAGCTCACAGTCACTGGAATTTTCAGTCCATACTTGGCTGACTCCAAGGCAGAAGGGCAAATGGCAGAGAATAGCAGTTCATGGTGGCAGAACAGCAACAGTGGCAACAGAGACAACTGAGAGAGAGTCTGTCTCTCTATCTCTCTTATATTACAGTCAGGCTCTATGCCTCAGGCTATGCGCTGCAGGCCACACCCAGAATCCCAGCAATATGCAGACCCATAATCTCATCCTTGGATCACCCATAATCCCAGTGGAGAATGAGTTAATCTGGAACTACAGAAGTCCCTGCCCCATGACTACATGAGGCTTTGAGAGCAGGGGGAGGGGGGGCAAATAATCACAAACCCTAACAACATTAAAGAAGCACTGCTGGACAAAAGAAATCTGGGGCTTAGGTCAACATTGTTAATACTTTAATTATTGCTTCTTCTAAATGCTTGCAGAGAATAGTAAGATTTCTGTGCAACATGAATATTCAGAAAAGGATGATAACACAGATACATGTTAGCATTCTCTCTTAATCTCTCTTGAACCTCCAAGGTGCAGGCATTCAGCCCACAATATCGGTGTTTTTCAAAAGAATAATCAATATCTAAAGTCTAATTTGAGAGGATTATGTAGTACTAAAGATTAACCGAAGTTTAATTCATTCTTATGGAAAAACAGTGCATTCAAGGACAGAGAATTACCTAGAGGCGAAATACCATCACTGTGGCTCTTTCTATGCTAGAAATAAAGAAAAATCAGTTAAACTACATCCTAATATTAAGCAACAGTCAAAATAAGACTTGTTAATGCTCTTATAGGACGCAGGTCAGTTTTTGTTGTAAGAAATTTAATTCCACGGTTTGAGTGAAAGCTTTCAGATTTGTTTCCATGATGTGGAAATGAAAACATTTTACACAGACTGCATCCCAATGCGGGTGAGTCATCAATCCATATCTGGCCTTCACCCATGTTTGTGTCAAGCTGACACATGGAAATAAATCCCAGCTGGTCCCTGTCTCCTCTTACAGTGTTTGTTCTTCAATTTTACCTGAAATTATTCCTCAGACTGCATAAAGAACTATAACAGAGCTTCTGCCACCCTCTTAATCCATAACAAAAATGACAAGGAATGTCAAATATTGGACACGCACTGAATACAGACCTCCATTGAACTTCCAAGTTCTAATCTATTTGTAATTACAAATCACGCAGGAAGTTATATCTTGCCCTGCGTGGCTCCCCCTGGAATATCTGTGTCACAGATTTGGCTGTAGGATCTTTACTTGGCAAGTCAACCTCCTCTTATATTGTGTTCCCACCGCCACTCCCGCCCCTTCATATCTCGCTTTCCTGAAACATGGAACTATGGAGGCACTTCTTTCTTAAATAGGCCTGCCCTGGCAACTTGCATTTACACCGAGGAATACACAGCCATGCTTTTTATCATGTAGACTGTGGCCACTCTGCTGGACTTCTGAGTCTAAGTCATTCTCATTTGTTGAATCAAGAAGTAAAACTCAAATATATTAATTTTTTAAAGGTAGTTACATAGCTGTATGCATGGTTTTATACTGGTGCAGAAATAGCACTAGCTCTCTCAAGAGGATGTAAATCTGGGGATAAAGATTTAGCATGGAGAAAGGTAACATCTGCCAGAGGGCAGTGGGGCAATTTTTCAGCAGACATCAGGTATCCTAAATCACATCTTATTACCATAATTGAAATCTTCATAGTTCAAGCAGATGTGTCCACAGGGCTAACTACTACTAGAAAGTAGAGGAGTATCTTTTCTATTTTGTTTTCCAAGGAAATTCTTGTTTTTCTCATTCTTCTACTGGAGTATTTGCTGCTATTGTATGTATCTTATTGTGTGATCTCACAACATAAGGAGGCAATGTCATTTGTTTTTGTTTCTTAGTATTTCTGCTGAATTTCATGGTGCTTCCTTTCCAGATGACTTCTAGGTTAACTCTGGTGGCTCCATAGAACCTTGGAATGCAGTGTACTCATTTGGTCAGTGCCATACCTAGCCTCCTAACAGACTGTGCAAACCACTTTCTGCGACTAATTCTTAGAAATGGCTTATAAAATAAAACATTACAATAGACAATTACGATTTAAGGACAGGGTTTCATTATTTTTGGAACTTCTCACCAAATGTGTTATTATTTCACTTTGTTATCATGATTCACCTTTTTTCTATAATTTATTTTACGGGCTCCGTAAAACCAAAGTTGAAATTGACCCTGTGTTTTCTTTGAAAATGTACTCACATCTGAGTACTCAGTAAGAAGTTGTCAAACTATTTTGGCTAATGGGCCAAATGGACAAAGTGATGCTCAGGTTCTTCATAGGAGCTATCTCTGGCTTACAGAATTTGAGAGCTTCAATAATAATAATAATAATAATAATAATAATAATAATAATTTTATTATTATCATTTATTTTTTGTTAAAGCACGTGGTATACCAAATACACAAAATAAATTTTCCTAAACTAGTATTACACCCTTTCACCACATTTTACCACATGCAGTTTTCTGGATTTGTATTCCTCTGTCTAATTGAAATACTATTGTAATTTTATTTGCTCGCCATAGCA
Source organism: Myocastor coypus (assembly GCA_004027025.1). Classification (NCBI taxonomy): domain Eukaryota; kingdom Metazoa; phylum Chordata; class Mammalia; order Rodentia; family Myocastoridae; genus Myocastor; species Myocastor coypus. Next base: position 235,145 of record PVJA010000004.1, on the reverse strand, counting down.
AATAGAAAAGAAAAATTTTCTCAACTTAAGCTTTAATGTTAGGTAAGTTCAGAATTTTTGAAGTTAGGAAGAGGATGAACAGCAACCAGAAACTATAATTGCTATATTATTGTCAGGATATGAACTCATGTAAGAGGCTTGGAGAGTGGAGAATGCCTGTCATGGGGTTTGTGAGATAGCTCAGCAGTCTAAAGTGCCAGCTTGGGCAAGCGTAGGCAAGCATTCAGGGATGACAGTTCGATCCCTGGCACCCCATGCCACACCAGCCTTGTCCCCTCAAAAAAGAATACCCCCAAAACAAGAATGCCTATCAGACTAAGGAAATATATAAACTCAAAATAGCTGTGGAATTCAAAACATTGTGTAGACACTAGTGTTATTACTAGTATAAATCTTTGTAAGGCCCTTAGCTGTGGTCCCATAAAATCTTACTAATTAAATAAACTACGTATTTCACTAATGAAAATTTAGGAGCCTATTTTTGGCTTGTTAAAAGAAAAAATGTATTGAAAATTACAATAATGTTCTGGCTGTCCTTTCTCCTTTCTTCTTGCACTCTTTTCATTAGTTGGCACCACTCTCATGGCTATAAATATTTGTGGTTGGGCAATTATTAGCCAAGAAGTGAATGGCAGGCGTGTCAACCTTGATTAGCTAACAAACAACAGCCCTTGCCAACACTCCTAAAGTGGCCATCCTGATGCACAACTGCTCGCTGGTCCAATTATTACCATATTTTAACTTTCTTCAGCTACCTTCTGGTAAATGAGGGAAATGTTTCTGAAGAGAAGACTACTCTATGACTTCAGGTAGTGAAAAATCTTAGCCATCTCTACTGTGTCCCCAGCCCTCCTTGCACCTGCACTCCAGTTCTACCCCTGCCTGAGACGCATGCCACTTATATTCCATCTCTTTCATCCAGGTGTGTAAACATTAATGGCCTCCTGTGCTGCCAGGACTAGGACCGCAGTGTGGTATCTCTACCTTCTGTGCATCCTTCACATTAGAGAGGAATACAAGCTCTTTCTTTGTTTAGACTAATTACAATTCAGTTCAATTTGTGGAAATGAATGCAAGTTGGAAGAAGTAACTGATACACTTGTATTTTGAGAACCAACAGAGCCAGATGAAAATTAAATTTTATAGATGTTGTGTCCAAGAAGGCTGAAGGAGAGTTTTAAACCTGAGGTCCCCGAAGAAGAACACAGAGGTAGATATGAGCATCACAGAAGTAGCAAGCAGTCAATCAGGGCAAAGGCACAAGAGGGCAAGGGTGCAAGAGTTGCCTTTGTCTCCATGGTATAATTCTTGTACAAGTTGATAACTTATATTTACATTCTTAGGTGCAGGGATCATTAATGTGTGCATAGTTGCTCAAAGCTAAGTCATGATTATATCCCTATGTCCCACTCTTCTGTGTTAGACAACAGGGTCAAATCCTCAGGTATCTTTAGATGCCTTCAGTTTTAAAACAGTCTAAGCTTTTCTTCTGGAGGGCTAAGAAGGGCTACAAGGATAGCCAATATTTTGGCCCTAGCCCTTCAAGGTCAGTGAGGACAGAACAAAACCTGTGCTATAACATCCTATAACTCAGTGGTTTCACAAATTTTCTGTTCAAGGAGATTAAGGGACCACAGAGGGAAGGGATTGAAGGTATATAGTGTGCCTGAGGAGAGTGACTTAGAGAGAAAACATTCAGTCTTTCACAGAGAACAAATTGTTCAAGCAATGCTCATGTCTCATCCAGATGGCTGACACCAACAACAGCACTACAAAGCTCTGTATATGGTTCCAATGTAAATCCTGAGGGGATTTGACTGACCTTGGGATACAAAAAATGCATGTTTTTTTTTTTTTTTTTTTTTTTTTTTTTTTTTTTTTTTTTTTGAGACAGGGTCTCACTATGCAGTTCAGGCTGGCCTTGAGCTCACTTTTGTAGCCCAAGCTGGTCTCAAAGTCGCACCAATCGTCCTGCCTCAGCCTCCCGAGTGCTGGGATTACAGGAGTGAGCCACCACGCCCGGCTAAAAACTGCATGTTTTGTTATACAGGTCTTGCTGTAACTTGGCCTTAACCACCCAGCAGAAAAGTTTAAACATGATGCATAAAACATAAAGGTAGTTTAGTATGCTGAGCTGTAAAAAACTCTAATCAACAGCTTCCAACACTGCCAGTTTTGCCAGTAACCCACTGCAATTATGAAACATTTGACTATGTATACAGCTACCTTCTCTTAGATCAAAGAGAAGAAATCTATTGTACTAATTGCCATTAGAAAATTTATCATGTCTACACCCTGTGCTCTGTATAACCACAAATGAGGACAACAATATGCATTGTATCAATTATTGGGAATGTATTATTAACAAGTTTTGAAACTGTCATATCGTAATTTCTTATTAAAAAAAGTAAAAAACCCAATTCTTTTACTATGAAAAATAAAAGCAGTCTGAGTAGTTGCCCACAGTATAATATTTAAAATTAAATTAAATTCCAAAAATTGAACTAACTTTTTGTAATTGGTACACCACATTGAATATCTGTCAAGAGTGAATGGGAGGATTAAAACAGGTATAAGCTTTATTCTTTCACATATTGGAGCGCTGAAATATTGAGCTAACAAAGAATTCAGCCTTAAAACTGCCTTGGCATTATTTTGGTGGAAAGTATGGGATGGGTCCAAAACAACAACTGTTAATCCTTAAATCCACTTCCTACTATCAGCTATTAAGAATCACTACTGTGGGGCCCGGCAGGATGGCTCAGTGGTCTAAAGCGCCTGCTTGGGAAAGCTTGGGCGGCTTCAGGGACTGTGGTTTGATCCCTGGCACCACATGCTGCGCCAGCCCTGCCCTCGGGGCGGGCTGAGCTGGCCATAAAAATAAGTGAATAAACAAAGAATCACCACTGAGAATCGGCCTGCATGTGCTCAAACCTTGACATGGCATATGATCCCTTGAGTCTCTAAAGGTTTCTTTGAATGTGTAGTGGACTATTTTATTTATGTTTGTTGTTTTATAACGTTAAGACAGGCATTTTAGTAAGTAACTTTTTAATTATTTTAAAAATTCAAAATCATTCTCCCATTTGCCCCTTACTCTCTGTTTCTGTCTTCTTCACCAAGAAAGAGCAACTCAGATTACTGTTTTGGTGAATTCAGTGGCTACCTAACAACACACGTTTCTTTACCTCATTTACTTCAGAAAATATGCCCTTAGTTAATCCAGTTAAGTCACACCCTTTTATGACCATATCCAAGGCATTTTCATCATTCAGAGTAACTTTATCTTTGTATGTCAGGTGTGCATAGTTCGTTATGAATTAGAACTAAAATATCTCCCAGGGCTTCCATGTGTTTAGAAGTAATGCTTCAAGGTGTTGGTTGGCTCGCAGGGACACTATGCTCATGCCTCACTCTACTTAATTAATTTATGGCCCGTGTGAGTGGGAATGCCCAGCTGAATTGAGCTGGTATGCTTCTGGACATGGAAGAATGGAAGGAGGATTGTTGTTGAACGTATAAAAGGAGAACAGGAGGGGAAGATTTTATGGTGATTTGTCTCTGAGAAGTTTCAGCTATTATCTTCATCTGAATTTTGCCTTTCTGAGGATGGCTGTTGTTCTCTTGGGAGGAGTTCTGGTCTTCAGTTTCTCCTTGAAAATTGTGTTTTGCCTTTTACACAATCACTTCCACTGTGAGATCTGGTCTTGGCTTCTGCCTGTGGTCTCCTGGTTCTCAGCACAGATTCTTTGGCTTCCAGGATCATCCCTCAGCATGGCCAGTACAGACTCTCTACCCACTAGTGCCCACCCTTGGACTTTCTAACACCAACCCTGCCATCTTCAAATGTGGGTTCCTCAGCCTTCTGATACACTCTTGCAAGGGACATTACTGTGCGCCTTTGGCTTTGGGCTGGACTGGGACAGAACGTTGCCATGGGAATCCAGAGTCTTGGCAGGATCCCTTAGGTTTCTAGTGCAGGCAGATCTCTTGCACTCTTCTACATTTGACTCTGTGGACAAATATTATAAACTGACTTTGTCAGTTTCTGTGTTCTCATTTATCTCTTTTCTTACAAGTATATCTGATGTTGAGTTCATAGGTAAATATGCTCTTAACAGAAGGAGCTCTGGTGGAAGAGATGATCCCTGGATTAAGGTCTCTGGAGAGTCTCTGCCTGTCTTTGTCTTTGTCTCTCTCTGCCACTTTGTCTTTTTCTTTGTCTGCTGTCTGTCTGCTGTCTGTCTGTGTGTCTCTATCTCTCCCACACTTCCTCTAGGTATCTGTTTCCTGGTTGACATGAGTCTGACAGCTTTTACCCATGGCTCTTCTGCCATGCCATTTTGCCCCTTCAAGCAAGCCAGCAGTGGACTGAACCAGTAGAAAATTTAAGAAAAATAGACAAAACAGATCTATCCTTTAATTTATAAGCATTAAATATGTTATCCTAGGAATGGAAGTGCGAATAATACATAACTTAATTGGATTGAACAACCTATGCCATTCTTCCCTACCCATCAGTGCTTCCATGTTTTAACAAAATTGATCTTTTGTTCTTCTCTGTCAATGCTTTTGAGTATTCCTTCTTCCTCCTATGTCTTAGGCTATCTGCTCCTTTAGTACAACCATTTCGTATATGCAATCTTAATACATACTTTCAATTAAATAATTAAAAACAAAACAACAGCAATAACAACAACAATAAAAAAGAATTCTGCCCACTTTCTTATTTTTCACATTACAGCTTGGGTTTTTTCAAGTTCATGGGCCCCACTATGAAATGTTCTTTCTATTCTGAATGAGCACATATCTATGTTCCCCTGTTTGCCTTTTCTGGTATCCACAGCTGCTACTCCAATTCTTCATTCTACTTGGACTTCTTTCCTGGTTCACCTCTTTATTCCTCCAAACGCAACATCACCTGGCTTGAATTCCATTTATTTATTTATCTATCTATCTATCTATCTATCTATCTATCTATTTATTTATTTATTTTGCATGGACTCCTAACCACTCATGACTCTTGTGCAGCCCTGTTTGATGTTGGTCTGGATAGCAGGGCTGAAGAAGCTACCATCTTGCATATCAGAAACAGCCTCCTCTAAACTCCTTGGGTGAGTGAAACTTGGCTAAGTTCAACTTTTGCTTCAAGCCTTGCCTTTAAGACTCACCAGATAAAAACTACAATCATACACTAAGTATGGTGACAATATGCTGACCACGGAAAGAGCTAACAGAGACAGACAGGCTTTTAAGGTTAGGAATGATTAACCACAAATATATCACAACATGCACTTATGATGGTAACTAAAATAAACAGAAGGAAGCGTATAGCATGGCTAACGTGAAAAAAAAATACAGACAGCATTTGAAGACTTGGTAGTCTTTTGTCAGTGGATGTCACCAGCCATTAGAAATAGCTATACTGGGGCCAGGAGTATAGCTCAGTGGCACAAGTGCCTGCCCTGCTAGCACAGAGTCTTCAGTTCAATTCCCAGTACCGGTAATACCTTCACTAGGATATTGAAAGAAAACATAAGATCATATTAAATAAGTTAGCACCGCACCTCTTCCTAAAGTGAATTTTATCTCTATTTATTTGTTTATTCATTTACTTATTTATTTATTTTTTCAGGACCGGGGATCCTTGCACTTACCAGGCAGGCACTTGTGCCCCTGAGCTCTCTCTCCAGCCTCTTTATCTCTTTATAGAGGAGACAAAATTAAATTAGACACCATTAGAAGAAAATAGAGGAAAGAGAGGAGGGCAAAGAAGAGGAAGAGGAGGGGGAAGAAGAACACAGCTACTAACACTGAAACAGAATCTTCATCAAAATTCAGGGGGAAAAAAAAACCTTCCTATGTTATGGGTCTCTTCCTCAGGTTCTTGAGTAAGGGCTTATAATTAAATCTACTATTAGTCTTCTCTATACTTTAGTTGTGATCAAAGAATACATGAGTGAATACAGTGTTCACAGGAAATATTAATATTAGGAAACTGTGAGGAACAGATTTTGGGAATGAATGAGAGAAAGGTAATGTCACATCCTGTCTAGAAGTCAGATTGAGGAGACAGACTTATATTTCTGCCCTAGGCAGTTAACTAGAGGAGATTCAATTTTGACACTGGTGTCTTCTTTGTAAACTCTAGGTAGGATTGTATTTTACTTATGTATTTTGATGTAATTGGTTGTTGCTGGGTCTCTCTACACGGCTTGGACTCACGGAGATCCTCCTGCCTCAGCCTCCTGAGTGCTGGGATTACAGGCATGCGCCACCACGCCTGGCTCCCTAGGTAGCATTTTAGAGTGAGCTTTGTTAGATGTTGCAATGTGGTGAAAAGGAAAATAGCAGTCTCTTTCTGGACAATCTAGGTAACACGCTAAACTACTCTACTTACAGTGGTGTTAAACTGTGAACCATGATGGACAACTGGTTCCTAGCACATTTTTTTTTTTTTTTAATGGAGAGAGGGTCATATCTACAAGCCTGTCCTCGCACAGTACAGTCAGCTGTACTGTGTCATGGTTAGGGTTTGGAATGTTCTCCTGGGCAGTCCTGAAGCATAGCTGACTTTTTATGCCTTTACAATTTTCACATTCTCTTGTGTCTGCTGGATCTGTCTTTTTTCTTCTCTCTTGTGATGAAGTACCTACATTTCTGTTGAAATCCAACATCAGACAACCCCTAACTTCCCTAGGGAGAGTGACTTACTCTCTCTTCATAGTGTTTCTCTCATTCTCCTACACCATTTTTCACAATTTACAGTAGGGACATGCATATATTTGTATCTCTGATGCAAACAGCTAGAACAAGCTTCACAGTGTTGTCTTTTCTATAACATAGATAATAAATTTTCAGAGGTCAAAGACATTTGTTATTGCAATAATGAGCTTTACTACATTTATCTTTGTCTTTATTCTTTTCTCTCTAAAATTTTTGATATCTATCCAAGTGTTGATTCCTTAAAGAAGCACTCAGAAGTAAGTTTGTATGTGTGTCTTGGAGTTAATTTTTATTCTTTTTAAAAATACTACACGTTGGCAATGCACAATGACTGGATTCCTCGTGGAGGTTTGGCAGTAAATTTTATTCTGTGTGTTCTTTCTCACTTCTGATCTGAAGGGGATATCAGATTCTTTTCAGAGTGATTTGGATAAGGGGAAATTGATGCTTTCACAAGAAGATTTGGTAATAGTGAAATGGGGTTAAAAGAACCAGGGTGAACAAAGAAACAAAGAACAATAAAAAAATAAATACCATCAGTGTACCACGCAGCTTTTCCTACTTCTGAACTTCCTTAATCAACCTTCAGTTTGACTTGCACAATTATGACTGCCATTCCATGCCCAGGTTAAGGCACATCTCGCTAAATAAAACAAGGGAGAATAGCCAAAGAAAGGACAAACCTATGTAATAATTGCTTCATCAAACTGCATTCATTTCAGTGCTTGCCAGCATTCAACTGCTATTTAAACTCCTGTAACTTGAGTGAGTACCTGAAGGTCCACGGTTATTAAATATGAAGGGCACCGCAATTAGTGAAGTTCTATGAGTAATCTGCTATTTGTTTAGTTTTAATAGCATGTGACATAGACATGCTCTTACTAATTTTTAAACTAAAAGAGAACAATTTCCACACATCCGAAAGGACTGGGTGATGTTATAAGCCTGTAATCTCTGCAGTATGGGAGGCTCAGGAAGGACCATCTTAAATAGAAGGTCATCCTTGGCTAAAAGCTCAAGATTAGCCAGGTAATAAGGAGACACAATGTGCAAAATCAAAAGCTAAAATTGTAATGGAATTAATCAATATGCCTGCTGGGAAGAATACAGTAATAATTGGTTTTTGAACTTAAATACAATGGCCTTTCTGCTGAAGCATTTACATTATTTCCCCTGGTTCGTGTTTGATTCAATCTCCAGTCTGTGGTTTAACAGAGAATAGAGTATCTTTCGTGCATGTGCTTTTACCCTTACCTGTCCATAAAGTTTAGGCCTTCTTCCTTCCCCTCTAGCGGTATTCTTGGGCTAGTTAACTCAGCTTTAAATAAGGCCTTCTGCTACATAGCCTTATTTGGCAACAACTGATTCCGGAAAAACTTATAAATCCCTTTTCATTGTGCTTGAGGTGCTAAGCCACTCAGAAAATCCCTTGATAGGTGGTAGCATGGGGGCTAAGCTTACATTTATTTAGCCTGCAGCGTAGAAAAATCCTCAGAAACAGAACAAGTATGACAAAGAAGGATAAATATTGATATTGTATGATCAAGATTTTAACTTAGAGTTTTAAAAAAATTTACTAGTCCACTGCTCAGTGAAAACACAATATTGAGAACGTCATTCCTTTCAGGTTCCAACTTTAATATTTTTGGAAGATCTGTGTCAGCATATTTGTCATACTGAGTTTTTAAATCTAGGAATCTGCCACTCCGGGAAGGTCACTCCACTAGAGAGGCAGTCTTGCACCAATGGTCAAGGAGGTCATCGGGATATAACTGTCTGTAGAAGTAGGTATGCTCAGGCTTCCTCAGAGATGGGGAAAATTCTAGGGGTGATAGTGAAAGAGGACAAGAGGTTAGGCATAATCTTAGGTTTATTTGTCATAACTTTTTAAAATGTATTTGGTACAGGGCCTCAGAATGCAGCTCAAACTCCTGTTTCCAGCCTCCCTGGCACTGGGCTTACAGGTGTGCACTACCACAACTAGCTTGGCCCAGTATTCCCCGGAGGCTAGGACTGGCCTGGCCTATGGTGCTGAGGATCAAACCCTGGTCCCTGCACTTCCCTATGCAGGTTTGCTCAGCTATCTTATCAGCCCTTTGTAATAACAAACTGACACACCTCAGTTGGAAGACTGATGCTGCACAGGTGACAATATGCACGCCATTCTCTGCAGTTTTAAGTGTAGACTTAATTCTCACAACTGTCTCAGGATGCAGACATATTTTTGCATCCGTACTTTCCAGTAAGAAAACCAAAGAAGACCAAATTTGAACAATGTATCACAGTCACAACAACTAGAAAATCACAGCTTTTCTATTCTTTTTTCCCTGCTGGGGAAATAATATACTTATTTGGTTGTATTTTACTTTGCATCAGGAAAATCCCTCCCAGTGAGACCTGGATTCAAAAATACTTCTTGTTCGTGAGTGATTGTGTATGGCTTCCACAGCATTAGCTGTTAGGGTTTTTGGATGATTTTCTTCCTTACTGTGGAAAATCAAAATCTTTGTAATTACAATTATTTTTATACTGCAGCACTAGGTAATTGAGGAACTGGCATCGATTGTTACACAACTCTCACTTTTAGGTCAGAGCCTAAGCAGATGGAGATTGATGATGGGTTTAATTATTTTGGTGCACACTTGGAAAAGGAGGCCAGTAGCTTTCGAGCCAGCACCAGTTCAATCTTTTAGGGTCATCTGGGTGTGGGGTGAATGCTGCTGGAGTTGTCACTGTCTTTTCTTTTGCAAAGGCTGGGGAAGAGAAGCTGTAAGATATCAAGGAAGGTGCCTGTCTGTGCAGTAGCCGGGATCTTACAAGCTGACAGCCCCTGAGACAGGACCCATCAGGCCTTCACTGGAAATGCCTCTGTAGATGGATCTGGCACCTCCTACCCAACAGTCTTTGCCATTTTTTTGTAATAGTTCAAGGCAGCCAGAAAAAAAAAAAAATTCTCTGAAACACCACGAAAGGCTTTCAAACCTAGAGTGATAAGAAACACTTTCTTCCAAGAATCCCTAGAATTTATTGCTCTGGTCATCATTCAATTGACAACATGTTATATGGTGTAGCTCAATAAAATGGACTTCTTTGCTGCACTCGGCAGTTTTTAGTCCATCCTCCCCCCTTCTTTTTGACCAATGCAAATCTATTTTAATGGATTATGAATAATATTCTTATTTCAGTAATGAGATTTCCTGCGAAATGTGTGGCAGGAGGATGCAAGGGACAACCAAACAATTATGCACTTCATTTGCTTCCTGAATAGAACTCGAGCAGAGAAGAAAAATCACAGTCTTTCAATTGAAAGAGGAATGAGAGCCCAGCTACGACAGAAAAAGAAAGATTTCCTCTGCACATACATCACTGCTGAGTCAGACAGGCACAGTGAACGAACGCCCTTCAACCAAAGGACATTTAGCATTGAGGGGCCTTGCACAAGACTATTTCCTATCCCGAGGAAGGCTAATAAGTGTTCAGGGAAGCAGTGGCAACCAGGGAGAGATAGTGGTTCTAAAAGGTAGTAATTTCACTCAAAGAGATGGTGCCAGTCCTTCACTGGAGTTAAATTAAGAGCTATATTTACAGAATCTCCAAGGTATGGACCTTCCGAAAAGAAAATGAACTTACTCTACTTCTGAAAAAGAGTGGAAGGCATTAATCAGAAATGCATTAATGGCAAAATCCATTTTTAACGGCTTGTTACTCTAAATCCACTTCAGCCTCCAGCGTGGCAAGTGGCCTGTAATATTCTGATTGCTTGCTGCCTAATGATGGTGGCTGGCAGCTCCCTGCCCTGAAAGTTTCTCCACCCACATCATAATTTCCAAAGCCCCTTGATGCCTGTCCCTACCTCAGGTGCTTGCAGCACAAGGTCTGCTTAGAATTGCAACTGCCAGATTGTTGATAGAGCAATTCGATCTAAATGCTCTATTAAGAGATTAATACGTTTAGGTAGAAGACTGCCCAGAAGGCAGGCTTGGAGTGAAAAGCAGAGTAGGTTTGTTATGGAAGAGCCTAAGTCTCATCCATTAATGGCTCTTAACCTTGGGACAGATACTTTATCTATCTCAGCTTTCTTTCTTCCTCCATAAAATAAACATCATCACACGGAATGTTGTTGTGCCAAGTGAATGAGGGACGTCTAGGAAATTCCTAGCCCAGAACTCAGCGTGGAGCACATGCACAACGTCATATTAATTCTCTCATTTTTCTTTTAATTGTTATATGCTTCCCAAGGGAGATTGCTTTGTGAACGAGGATAGAGGAGAAACACAGTAATTCCATTAAGAATATGAATCTTAGTGGTGACTTTGTAGTCACCATATCCTTTTGTAGCCCCATACCTTGCACCCTGAAATGGGTAACAAAGTCTCCTGTCAATATTAACCTGGTCCATTATTGAAGGCATGGGGAAAGGGCTCTGTAAAGGACCAACCAGGAATTCAACTCTTCTATTGAACTTCTATCTATGATCTTCTTGTCTCAGTTAGCAGAATCCTAAGATTTTCTGAGCTCCTGCTTGTTCAACTGTAAAATAAGAAGAGCACCTATTTTTTTTTGTTGCTGTTGTATATTTAATAAAACTAATGGTGTTCTCGTTCCATTGTGTGTCAAGCCTTCTATGCATTTTAACTGTTCATTTTTTTCACTAAAATATACTATAAGATATGTTTTCAAAAATTTATTCAATGCAGGTAGGAAGTAAAGGCATACAAGAGCTACAAGAAGGGCAGCTCTGGGCCCATATCCAGGCTGACACACTTCATGGATCATCAGTTTTATGCATGGCCATCTCCTAAGCTGTGATATCATCCTCCAGGATGTTATAATATTTCCTTTGTATAGTTGTCTCACCCCATCATAGAGCTACCACTGACATACACCACTGAGAGCTCCTGCCTCTTCCAAGCCCCTTCAGCCTGCTATTGCCTACAGCGTCTGAGGAAGCATAGGGAAGAAACCCATGCAGCATCTGTTTCATCCTTGTTTCTAGGAAAGGACTCAAGAGGGTTGGGAAATGACCTTAGGGTTTTATACCTTGTGTTAGATTGGTAAAAATTGCTCTCTCGTTGGGACTTTCAACACCTTCTTTCTGATACATCCTCATAAATCCTTGGGAAATATTGTTGGCTGAGGTGTAGAATAGAGAAAGAATTTTTACTGCTAAGCAACTCAGTGCTCATGTCACAGAACAGAACTTATCCGGAGCTTATCTAAATCCTCGCAGGGTCAGAAAACTCATTGGAAGGTCTGGTCTCCTGAGAGTACAGTAATTGGTGACTTGGCTAGATCTGAAACACAGTCAGAAAGGGCTCTGCTCCTAGGCAGTTGCCTGATATTAAATCCTGTACACTCCTGGTTCTATCAAAATATCCTGTCTGTGTAGAAAGAATTTGGGTTAGGAAAGATGTTTGAATTGGTGTAACAATGAAGAGTAAGAAACTTTGGCTTACAAATGGTTGTACTCTTTAGAAGATAATCTGAGGAAAGCAAAATGTCCACTTCATAACCTGTCACTTATAATAGCAACTATTACGTTTAGTACTGCTAATCATCAAGCCATAACAGATTATAAATTTCCCTGAAATAATAACATTAGAAGATAAGTACATTAATTCAGTAAATGACACTGAAGGAAGTTTCATATACATTTCAAATATTCCTCGTAATAGATTCATACACCTTTAGAAAAAACCACATAAATATAGCAATATTATTTATACAACATCTCTGTGGAGTCAGAACTAGCAGAAGAGGATCTCCATGCTTCTAGATCTAGAAGAGCAGGAGACGGTGACAAAGTAAATATTTCTTTGTTTTCTTTCTTTCTTTTTTTAATCTTTCATTTATATATTTGGTGCAGGCTCTTGCTATGTACCTCATACCCATAGTGACTCCTCTGTCTCAGCTTTCCCAGTGCTAGGATTATAGGTGTGTATCATCACATCTATTTTTGGTGGCCTACACCTGGTTCTGTAGTCAGCATGGCGTGTGGTATCAGGGATCAAATCTGGGTCCTTGTGTTTGTGAGGCAGGCATTTAGACTGCCAAGCTATCTCCCAGCCCTGTTTTATTTCATTTTTGTATATTTTTCTGCATGTGAGGAGTTGAAAATTGCCTCTTTTGGAAACGTACACTCATATAGTATTTTCTCCAAAGTTGTTGAAGCACTGGTTTTTATGACAACTTTCACAAGTGACTTATCCCAGTGCTCCTAACATGGTCTCATCTTGCTAGGGAGATTGACATGCATGGAGTCCATGCACTCTGCAAACACTAATTAACCAAGCCAGTATAGGTAAGTATTACTACCTCTCAGTTCTTCTGCAGGGAAAAAGTAACCATCCCTAGATTTTATTGGCACTTTTAACTGTAGACATCGGTAGTCAATTAAAATATGCATATATATGTAATTTCTTACTTTATTGGAATGTTATCTCTTTAACATAAAATTAAATTGTTCTTTTCATGCAGTTCATTTTTAAGGTGGCAAATTAATTTCAAATTGCTTATATCGCAAGTAGATTTTTAAGTGTAACCTTTCTGCATAAATTTGCTTAGTTAAATCACATTTTCTCCCTCTTAGACACAGTTTATGTGTCATTTAGATTAGATTACTTTAAATTACTTTAAGATAGGATCTTCTTGGCAATTTCTCCAATGTTCTGGTGAACAACAGAGTCTATATTACTGCTAAAGACTTTGCCTTTGGCCAAGTCAGGTACACATGAAATGTTCCATCAATTTTACAATTCCAAGGTCAGAGAAGGATTGGGATTCAAACTAACACTGTTATAAATCATCTTCAAGTAGGCACATTTGTGAGGCAGTGGAAAATTTAACTGGAAGAACTATTGTGTCTTGAAGAGCCTGATGAAGGAACGACTGTAATTCATAACTAAAGTAATGCAAGCTGTGCAAGACTTTGAGATGACTTTTTTTTAAACAAATTTGCATTCAGTTATTTTCAACAATAGAATAAAATCCCCAGGTGTAACTGAGAAATGAATTCTCTAATCTAATCTAAAGTAGGCATAGACATTTGAATAAGTATGTTGGAAAGTTCATTTTCTTCCATATATCTTAGCATCTTCACAGGCAGGATGATTTACTCAAGTTCCCAAATAAGACAATCGGAGCAAGTGATTCATTTCCAAAGTGCCAAAATGAGCTTGCATCCTACTTTGGAAAAGAATATTACATGAAATGTTGTTCTTCTTTTTTTATGGTGTTCCTAGGAAAAAATGATTCTTCTCAGACTTACTTGAGTCAGGTTTGGTTTAATGATGTCTCATGGCTCAAGACTATTGCTAGATGCTCTAATAAGTGGCCAGATATTAAAATATGTATTTCCCCTCTCTGAGATGAAGAATAAAATAGTGAAATTTACTGAGCCTGTGGTGGCTTGTGGACAAATGGTGATTTTTTTTTCTGACTGTTCGCTCTATCTTGTAAAATATTGTATTCTTGTCTTTGAGGTTATCTGCCAACAACTGTGTTAAGGATTCATAGGGATATAGTTTTGAGATAGCAGCAACTGAGCAAGATCTTCTACAAGGGGATAATAAGTGATAAAGTAAAATTTGTACAAGATCAACTAACACCTTAGGGTATTATTGATAAAAGCATGACTTGGTCCACCTACACACATAAGATCTATCACCAACCCTGCCATACTTTCTTCCTGGGAAGAACAATCATCCCACTAATTTCTCGCATCAGCTTTTCTACTTGTGTGATCATTCACAGGAGCAGAAAACATTTGCCAAGTAAGTTATAGAGATGTACTCAAAGGTTACAGGAAGAATACAGTCCACAAAGCAAGTCCTCAGTCCATGGTCTGGTTCTGTCATGTATTGGCTGAATAGCTTTGGAAAAGAACTTAATGTCCATATGAAATGGTTGTGACTTCTATAAAAACATAGGCTTGTGGGTGCTTCTAACTGAGATTCATGCTGTTGGTATCATGCACAGACACATTTTATGTAGCTATGGACATATCAGCAGTTTCTATAAGGGTTGATGCTAATGGTGTACAGACTCTACCTCTGGAAAATAGAAGTCATTTCATTGATAATGCTTGGAAGATTGTGTCTGCTACCTTCAGTGACACTCAGTCAAACATTTATGAATGCAGAGGCACAAAAGTGAATTTCATTTGCCTAAGAAAGCCATAAATCTAAGTGGCTATTTATACTCTAAATGTCTTCAGAACTAGGCTGAGCCAGACTGAAGTTTAAACAATGTCTTTGCTTAGGCTCCTCTCCTAAGATATCTTGATGCGTTCACTTTCTCTGTGTCTGTCCTCAGAACCCTATCCAAATAAGCCATTCACCAATATATCCACCTAATAATTTTCTGTAAATGAATATAACTTCAAATACTTTATGAGATATTTGTAAGGGAAAGAAATTATATATGAGCCTACATTGGACATTGCAAAATCATGCAGAAATATGTGTTGCTAGACAACCATGACATGATCTAATTTTCTGTTTATAAGACTTTACCGAATTTCTCTTATTAGTAAGAAATTAATCAAAGAGTTTATACAAAGGAACTATTACTGCATACCTAAAATCACTTTTCAGGAGATTCTTTTACGACGATGCAAGGGAGAAGAGCGAGTGACTCTCAAGTCTTTACAACACTGTTGTGCTTCCTCTGTGACCCCATCATTATCATAATTACTGTTATCTTAAAAAGACAAATGGAAAGGCGTTGTGGAAGTAGAAACATAGTTCATAACTGCACTTTAAAGACGCTCTCTCTTACACTTGACCTGCAGAAACACTATATGCCAGACCAAAATGTGCTCCGACTCTGAGCTCTTGACTGAAAAGCATAAAGATCACATTGCATGCAATGAACCCACCACATAAGTAAATTTTATCTCAAAAATTGTCAGTTTTCACCAGCCACTTACTGAATATCTAGAATTTGGCTTTTAATACTGAAGTTGGTATCATTTTCTATTTCAAGGCACTTATATGTTTAGGAGGGATGATGGGTCTCAAATTATCAATTACAATGAATTTGAAACAAATGAGAAGATGGCAGGGGATTTGACTGATTTTGGGAGATAAAAATAGTTACACGTTTTATTATACAGGTCTTGCTTTAACTTTCTCTTAACCACCCAGCAGAAAAGTTTAATTATGAGGCATAAAACGTAAAGCTAGATTAGTATGCTGAGCTGTACAAGGCTTAAATCAGCAACTTCCACATTGCCAGTTTTGCTAATAATCCACTGTGATTATGTAATATTGGATTATGTATACAGCTACTTTCCCTTAGTTCAATGAGAAGAATTATTTTTGTACCAATAATGATTGGAAAAATTATTGTGTCTACACCCTGTGCTCTGCATGACTACTAGGAGGACAACAACATGCATTGTACCAAATATTGAGAACGTAGTACTAATGGGTTTTGGAACTGTCACACTGTTATTTCTTATTAAAATCATAAAAAGTGAAACAAATGAAATTATGGAAGAGACCTTTCTTTGGCAGAAGTTGGCAATATGTTGTTAAGTATCACACAGATGTATAGTGGTATGGTGAGACGAACCAAGTGCTGCAAATGCTTATGTCCACCTCAACCTTAGAATGCAGAGTTATTTGGAAATAGGGACTTCATAGGAGCAAGTAGTTACATTAAGGATTAAACTCCATGCCTTGTGAATTCAAAGACTCCTTATAGGGAGAAGACACAGGTAAAGATGGACTGCGTGATGAGAGAGGCAGAGAGTTTTATGACACACCCCCATCTCACAGCCACAGAAAGCCAAACACAGTCAGCTTTCACCAGAGCCCGAGTTAGAAGAACAGACAGGTTGTCCTTAGTTTTCTGAAACCATTAGCCTTGTTGGTATCTTGATATCAAACGTCTGTTTCCCTTCATATCAGATAATTTTGTCTTGTTTTAAATTTCTTGGTTTGTGGTGAGTTATGTCAGTACTAGAAAATTCATTCAGTGATTCTCTTTTCTCCTTCTTAGAATAGTATTTCTTCGTTTTATTTTTATTTTGCTAACTCTGTTCAAGCTATGGATCTAGTGGAGATACACATCTTTCAGGTAGTTTCTCTTGAATCAGCCAAACTTCAGCTTCTTTCCTGAGAATTCTTACAGCCCCCTGGGTGTTCTCCCTTAGTCTTGGTCCGACCCTAACTGTCCTGATGTTTGTATTTTTCCCCAATTCAATGGATAAAGTGATTTGAATGCATGATATAAACTCAGTAATTCATTTATTAATGAATCAAAAAGTAAGTAGATTAGCCAGTAAGTTTTTTATTTCTATAACATAACGCCCCCTAAAATTATCCTCCTTATACATGTATAATTTGGGGTGGGCTGAAGAGTTGTTGATACTTACTAGTTGCCTAAAAATTCACTGCCAAGACCTGGTTAAAGTCAAAAGTTTTTAAGGGCTGGTGACATAGCTCAGCGGACTAAGTGCCTAATTATGCAAGCTCAGGGATAGGTTTGGATTCCTGGTAAAATATGCCACACCTGCCCCACTCTTGGGCTCACTAAGCCAGCTACAGAGTCCAGATGTAGTAGCACATATTTGTAATCCTGGCACTGAGGAGGCAGAAAACAGGGAGTCACTATGAGTCTGAACTGTGTAGTGAGACTCTGTATCAAATACATAAAAGCAAACAAACAGAAAAACCCAAAAGCAAATGAAATCAAAAGAGTTTAAGCAATCCAACTTTGATGATAACTGGATTAAATACTTCCCTAAGAATTTACCAAAAAGTGCACAGACCTGATCCTTCAGGAACTTTGTTTGCTAAACCATGCCAAACACTCCCAAATCATTTCTGATCAATAATGGTGAGACGTGAATCAAGATAAAAGGAAAAGTCAGAGTTCTTGAATTTTTAGACTTACGGGGAGTACAATTTTCATGTTAAAGTGAGATTTTTCTTTCCTCTCCTAGATGCAGAGAAAGCATTGAGCCAAAGCTAGGTCAAGAGAATAAAAGCCCCAAGAACCTGAAGGTGCTTTTAAGAAGTTAAAGCAGGCATTTGTTTTCATTCTAAGGCATTCTTAATTATTCATTTTCCTTTTAGGTTGTCATTCTTCTTTTAGATTGAGTTGTGATTTACACATGGTGATGAACGTGGACCTCAATAGTGTACCTCAGTATTCTTTGACCAGCACAGATCCCATTGCCTGGGCGCCTAGATGTTCTTAGGCAATGAATTTTCTGAACTGTCTTAATCAAAAGACTACTAGTGGGAGAGAGCTGAGTGGAGATAGGCAATACATAACTTGTCACTTGAGGGTGGAGACAATAAGTGACATATATTCTTGCTAAACCTCACTCAAGGCTGCTGTCTTTCAGTCAAGGACCCTTAGATGTAGGAATCCTGGGTGATCACTCCTTTAGAAACTGAAAGGAGGGTGTCATCTATTCTTTCCTACAACAGAGTGTGCAGACAGAGTGTCCTATAGGCCTTTGAGACACACACACACACACACACACACACACACACACACACACACACACACACAACCCATATGACTGAGGCAGTACCTGAATGGCTACACACAGCCAGTGCCAATGTACAGACAGTGCTGTCCAGACCCAGGGGTACAAGAAGTAAAAAGAAGACAGCCAAGCATCAAGATATGTATTTCCTTTTTATCCTCTTCTTCCCTGTTTGAAAGCCTTAGAGGAGTAAGTCATTGTAGAGAGCCAGAAGATTTCTTAGAACAAGACTATCAAATTTGCTCGGGAAAGGGAAAGATGAGATTTAAATTTAGTTTGTGATTAGAGTTGGAAATTGAACTGAATTTTCAATAGCTGAAAGGGATTAAAATTTTAGAATGATAGAAAAAATATTTTTAAAAGGTTGAAAATAAGGACTGGAGAATGAAGAAAACCATTTCATGTTTATATTCTCACAGAACTGAGCTTTTTCAATAAATCAGCTACATGAGAAAACAATAGTTCCAAGTCTGCGGGTTATAGACCCCTGGGGATATGAAATGGAGACTCCAGGTGACTGCAAGTTATTGCAACATGTCTGCAAAGCAATGCATCAAATAAACAGGGTCTTGATGTAATAAATAATGTCTCCCAGATAGGTAAAATCTTCACTCAATGTATATTTATTCATATTCAGTTAATAAGTAAGCATTGCTTATGAAAATGACAACCAGTGCTTAACAAGCTTATTATTCAGACAGTGTTAAACCACATAGCAACTTTCGGTCCATGACAGACCATGTGTAGGGTAGCAGAGTCAGGAGGGATGATAATGAATCAGAGAAATTCATATTGCTAAGGACATCATTGCTCTCAGAATGTCATAGCACACTCTATGTATTATTCACATACTTGTGGTGTTGTACATAGATCTGTACTACCAGCTGTACAAAAGCATGGTATGAACATTGTGAATAACATATGATGCTTGACAATGGTACTAGGTGAGTTTGCTTTTAGTTTATGCATTTATTAGAGTATACTTTAGGTCATTACTTTAGAGTATATGCCTACTTGATAAAAACTGTCTAATAAAATTCTGTTTTACTTTGACATCTACCTCTTATTTCTGTCTCTCAGAGAGCACACTGAATGATTGACATATACAATGGAGGATTTCCTATGAGCACATTTTCTGATATGCAAGACAGAATGCTTTTTAATGACATTTCTTTTAAAATATCTCTTGTTGAGATGCATGACTATCTAAAAATTCATATGCTGTTACTTTTAATATGAGTAAGGAACACTGTCAGCAAAAGTGATTCCAAACCACTATAGAATGTAGTAGAGTCTCTGCACCATGGAGGTCCTACGTCTCAGCCACTTTGTGCATTTTATGCTACTGACTCTATACAGTAGCCAGTAGTTACATTTGGGCAGCACAGACCCCACTCTCTGATGAGCTATGGGACAGGGGAAGGTAGACCGTCGTTCCATTCCCAGGACCAGAAAGTGGTTAGATATTTCATTTCTAGTTTTCTGAAACTACAGTTTGTAACTTAGCTTTCTTCATTGGATACTTGTCACTGAGGCTATTAAGACAGCCAGAGATAATTGAAGACTATGTGCGTGGTATAGCAGGCGTGGGCGGCAATCATACCGGCTTCCTGAGGATGTTAAAATGTCAGAGACTGAGTAGTTTAAACAATAGAAATTTACTACCATTCAGTCCTGGAAGCTAGAAATCTGAGATCAAGGTGTCACTGAAATTGGTCCTTCTGAGGGCTCTAAAGACGAATCTATTCTCTGCCTCTTTTCCACTTCCGGTAGCTTGCTGGCAGTCTTGGCTTACCTTGGTTGTAGCAGGAAGACCCAATCTCTGTCAGCGTCTCCACAGGGTATTCTAAACGATATAAACATGGTCATTCAGTTTCTATTTATTTTTCAAACTATAACAAAAAAGGTCCTGAACATTCCTATTAAATCTAGGAGACATGGGTTGTGAGATAGTAATCATGTACTTGAACTTTGAGCTTTCAAACTTTTATTGCTTAGATGATTTTAAACTGTCAACATTAGTGTAGCTCCTGGTAGACAGTAAGAAGCGACTTGGAGAACACTTTGTTCCTACATATCACTATATCTTACATGGAATATATAGCACAAGGGAGTAATCAGCAATCAGTGACCTATGCTACTGTAGCTGACCAATATCATTCTAAAACCAATTAGCTACAGCTTCTTTTTTATTAATATTTTTTATCGTATACTCTCCCACACACTATTTCTGATCACCTATTGTTGATAACTAGAATGTGTGGCTCTTGCGTAGACATTGTCACTCAACTTCAATTAGCTGGCATCCTTGTGTGAAATTCTGTGCTTCAAGGTAATATTTCTGTGCCTGATCCTCCAGTTTTTCCATAATTTCTATTTCTGCTTAATTTAGATAAAAGTATTTTCCCTGACTGCCACTTAGAATCTTGAGGGAGATAATGTATTCAGCCAAAAATTGGGTACACTATTTCTCCAAATATATTCTATTGTTATATAACACTGCCTGTTCTTCAAGTAGAAGAATGTCAGAGAAAAAAAAAAAAAATCATGGTAATTTCTTTTCCCAAAGAAATAAAGACATGATATTAAAGGAACATACTTGATTAAATCGACATAATAAACCCACTTAATTTAAAAAATAAAAAGTTCATTTTTACATGTGTTTGGAAAGGCTATTATGTAAAATAATGAAAATTGATCTTTATAAATTTACTATTGTTTTAAAATCAGAGATAATCTGGCAAAATTTGTGATTACAAAGAAAATCATAGAATGAAATTTTATTTCCCACAGCACTCTGAGAAAGAGTGGTAGAGAATTTTTCTTTTGTACTTTTCTTCTAGGGATTGAACTCAGGACCTTTTGCTTGTTAGGCAAGGGCTTAAACCACTGAGCTATTTCCCTGGCCTCAAGTGGAGAACATTTTAATGTTTTTCCACAGAATTTAAAATATAATCAGTACTTAAAGCTAAAGAAATAACAGAAATTCAGGTAGGTATAAGGGAAAATCATTGTTGAAAAATACAAAACATGGTGGTACCTTGGTTAACAGTTCATGAACTCAAATTTTCTCACAGTTCTGATTAGACTCTGATTTGGAAGAGAACTGAATCAAATTCAATGAATCAGTTCAATGTTAACCTAATGGATAAATTTGATTCTGTTCTCATCCAATTCAGTTAGTGACCAGAATCTTGGAAGAATTAAGTTCTCAAGCAGATGCATCACTCTCTATTTCTCTGAAAGGTGTAGTACAAAAGTAAACCTTCATATCCTAAACCAAGACCCTTCATTTCATTCACTTAACTAGATCTACTGCATGGAAAGACAATGAGTAGGTAGTTTTGTAATTTCCTCAGGGCTTTGTCAATAGTGTGATATGACTGCTAATATTGTAACACTAAGACTTGCTTGGTTAACAAGAACACAGAACAATCTAGGAAAAGGGATACGATCTTCCATGTTTTTAAATCAATAATTGAAGTTCATGTGCATGAGCTGATGAAAGGTAGATCAAGACAGAGCTCTGGAGGACAGAGGCTCCTCCAGAACAATGTTACGTGAACAGAAATGCACCTCTTCCCTTCTTTTCCTCCTTATTCTTATTGTCTTTAACATAGGAATCACATAATGTAAATTTTGTAATATTCCACATTTGGACGATTTATTGTTGAAGAAGAAAATATTTGCATCAAATTCAAAAGGGAATTGACAAATTTTTTCTGTAAAAGGCCAGATAACAAATATTTATTGTTCATGGACCATATGGTCACTGTTGCTTCTCAATTCTGCTGTGCCAAAGCCATCCTAGAAAATATAAAATGGGATGAGTATGGCTGTGATTTAACAGTGGTATTGGAATTTCATGTCACAAATATTCTTTTCTCTTTTAAAATACCATTAAAAATAAAATAAAGGTCATTTTTAAAAATTTCCAGACCATATGAAAACCAGACAGCAGAGCAATGCTGTAGCTTCTCAGAGTCTAGGGATTACAGAGACAGTTGTGTAAGGAGCTGTGACACTGGGGAATTCACTTCCAGGTGACAGGTGCTATATAAGTCCATAAGAGAAAGCATTACCAAAAGATTCCCATCCTCGTCTAGCATAGACTAAAGGCAGATATTTCAACTCTTTCATCCATTCTGATATGTGAAGGAATCACAACACATTTCATGCAGTATTAATTGTTCATTATTAAAATATCCTCAGCCAAGAAATAGAGCTTATGAATGTCACAAGGGTGAGATGAGGGTTAAAATGACCTGTGATTGTTTTTATTCCTCCAAATAACTGACTTTTAAAAAATTGACAATAAAATAAAATAGTGACAGATGTGAATTGTATGTCTTTACTAGTATGATGATAGTGTATATCTGTGCACTGTGTTTAGTGATCAATTTAGAATATTTGGTTATCTATTATCTAAAAATATTTATGATTTCTTTGTCATAAGAAGATGACAAACACTTGTTGCTAGGTGTTTTGACTTTATAGCTATTAATGCCATCATTAAAGATTTGAAAGAAGCAGGGGCAGTGTTTCCCACCACACCCGCATTTAATGCTTCTACTTGGTCTGTGCAGAAACTGGTAGATATTCAAGAACCATGATGGCTTACTATAAACTGAAACAAGTGGTGACCCGAACTGCAGCTTCTCTGCACCAGATGTTGTTTCCTGGCTTCAGGAGATAGACACATTCCCTGATATCTTGTATGCAGCTATTGATTTGGCACGTGCTATTTTTCCATACTTACGCATCAGACCTACCAACAGTAAAACACTTGTAGTTAGCAAGGCCAGAAATACACTTTCACTGTCCTACGTTGAGCTATGTTAACTCTTTATCCCTGAGTCACAACTTCGTTCTCATAGAACTTGGTCATCTTTTTGTTTCAGTTACACTGAGGACCTTGCGATGATTGGGTCAAGTGAACAATACGCAACACCTACTCTTGTCTCATTAATAAAGCATTTGTGTGTCAGAAGTAGGAAATAAATCCAACTAAATTTCAAGATCCTAAGCCTCAATGAAATTACTAGTAATTCAGTGGTATAAAGTATGTGGAGTTATCCTTTCTAAGGCAAAGGATAAGATATAGCATCTGAGTTGCATAGCACCAAGAAGTAGGAAGCACAATGGATTTTGGAGACAACACAGCCCTCACTTAGGTATGCTACTCTGTTTAATTTACTGAACAACATGGGAAGCTATTAGTTTTGAGTGGAGTATAAATAAAGGAGCCCTCTGCAACTGGAGCAGGTTGCAGTGCAGGTTGCTCTGCCACTTGGGTCATTAGACTCAGTAGCCCCAGTGATACTAGATGTACCAGGGATAGTCACAAACGTTGCTTGGAGTCTCTGGCAGGCCCCATATTGAAATCATAATAGAGGGCTCTGGAAGTTTGGAGCAAGTCTCTGTTGTCATCTGCAGAGGCTACTCTCCCTTAGAGATTCATCTTCTGGCCTGATATTGGGCTTTAGTAGAAGCTGAACCCTTGACCATTAGCCACTAACTTACCATAAAACCTGAGGTGCCTATCATAAGCTGGGTGCATCTGATCCACTGAATCACAAGGCTGAATATACAGAACAACAGTCCACCATCAAAGGACAGTGCTGTGCTTTTTACTGCACATCCAATTGACATCAGTTATATTCATATTTTAGCTCAGCAGGTCCCAAATGCCTATGGGCTGTATTCTCATCCTCCTCCTATGGATGCATCAGTGTGCTTGATGATCAGCTGGCAGAATAAGAGAAGACTATGTCCTATTTTCAGATCATTCCGCATCATGACATGTAAGCACCACCTAAAAGCAGTGTTAACATTGTAGCTTCTTTCCAGGAAAATCGTGAGAGGAAATCTCAATGGGAAAGAAATTTGGGATATATATCTGATTGTATATTTTTCTTGGAAGGAAAAAATAGCTGGATATAATGAGTGACTATATATATATATATATATATATATATATATATATATATATATACACACACACACACACATATATATATATATATATATATTTTTTTTTTTTTTTTTCCTGAACCAGGGATTGCACTCAGGCCATTTTGTTTGCCAGGCCAATGCTTATTCTACTGAGCTATCTCCCCAGCCCTGAGTGATTATATATTGGTGAATGGACTATAGTGAATGATCTGGCCAGATATTTAGGAAATTGGAAAGCAACATGACTGGGAAATTGGTTACAAAAGCATTTAAGATGGAAGGATGTGTGTAAATTTCTCCATCGGAGCAAAGGATGTGAAAATATTTGTGGCACATGTAAATGTTCTCCAAAGAGTGACATTGTCAGAAGAAAGCTTTAATGATCAGTGACTGATTCTGAGAATAGTTGTCAATTATTTTCCTTGGCCACCATTGTCATTGCTCAGTGGATTTATGAACAAAATGCCCATGATTGCAGGCATGGGCTGAGTAATACAGAACCCCCACGTGACAAAGCTGTCCTAAATATGGCTGAAGCAGCCTGGCGCGGTGGCACACCCCTGTAATCCCAGCACTCGGGAGGCTGAGGCAGGAGGATCGGTGTGAATTTGAGACCAGCGTGGGCTACAAAAGTGATCTCAAGGCCAGCCTGAACTGCATAGTGAGACCTTGTCTCAAAATAAAAAAATATATATATGTCTGAATGCCTGCTACTCCAAGGGTAGAAACTATCAGTGAGTCCATGATATGGCACTGTTGCTCACAGTTACTAGCCCTTGACTGTGCAGTCGATTGATTATGTTGGCCCACTTTCACAATGTAAGAGGGACTTTTTTGTCCATAAGGGAATACATATTCTGGACATAAATTTGTTTTTCAACCACTTAATGCTATTGGTAAGACTACCACCCAAGTGCTTAAAGAATGCCTCAACCACTGCAGTGGAATTCCAAACAGCATTGGTTTGGAGAAAGAAGACACTTCATGGCCAAAGAAATGTAGCCTCCCCAGCACTGGAATTATGCTTGTGCCTCCACCTCCAGTTCTGGTGACCAGTTTGACCAGTCTGGGGCAGAGCCAGCACAGCATGTGGTGTCAGGGATAGAAGCTAGGTCCTTGCGCATGCTTAAGCAGGCATTTAGACAGCTGAGCTATCTCCACGGCCCTGACACACGCATTTTCTATTGCCAAAGTTTGTACAGGTATTCCTAAATAATACTCCACAGATTTATATAGCACTCTACTTTCTAGGTCCTATTTTTGTTACCTTTCAGAAAATATGATAACATTTAATTGATGAATGTGCTTTTCTGAAATACATGAAAGATGAATCGATAAGTAAAGAGGAAAGAGGAACACAGACTGGAGAGAGAACATGGGAAAAACAAAATAATGAAACAGAAGAGGGAAGGCTTGATAGAAGCATGGTTGGAACAATGGATGACTAGGGCCCAGCTCCTTGGCTTCTCCGAAGCATGAGGGGTAGATGGATGTGCCTGGAAGGGCTCGATTCCTGGCAGCAATTTTTTTTTTATAAAAAATAATTAAACAGATAATGAAAAGTCACAGAAAGTGACAGATTCTGTAAATAACCTAAGCCATCACAAATATAACACAGTGTTTAAATAAGTAAATGGAGGACAGCTGGTCATGATTTGGTGGTAATAAATGCCCACATCAGTGGACATGCCAGATCTTTCCAGCTGAAGTCATGCATGTGAAGGACAATTATCCTTAATATTTAGGAAAAGCTACTGATGCTTTTGGCTTTTAAGCTCAAAGAAATATTATATATCATCCATTCATTTTCAAATTCAAAGGACAGAGATGAAGCAAACATCATTCACAGAAACCCCTGAACTTTCAGTGCCATTTTTACTTTCCACATACCATAATTTAAATGTCCCCAACTTCCCTGTCATATGAATATGAATTTAATTGCTGTAATATTTAAGGCTACATCTCAGTCATTCTCAGCTACAGTCTTTGTGATGCTGGAGTCCTGTGGCTTTTTAATTTAATCTCCAGAGTTCTTATAAGCACTCTGGAATCAGGCAGTTCCACTGCCCTATGCTGTACTCAGTAGATGTACCAAGGTAGCTGGTGTGTCTGCATTACCCCACGGGGACACCAGCATGCTAGTTGCTAGAGATTTTTTTTTTTTATTTTTGCATTTAGCTGAGGTTTTTTTGCTAGTTTTCAGGAGACTAGTTCTACTGTCTGTCACAGTGTTAGTATTTCTCCATATTCACCAAAACAGTTGAGGCTTTTAAGTGAACCTCAAACTTTGTGTGCACATATATCATCTTGGGATTCTGTTGAAAGCAGACTTTTATGCAGCAGGTCTGGGCTGGGGCCTTAGATTTTGCCTTTTTAATAAGCTTCAAGTTCTTGCTGTGCTACTGATGCAGCTGTTGTATGGATCGCACTGCATGTGGCCAGGTGTTAGAGCACAATTTTGATTTCCTAAATGTGGCTTCTCTCTCTCTGTCTCTGTGTCTCTGTCTCTGTCTCTGTCTGTCTGTCTGTCTGTCTGTCTCTGTCTCTGTCTCTGTCTCTGTCTCTCTCTGTCTGTCTCTCTCTCTCTCACTTCTGGTGCCCAATTCCCACTAGGGCAGTACTTCTGAGGTTAAGAAGCCAGATACATGTATTTTAAGCAATCTCTTCAGGCAATTCCTACATATCAAGCAGCCTACCATGTAGATACTCAAACTGTAACAAATTTCTCCTTTTTATATTTTTAAGAAGAAGCATGGAAAAGCTCCCAGGTCTAGGGAATGTGGATATTTGTACTTTCGAATTTGGAGGTCTTTTGTGAATCACACGTGACTTTTTATTTATTTTTCTCTCCGTTGATAATTCTACAAATCTGTAGCTCTAGGTTGGAATATGTTCCCAGGACCAAAATAAACACCTTCTTCAAATGTGCAGTGCCTCAGAAGTCCTCAGTTGCAATTCCTAGGTTGGTTTTGTTTTCTCTCCTGCCTTCTTTGTCGATTCCTTTCCCATTTATTGTAGAATCTCTCAGGGGCCACATTGTTTCTGGGTACGTTCTTCACCTCCATCGCACCCTCTGGCCTTAGCTATTAGATCTGAACCTCCAGTCATACATAGGATTTGTGTCTTTTCTTCCAAGGGGACCTTGGGCTCTATTTATTGTGGCCAATAAAAATAAATACCTAAGTGGCTAAGATGTCACCTGACTTTTATGTTCTGGGCAGACCCTAGGCATTTTCAGGTCAAGATCAGCTATTTCCAAGCATTATTAGCCCAGAAAAGATCTATGATAGCTTCGCACTCTGGCAGATGATGCCAAGGGCCAGATTGAATCAGCATACGTCTCATCAATAGCGGCCAGAATCTCCCCATCTATCTCCATGCTCCAGTCACTGGAATTGACATCTCAGGATATTGCCTGCGCCCGAGGAGGAGCACAGCATTGCCTTTGTTGTTAGAAACAGACAGGCCTACAGAATGTGGGGCCGCTACAGCTAGCCCCGCCAAAGACAGCACTCTGCCTTTACAAGCAATAGGAATCTCAAACAAAAAGGCACAATGACTTGAATATCATCACATATTAGACTTTCAATGTAATTTTTGTTAATAATTTTAATTCAAATTCATGACTTAAAAAGCATGGCGGAATGATTAATGAGAGGTAAGGTTTGCTTCTTTAGTGCAAAGCACGGATCCTCCCCTTTGCTGAGTTCCTTTCTTTCATGGGCACTCTCTTTCCTGCCACCTCTGTCTTCCTCCTGTCATCCTGTCGCAATGCACATGAGGTCATGGAGCTCCCCTTGACTACATCTGCTAATTATTTTTTCCTGTTTCCCTTTGCCTTTTTAATTTTATTTACTATTTCTAAAGATGATTGTGCTCAGGCTGGTATTACTGTTATGCTTTGTGTCTAGGTGTCCCCCTAAAGCCTCATGTAATCATGGGGCAGCTTCTGGAGTTTGTGATTGGTTCATGATCCAATGCTGGGATTATGGGTGTGAGTGCCCTAGGGTTGATACTGTGCTTGACAGTGTAAAGGGGAGAGCGAAGCTCGCCAGCTGCCTGAGATGCCACCACTGTCTTTGTCGCTGCCATCAAAGGTTGCTCTCTGCCATGTGTCCCTCTGCCTTGGAGTCAGATGAGTATGGACTGAAACCTCTAATAACTGTAAGCTAAATAAACCTTTCCTTCCCTCATTTTGGATGTGAGGTATTTGTCCCAGCAAGGAGAGGAAAGTAACTAAGGTGATTACCCTTATATTTATCTTTGTTGTTGTTTTTATTTTGATTAACAAACAGTAATTATACGTTTATGATGTATAGTAGGACTTAGGGCCAGAGAAGTGCTTCATAGTACTACATTCTTCTAAAAAAATGTATTTCGGGCTGGATCGACAGAGTCTCACTACACAGATTAGACTTGCAATGATTCTCCTGTCTTCAGCCTTCCAAGCTCTGGGATTGCAGGTGCGCGCACCTCGTCCAGTCTCAATCGTTGTCTCAGTGTGCCCCAGGGGCAGGGGCCGGCACAAACACGGGTCCACTGCATCTGTGATGCAGGCACTTTAATCTGCTGAGCTATTTGGCCTGTCCTGATGGTATGACATTTAGATACAGGTTTACAGTGTGCAATACTCAGATCAGGGTGCTTGGTTTATGTACTGCTGTAAACATTTATCATTACTTTGAGTCAGTAACATTCAAATTTTTTCTACTTACTATTAAACTATCCAGCTAGTTGTTGTTAGTCATAGTCTTTCTACTACACTGCATTGTCCATTGTGCATCACGTCCATTTGTCTGTTAAGCTATGCAGTTAGTTATTACTCATAGTTTTTCCACTACACTGCATTCATTATCCATTGTGTATCCTGTCCATTGTGCCTGTGAAGGTTATGGTCCCTCCTCCAGCCCCGTCCCGTGCACAATTCCCAATCTCTAGAATCCTGTGAGTTTCAAACATAACCACATATGGATTTAAAATTGAATGCTGACTGCTTTACATTCAGCAAATATTTATGACACAGTGTCTTCGCCTTGTTTCTTTACTATTCACTGGAGATGTGTCAGTGAAAAAGCCAGGCAATTTTTCAACTTTCCTAGGCTGAGCATTCTAGTTGATTTCGTATTCAATTATCCAACAATTCTGTACATGGCCAAGCTAAATAGCATAGCTCCTGCCACCTGGCAGCTGCTGCCACCTGGATAAATTATCTTCCCAAGGGATGAGGCAAACAGCTTCAGAGGGAAGCAGTTCTAGAAACAAAGTAACTGTAGGAAGCAGCTTGCAAGGATACAGGCGAACACAGAACAACTGTGGCTCCAAGATGGAGCTATGGGGGCAACCCTAGCAGGCACATGGGGGTGTGAATAGCACTGGCCAACTAGGAATGCAAACAGGTAAGCAGTTGGTGTCAGTTAAAGAAATAACATGAGGCACAGCCACTTGGCTGGGTGTAGGGAACTATCAAACTCCTCTAGTATAGCAGAGAGCAATTCTTGATTAACATCATGAAATGATAGAGAGTTTGAGCCAATAACGAAGCCAGAGTTCTTTTGTGTATGTGTATATTTACGTGTATGTATGTGTGTGACAAGTTCATAGTTACACATGAGTTAGAAAGAAGGCAAGGCTGAGGCAGGAGGATTGGTGCGAGTTCAAGACTAGCCTGGGCTACAAAAGTGAGCTCAAGGACAGCCTGAACTGCATAGTGAGACCCTATGCCAAACAAACAAACAAACAAACAAAATAAAACAAAACAAAACAAAACAAAAAACCCACTCAACAGAACTAAGATCTAATTCAGGACAGTGTTGTCACTCTGAATGGTAGCTGCTGCAGTATCACAGAGTATTGTGAACAGATCTCCATTTTCTGTTGACTTCACCAGATTAAGAATTAGGCTAGGGCTGGTGAAATAGCTCAGCAGACTAAGCATCTGCTTAGGCAATTGCAGGGACTGGGTTTGATCCCCATCACCACATGCCACTCAGGAGCCACCCTAGGTGCAAATGTGAGCTGCATAGTGATGCCCTGTACCAAATACATAAGCAAAAGTAAGAATATTAGTCTAGAAGCCTAAATGGAGGAGAGGAGACAAGACCTAATTGACTTAGTGGAACCCTTAGGGAAAGAAGCTAACTAACTATATTAGCAGTATGCTAAAGATTTCACATTCTTAAAATGGCACATGCTCTTTTGAAATCAATAAATCTTTATTTATTTAAAAATCACTTAGATCTCAGTTTACAAATCCAAACTTTTTGGAACCATGAATCACTAAAATTTGAGTAGCTCAAAAAGACATCTATCAAGATAATCACACTTTCTGTTACATTATACCTTTCATTTTAAGAATAAATCCTTGCCAGTCATGATGTTATAACCTAGGGCCAGGTTATACTTGTTCATGGTTGCTTTCTGTTTTGGCAGCTGAATTCATCTATGACATTGGTTTATGAATTTGTTGTTTATTTTGGACAGTCTTAGAGTTTGCTGCTAAAGTCTGCTGTAATCAGTGCAAGGGCAGAGACAAAGTTATCAGCTTTTCAAAACAGATGAATGAACAAAACAATGTGGCATTTATACACAGTGGAGTACTACTGTACCATAAGGAAGAATAAATTAGTCATGATGCACAGATGCACCGGGCAGCCACGACGTTAAGAGAAACACATCAGACAAGAAGTAAATATCATATAACTTTTCTTAAAGAGAAAAAAATATAAATGAAGAGCAAAATAAGAGATAGATAATGGGAAATAGAGAGGCAGATATTTTGCAAATGGAAAAGAGACCAAGAAATGGAGGAAGGGGAATGAACAGGATGGGAAGAGAATGAAAAATGATTTTGTATATGTTTTGGATAGCTACAAATTCACCGTGAGGAATATAATCATTCTGTATGAAAACTGTAGTAATAAAGCATAAAAAATAACCAAAGGAGTTCATATCATTTTCTTTATTTTGAAATTTTTTCCCATTTTTATTTATTTGTATTTTAAAGGATACAAAATAGCAATAAAAAGGCATCATTAGAAATAATAAAAAATTAGCCGGGCATGGTAGCTCACACCTGTAATCCCAGCACTCAGAAGGCTGAGGCAGGAGGATTGGTGTGAGTTTGAGACCAGCCTGGGCTACAAAGTAAGCTCAAGGCCAGCCTCAACTGCATAGCGAGACCCTGTCTCAAAAATAAAAAAGACAAAAAAATTTAAAAAAAGAAATGACAAAAAATTTCAGTAAGCAAAGTGGTAAGAATTCAACAATGGTATTACATGATACTATCTTCAAACTAGTTGTTTAGGTTAACAGATGCAAATGCACACGATTGTGTAAAAAATAACAGAAAATTATATGAAATTGAAAAGAAAAGAAAAAAAGAATAAAAAAGGAAAAAAAAAGAGAAAGCATTGACTGCTCTTTTCAAAACACCAGCAGAACTAGGGAGTACAATTATCCAAATTATCCTGCATATTCTCCCAATCTCATTCCCGGAGGATAGTACTGCTCCAATAACAAAACCAGAGAAGGATACAACTGAAAAAGACAAATTTCCCTAATGAACACATTTTAGAAAATTGGAATTGATATGGTAATATTCATTTGTATGTGTTTTTCTTATTACTCGGTTTTCAGCTCAGGGCTTTGAGCATACTAAGACAGCAGTCTATCCCTGTAATACAATGCCACACGTTGGCAGTGTTTTAAAAAATGTCAGTGTGCACCATAAGTTGTTTTGATCCACTGTCATTTGGAAGAGCTTAAGCTTGCCCCTGCAGGGAGTTAAGCAGCTCCTTACTCTCAGGTCTCCTACATTGATGAAGGGAGCTATTGTAGCTAAGGTGACACGCTCCTCTGACAGTTTGCCATAGCCCAGCAGGGTGCAGAGAGGTAGAAGGGGTAGCTCCCTCATCCAAAGGAACAACAAATCTGAACGCCCATCTGAGCTTCAGAGCATCCTTGATGTCAACTTGGACATTCATGGAGACTGTATGAGAGCTCAGCTTGTTTCTTTGTGTGACATAATTTGCTTTTGTTTTTTAACTTTCCTGTTCACACATGTTGGTTCCAATATCACTCCTACTCAATCTTTTCTATACATTCATTTTATCTTAAAATCATGAGCCCAAACTTCAAGAGGAGCATATCTTCTTAACTTTGCATTTTGAAAAGTTTCCTTCAATTGGTAATTTATAATTACACATGCAAATGGTACAATATGAAATTGTAATACATGTATACGTTGTGGGGTGTTCAAGCCATGCTAAACAACATAGCCATCACCTCAAGTATTTACTTTGTGGTGGGAGGATATAAGTTTTATTTAACTGTTTGAAAACGTTATAGCCCGCTTTTTAAACTGTGATTTAGGCTATGTAACCGGACACTAGAACTTATTTTTTTCATCCATTTGGAAATATTGCTGTTAACTAACTGTCTTCTTTCTGAGTCCAGCTCTATACTACCCCAGATTCTAATTAATACCACTCTTCCCCTTCAACCTGTATGAGCTCTCTGTTTTGAATTCCGTACAAAAGTGAAATCGTGTTGTGTGTGCCTCACTGTGCCTGGCTTACTTAAGAGAATGTAAACCCATGTTTATCCATGTTGTCACAAACTACAGAATTTCCTGGGGTATTGGTCTTGTTTAGTTTTTAAGGTTTCAGAGTACTGCACTGTGTATGTATGAGGTATGTTTAAAGTTACTGTGATAAAATCACCATGGTGCTGGCAAAATACAGATCTAGGATCAGTGCAACAGATTAGAAGATGCAGGTGCAGCTACCAACAAATTCAGTCATCTTATCTTTGACAAAGAGGCCAGACATGTTCACTGAAAGATAGACTCTTTCACAAGTCCTACTGGGGAAACTGGCTTTCCAAATGCAGAAAACTAAAATTAGATTCATGCGTATCCCCATGAACTAACTAAAGTCAAAATGGATCAAGTATTTAAATATTAAAGCAGAAACCCTAATTCTACGAGAAGACAAAGTAGAAAGAAACCTTGAAGACAGAGGGGTAGGCTGAGAGTTCATGAACAAAACCCAAAGTGCATAATAAATGCTTCAAAGAATCAACAACTAGGATGTTATTAAAAAGTCTTCGCACATCAAAAGAAATCAGTAATTCAGTAAAAAGAAAACCCACGAATTGGGAAATTGTTAGCGAATCCCCCTTTAGATGAAAGACTTCTATCTAGAACATAAAACAAAATGAAAGAACTCAGGACTTTCAAATTCAGAGACTCAATTAAAAAATAGACATCTGAGATGGATTCATACTTTTCAAATGAAAAAAATACAAATCACAAGTAAATATATGAAAATATATTCAGCATCATTTTTCGTTGGAGAAATCCAAATTAAAACTACCTGGAGGGGCCCCGGCAGGATGGCTCAGTGGTCTAAAGCGCCTGCTTAGGAAAGCTTGGGCGGCTTCAGTGGCTGCAGTTCAATCCAAGGCACCACATGGTGCACCAGCCCTGCCCTCGGGGCAGGCTGAGCCAGCCATAAAAATGAGTGAATAAACAAATAAAGGTCTGAAACAAGAAAAAATAAATAAATAAAATAAAAAATTAAAAAAAAAAAAAAACTACACGGAGACTCCACTTATTCCTAAAAGGAATGATTTTCATCAAAAAAGTAACAAACTTGTCCCACATACTGGTTTTGTAAACTGGCGAACTTAAAGTCAATATTCTTAATGCAAAGCAAGTGTTGGGTGTTGTTTTGTTGTGTTTTGGTCCTGGGAATTGTGCCCGGGGATTTTGCACTAAGCTACATCCTCAGCCTTTTTTGTCTTATTTATTTATTTATTTATTTATTTATTTATTTATTTATTTATTTATTTATTTATTCTTGGAGATCAATCCTAAGGCTTTTAAAAGAGCTACATACTAAGTTTTTAAAATTTTAAGAAAAGCTATTTGTAAGTTGCTTGTGTACCTGAGCTTGGATTGAATTTGTAATCTTCCTGCCTCAGCTTTCCATATTCCTCTTCTTTTAAATAAATAGGCTGTAAATCAAACACTTTTAAATCAACTATTGTACTACTCTATTGAAAGGAACAGTTAATTCTTTTTTTTTTTTTTTTTTTTTTTGTCTTTTTGATACAGGGTCTCACTATGCAGTTCAGGCTGGCCTTGAGCTCACTTTGGTAGCTCAGACTAGTCTCGAACTCGCACTGATCCTCCTGCCTCAGCCTCCCCCGAGTGCTGGGATTACAGGCGTGCGCCACCACACCCAGGCTAGGAACAGTTAATTCTTAAACTTTTTTTTTAGTTTATTTTGAAACAATTTTACATGTTAATATCTGGGAATCTGAACAACTAATTTGGAGAACAATATACAGTAAAACGACCATTACTGAATTCTTTTACTTTGTTTAGTGAAATTCTGCATCATTTCTAATTTTTTTTTCATTTTATTCTTTGAGGATCCATTCTATCCAGTTATTCTTCGCTTGTGTATTTTTCCAGAATTGAAAAGATCATACCACAGTGATTTAGGTACATCCATGTTCATAGCAATGCAATGTGTCATAAATAAATCTTGAAATGAACTCTTATGCTCATCAACTGAGAAATGGGTAAAATGATGTGGTATTTTGATGCAATGAAGTCTTATTCAGCTATAACAAAGATAAAAGACTTGAATTTTCATAGGACAATGGATGCAACTAGGGACCATTTTCATAAATGAAATAAACCAGACCCATATGCGTGTCATGTTATCTCACTAGTATGAGAATATGAAAGAGTAAATGAAATCTAAAAGTTATAATAAATAGTATGGAGTGGAAAGAACTGTTGAAATGGAAGGAACAACTGGTCTGGTCTTTCCTGAGGAGTCATTCTGCCAACAGTACAAAGAGTGGATAGGTTGGAGAGTTCACATTTTGGAGAGATGACCAGTGTGCATTCAAAGTTGTTTAATGATGCAATACAGCATAAGGTTATTATTATTATTTATCTTTTTGTCATTGTTGCTGTTGCACCAGGGATTGAACTTAGGGTCTGGTCCTTGCCAGGGAGGTGCTTATGCGACTCTCCTTAGTGCCCTGGAATACAACGTAAGGTAAGTAATAAAAAAGTGACTAGTCAGCAAGTGTTGCAGGAATTCAGAGAGGTTTAATAACTACTTGTGCATTTGATCCTCATGGAGACAATTGCCCATTGTGCATACACATAGAAATTACTTTTCTATTAACCTCGCCTGTGGATGGCTGAGCACCTAACACTGTTCCTGTCACTTCTGATTAATTTCACTATATATATATATGTTAATTCAACTTATGGTAATTCAACTTTACAATGGTGAAAGGCCAACTTTTCAAACTTTTTTCCCTTTAATATCAGAATAAAAAATTTGACCATTAGGCCTATAATGTTAGCCTGTCACTTAATTATCCCCTTGTAATTATGTAGAAGAAATTTCAACAACCAACAAAGTCTTTCATAAGAAAGAACTATATACTGACATCAGGCAGATTTTACAATGTCTCTGAATTTCTGTGCTCATCAAAGGGATAATAACAATCTTATAGGAATTTTCTAAAACTTAAACAAGACAAGCATATTGACAAGTTCCATATAAGCATTTAATAACAGTCAAATCTCATTTTAATTAAGTGGCTTGGTATAAAATATTGAATAAATGATTGCATGAAACAACTTTTGTTGCTATTTTTCTGCATATGAAATGCCTGTCATACAGTAAAGACTGTCTATCCTTTTCCCCTGATATTTCATGTAGGTTGAGTTTCATTTATCATAACCGACTGTATCTCTCTGTCTGTCTCTCTCTCTGTCTCTCTCTCTCTCTGTCTCTCTCTCTGTCTCTGTCTCTCTCTCTCTCTCTCTCTCTCTCTCTCTCTCTATATATATATATATATATATATATATATATATATATATTTCATTGATACTGTAGAATAACCATACACTTTCATTCTAGACTTCAATTTTAGGTTTAATCTATGCTTTCATAAATGTAATATGCCATGAAGTAACTGAGAATGTTATGCCACTCTCATTACAGATAAGAAATATAAATTTCAGTACTGTAAAGTCACTTTCCTCATGTTACACAGACAATAAAGAAGTACAGGATCTGAGATTACTCCTGGCTTGTTCAGTGGACTAGATGCTCATTAAGTTTCCCGACGCCCATCGTTTTACCTCTGTGGTGTCCATATCTTCTAGACAAGCACTAGTAGAGAAGAATCCCTTACCAGATTCTGACATTATCTTTGCTCTCAAGGGATTGCTCTAAATGCAACAGCATTTCTGGGCCCCTGGCATGCTAATGTCTTAATATGGTCGGAAGTACAGAATTTTGTTATTGGATGTACTGAAATTAATGATTGTATAGATCCACCACTTTCCCTGAACAAGCAAGAGATTATATTCCTGGAATCAGGGGTGCTTAGATTTGGACAGATGTTTTCAGGCTGAGAAAGTCTTAGCCTTATGACAGAGAACAATACGAACCCAAGGTTAGGCAGGAGAACAAAGATGCTCCACTACCTGGCTTTAGACAAACAAAATGGTTCCACACAGATGATGCAGATAAAATTTTGTTCTAATGAAAACCTTTTGCAAGGAAGACTTGAAAAAAGAAAAAAAAAATACACAAGCTGAATCTGTCCAAGTACATCAGGTTCTGATAAAAAACATACCGAGCAGAGTACTATGTCACAACACAACAGGAGCACAGATGCCACAAAATTCAGCATCTGGGAGTTCTGATAGGAGGTACAAATACTGTGCGCTTGGCACGTAATAGGAGAGAGACAAGGGAGACGAGACAGTTACTGGTGTAAGGAGTCGTGACAGACGTAGGGAGGCATATGCGGCAGCATCTCCACTAACACGTCCGTGACGAAGTGCTCAAGCATGTGACATTCTCACGGGAAAATGACAACCGGATAAAAGAAACTTGGACTAGAGATTTGGTAAGATAAACTTAAATTTGTATTGTTTTGTTTTCTTTTTGATACACTCTCTCACCACGCAGTTCAGATTCATAGTCATCTTCCTGTCTCAGCCTCCCCAGGTTTGGGTTTACAGGTGAGCACCACCACACCAGGTTTCAGAGGCCAGCAGGGCACACCCAGTATCCCAGGGCCTGCACAATGTACCAGACATCAAACCACGGTCCTGGTTCTTTTGCTTGTCAGGTAGGCACGAGACCACTGAGCTATCTCCCCAGCCCTAAATATCAAATTTTATATGAAAGTAGGATGTGTAATACTTTCACATGTAAGTTGATTAAGAGAACAAATTCCAGGCTGTCATGCCCACATCCTGTGCTCTGAATTACTACTGTGAGGACAATATGCAGTGTATCAATTGTTACAAAAGGTAATGTGTATTGGAAGTGTTAGTGTTTAATTGTTTGATCAGTCTTATATACCTATACCTTTTAATCTGAACTTATATGATGGTGAAAGTATGTAATATAAACATTGTTAAATTTTTCTGGGGGCCCGGCAGGATGGCTCAGTGGTCTAAAGCGCCTGCTTAGAATACCTTAGGCGGCCACAGGGACCGCGGTTCTATCCCCAGCTCCACAGGCTGCGCCAGCCCTGCCCTCAGGGCAGGCTGAGCCAGCCATAAAAATAAATAAATAAACAAACAAAATTTCTGAAACAAGAAAAAAAATTTTTTTTCTGGTTTTTGAATTTTGTACTATATGTTCTCTTCCTTGTTATTGTTTTTATATCTCTGTTTCTGCTATTTTTAGTCTTTAAAATAAAAAAAGAATATAACATAATAAAATTACTTCCATTAAAAAAAAAAAAGAAAACAAATTCCAGAGCCTCTTCTGTGTCCTATAGTAGACAATGTTGTGTGACTCCTACTCCAGGCTGCAGTGTGGGGCCATTTCTTCAACCAATTCCAGGAATTCAGAGAGTTGGAGATACTTCACACAGAGTGACAGGCTTTTCCTGCCTTAGGACCTGAATGATGAGCTCCCTGTGGAATACATATATATATATATATATATATATATATATATATATATATATATATATGTGTGTGTGTGTGTGTATTAGTATATATATATATATTCTATACATATTTGAAGGATAAACATATATGGATGGATATACATACATATATATATAGAATATATATATATTCTATACATATTTGCTTCATGTAGTATATTTGCACTAAAGATATTCAGAGGAACTTAGTAGTTAAAAGTACAAACATTTGTTTTTATGTCCTAGTCTTACTTTGTCCCACTTATAAATTCTTCAGTTTAAAGTTGGTGAGATAGCTCAGCAGACTAAAGTGCCTGCTTAGCTAAGCTTAGCCAAGTGCAGGGACCAGCTTGATCCCTGGCACCACTCTTAGGGTGGGCTGATCTGTCTAGAGTCCTGGTGTGGTGGCACATGCCTGTAGTCCCAGAGCTGGGGAGGCTCAGACAGGAAGATCACTAGGAGTCTGAGTGCATGGTGAGACCCTGAAACAACCAAATACATAAAAAAAAAAAAAAAAAACCAACTTACAGTTAGTCCCTTCAATAAAATAGTAGGATGGCCTCTTTAGAAGCATTTGCAAATAATTATACATTTTAAACATAATCATTTAGGGTGACTTGAATGACATAGAATTCATTTATAAAACTGTAATATGTTGACATTTCATTTGCCTTTTCAATGTCATTATTTACATTTTTATTATAGCATCAAAATGGTTTTCAGTGGAAAAGAAATTCATCCTTCAATAAATTACCATTTGATTTTAATATTTTAAGTAGTAATTAACTTACCCTAGTTTATGTGTTCTAGAAAAATGCCGTTTATTTTGTTGTTTAAATTTTCTTTACTCAAGAGACTTGCACTTCTACATAGAAAAAAAAGCATGTATGTTAATAACCCAAACATTATGGCTTAGGTTTATCATGGTGGTAGTGACTTTGGTAAGACATGTATCCTTTTAATTACAGTAATAGAATTGATTTGTGTTAATCTGCAGGGAAGGATCAAAAGCACTTGATAATCTATTTAAGTTCTGATATATAGTACTTTAAACTCTACTTGGAATTCATTGCAGACATTTCACTTTTAATGAAGTCAGATATGCAAATTCTAATCCTTAACAGAGCAAAGTATCTGGAATTTGCTGTCATTTCTTTCCTTCCTTTATTCCTGCTTTCCTCTTTTAACTCCCTAACCTGTTTCAATTCTTCATTCCTCTTTTTTCTTCTTTTATATTTCTTTCAAGTAAATTCTTTTTTTTTTTTTTTTTTTTTTGCTTTTTGAGACAGGGTCTCACTATATAGTTCAGGCTGGCCTTGAGCTCACTTTTGTAGCCCAGGCTGGTCTCAAACTCACACTGACCCTCCTGTCTCAGCCTCCCATGTTCTGGGATTACAGGTTTGTGCCACCATGCCTGGCTTTTACAGATAAATTCTTTACTCCTACTAATCAAAGTACTAAATGAAGTTCTAACTCATTTTTATGAACGCACATCAAGTGAATGTCTTCTTATCTTTTTAAGTTAGTATATTGGACTTTCAGCTGCAGTGGAAAGTTCAACCTTGGAAATTCTTACTCTAAAACTAACAACAGAGGGCACTGAGCCATAAGACATCACATAGATCTGCAGCATTTGGTTGCCTGTAAATTTGAAAAATGGTGCTTGACAAACTGCTCTAGAACAAGAATGTTTTTGATACTTGCAAGTTCAGTTTACATGTTCCCTTACCTTTTGAGAATTTCGAAGATCCTCTAATATGGCATTATTAAACAGGCTCAAAATTCTTTTTTCAAAAAGGCCTCTACCACTGTTCCTACAGATATTAGTGGCTGTAAATGAGCAGAAAGGAGAACTTCTACATATTACTAATTTCTATGCTTTTAGTATGCCTATAATACAGAAATATCACAATGGGAATCAATTAATTATTAGCTGCCATGATAGACTTTGCCACTGAAGTTCCTGAGATAAGCAGTCTCTTTTCTATGTGGGCTCTGAGCACAGCTGACCCACCTGCTAGTGTCCAGCAGTCAGTTCATCCATGGGGTGGAGCAGGCATCCTGAAGGGATGGCTGAACCTCCTCCTTAATGAACCATGTTTAGATGCAATTTGCAGAGGAATTAGGCTTTAACAGCTGTAGATCAAATAATAATTAACTTGTAGCGATGGAGAGAAAGAGTAAAATTATCTGGTAATAAATTATAGAAGAAATATAGACTTTGTAAAGATGAAATAGAGAATACAGTATACACTGTGTATGTGGGTCTTAAAGGAAAATGTTAACATTGTTTCTTTAATGTGGTTACCTCAGCAGCACAAATAAAATTTTGTTGATCTCATTAAAGAGCATAGACGAAATGAAAAAAAAAATAACTAGACCTCAGTGAAAAATGAAGGAGCAGCCATCTTTGCAACCTTGCAGTGGTTTCCGGGAGCGGAGAGGTCTGCAGCTTAAGTCCTACAGAACATTCCTCTCACTCATGTATTATAATGATGGATATTTTTCAGACTTTTAATATGACATTTTTTCTACACTTATGTTTTTTAAATAAATATGGATACACTCAGGGGATATTTTTAATCCAATAAGTTTGAAGAAGTTAATAAACACCTTCACCAATTCGTTGACAACCAAACTTGATGTATGTAGTCTTGAATGGCAAATGGCTCCGTGGAGTCCTTTTTCTGCTTTTTTGGCCTTTGGAGAGCAATTTACTTTTATGGAACTGACAAATTTTAGATACATTATAAGAAGAAGACTGATGACTGCGAAGAGCAGAGATCATTTGAATGATGGTAGTTTTAGAGTAGATGCTGCCCTTGATTTATTTCTATCTAGATAGAA
>PVJA010000004.1:66426-194016 GCA_004027025.1 Myocastor coypus | reverse complement strand
ATACATCAAGTTTGGTTGTCAACGAATTGGTGAAGGTGTTTATTAACTTCTTCAAACTTATTGGATTAAAAATATCCCCTGAGTGTATCCATATTTATTTAAAAAACATAAGTGTAGAAAAAATGTCATATTAAAAGTCTGAAAAATATCCATCATTATAATACATGAGTGAGAGGAATGTTCTGTAGGACTTAAGCTGCAGACCTCTCCGCTCCCGGAAACCACTGCAAGGTTGCAAAGATGGCTGCTCCTTCATTTTTCACTGAGGTCTAGTTATTTTTTTTTTCATTTCGTCTATGCTCTTTAATGAGATCAACAAAATTTTATTTGTGCTGCTGAGGTAACCACATTAAAGAAACAATGTTAACATTTTCCTTTAAGACCCACATACACAGTGTATACTGTATTCTCTATTTCATCTTTACAAAGTCTATATTTCTTCTATAATTTATTACCAGATAATTTTACTCTTTCTCTCCATCGCTACAAGTTAATTATTATTTGATCTACAGCTGTTAAAGCCTAATTCCTCTGCAAATTGCATCTAAACATGGTTCATTAAGGAGGAGGTTCAGCCATCCCTTCAGGATGCCTGCTCCACCCCATGGATGAACTGACTGCTGGACACTAGCAGGTGGGTCAGCTGTGCTCAGAGCCCACATAGAAAAGAGACTGCTTATCTCAGGAACTTCAGTGGCAAAGTCTATCATGGCAGCTAATAATTAATTGATTCCCATTGTGATATTTCTGTATTATAGGCATACTAAAAGCATAGAAATTAGTAATATGTAGAAGTTCTCCTTTCTGCTCATTTACAGCCACTAATATCTGTAGGAACAGTGGTAGAGGCCTTTTTGAAAAAAGAATTTTGAGCCTGTTTAATAATGCCATATTAGAGGATCTTCGAAATTCTCAAAAGGTAAGGGAACATGTAAACTGAACTTGCAAGTATCAAAAACATTCTTGTTCTAGAGCAGTTTGTCAAGCACCATTTTTCAAATTTACAGGCAACCAAATGCTGCAGATCTATGTGATGTCTTATGGCTCAGTGCCCTCTGTTGTTAGTTTTAGAGTAAGAATTTCCAAGGTTGAACTTTCCACTGCAGCTGAAAGTCCAATATACTAACTTAAAAAGATAAGAAGACATTCACTTGATGTGCGTTCATAAAAATGAGTTAGAACTTCATTTAGTACTTTGATTAGTAGGAGTAAAGAATTTATCTGTAAAAGCCAGGCATGGTGGCACAAACCTGTAATCCCAGAACATGGGAGGCTGAGACAGGAGGGTCAGTGTGAGTTTGAGACCAGCCTGGGCTACAAAAGTGAGCTCAAGGCCAGCCTGAACTATATAGTGAGACCCTGTCTCAAAAAGCAAAAAAAAAAAAAAAAAAAAAAGAATTTACTTGAAAGAAATATAAAAGAAGAAAAAAGAGGAATGAAGAATTGAAACAGGTTAGGGAGTTAAAAGAGGAAAGCAGGAATAAAGGAAGGAAAGAAATGACAGCAAATTCCAGATACTTTGCTCTGTTAAGGATTAGAATTTGCATATCTGACTTCATTAAAAGTGAAATGTCTGCAATGAATTCCAAGTAGAGTTTAAAGTACTATATATCAGAACTTAAATAGATTATCAAGTGCTTTTGATCCTTCCCTGCAGATTAACACAAATCAATTCTATTACTGTAATTAAAAGGATACATGTCTTACCAAAGTCACTACCACCATGATAAACCTAAGCCATAATGTTTGGGTTATTAACATACATGCTTTTTTTTCTATGTAGAAGTGCAAGTCTCTTGAGTAAAGAAAATTTAAACAACAAAATAAACGGCATTTTTCTAGAACACATAAACTAGGGTAAGTTAATTACTACTTAAAATATTAAAATCAAATGGTAATTTATTGAAGGATGAATTTCTTTTCCACTGAAAACCATTTTGATGCTATAATAAAAATGTAAATAATGACATTGAAAAGGCAAATGAAATGTCAACATATTACAGTTTTATAAATGAATTCTATGTCATTCAAGTCACCCTAAATGATTATGTTTAAAATGTATAATTATTTGCAAATGCTTCTAAAGAGGCCATCCTACTATTTTATTGAAGGGACTAACTGTAAGTTGGTTTTTTTTTTTTTTTTTTATGTATTTGGTTGTTTCAGGGTCTCACCATGCACTCAGACTCCTAGTGATCTTCCTGTCTGAGCCTCCCCAGCTCTGGGACTACAGGCATGTGCCACCACACCAGGACTCTAGACAGATCAGCCCACCCTAAGAGTGGTGCCAGGGATCAAGCTGGTCCCTGCACTTGGCTAAGCTT
This sequence comes from Myocastor coypus, assembly GCA_004027025.1. Classification (NCBI taxonomy): domain Eukaryota; kingdom Metazoa; phylum Chordata; class Mammalia; order Rodentia; family Myocastoridae; genus Myocastor; species Myocastor coypus. The sequence goes on along the minus strand of PVJA010000004.1, from coordinate 191,692 downwards.
AGCTAAGCAGGCACTTTAGTCTGCTGAGCTATCTCACCAACTTTAAACTGAAGAATTTATAAGTGGGACAAAGTAAGACTAGGACATAAAAACAAATGTTTGTACTTTTAACTACTAAGTTCCTCTGAATATCTTTAGTGCAAATATACTACATGAAGCAAATATGTATAGAATATATATATATTCTATATATATATGTATGTATATCCATCCATATATGTTTATCCTTCAAATATGTATAGAATATATATATATATACTAATACACACACACACACACATATATATATATATATATATATATATATATATATATATATATATATATGTATTCCACAGGGAGCTCATCATTCAGGTCCTAAGGCAGGAAAAGCCTGTCACTCTGTGTGAAGTATCTCCAACTCTCTGAATTCCTGGAATTGGTTGAAGAAATGGCCCCACACTGCAGCCTGGAGTAGGAGTCACACAACATTGTCTACTATAGGACACAGAAGAGGCTCTGGAATTTGTTTTCTTTTTTTTTTTTAATGGAAGTAATTTTATTATGTTATATTCTTTTTTTATTTTAAAGACTAAAAATAGCAGAAACAGAGATATAAAAACAATAACAAGGAAGAGAACATATAGTACAAAATTCAAAAACCAGAAAAAAAATTTTTTTTCTTGTTTCAGAAATTTTGTTTGTTTATTTATTTATTTTTATGGCTGGCTCAGCCTGCCCTGAGGGCAGGGCTGGCGCAGCCTGTGGAGCTGGGGATAGAACCGCGGTCCCTGTGGCCGCCTAAGGTATTCTAAGCAGGCGCTTTAGACCACTGAGCCATCCTGCCGGGCCCCCAGAAAAATTTAACAATGTTTATATTACATACTTTCACCATCATATAAGTTCAGATTAAAAGGTATAGGTATATAAGACTGATCAAACAATTAAACACTAACACTTCCAATACACATTACCTTTTGTAACAATTGATACACTGCATATTGTCCTCACAGTAGTAATTCAGAGCACAGGATGTGGGCATGACAGCCTGGAATTTGTTCTCTTAATCAACTTACATGTGAAAGTATTACACATCCTACTTTCATATAAAATTTGATATTTAGGGCTGGGGAGATAGCTCAGTGGTCTCGTGCCTACCTGACAAGCAAAAGAACCAGGACCGTGGTTTGATGTCTGGTACATTGTGCAGGCCCTGGGATACTGGGTGTGCCCTGCTGGCCTCTGAAACCTGGTGTGGTGGTGCTCACCTGTAAACCCAAACCTGGGGAGGCTGAGACAGGAAGATGACTATGAATCTGAACTGCGTGGTGAGAGAGTGTATCAAAAAGAAAACAAAACAATACAAATTTAAGTTTATCTTACCAAATCTCTAGTCCAAGTTTCTTTTATCCGGTTGTCATTTTCCCGTGAGAATGTCACATGCTTGAGCACTTCGTCACGGACGTGTTAGTGGAGATGCTGCCGCATATGCCTCCCTACGTCTGTCACGACTCCTTACACCAGTAACTGTCTCGTCTCCCTTGTCTCTCTCCTATTACGTGCCAAGCGCACAGTATTTGTACCTCCTATCAGAACTCCCAGATGCTGAATTTTGTGGCATCTGTGCTCCTGTTGTGTTGTGACATAGTACTCTGCTCGGTATGTTTTTTATCAGAACCTGATGTACTTGGACAGATTCAGCTTGTGTATTTTTTTTTTCTTTTTTCAAGTCTTCCTTGCAAAAGGTTTTCATTAGAACAAAATTTTATCTGCATCATCTGTGTGGAACCATTTTGTTTGTCTAAAGCCAGGTAGTGGAGCATCTTTGTTCTCCTGCCTAACCTTGGGTTCGTATTGTTCTCTGTCATAAGGCTAAGACTTTCTCAGCCTGAAAACATCTGTCCAAATCTAAGCACCCCTGATTCCAGGAATATAATCTCTTGCTTGTTCAGGGAAAGTGGTGGATCTATACAATCATTAATTTCAGTACATCCAATAACAAAATTCTGTACTTCCGACCATATTAAGACATTAGCATGCCAGGGGCCCAGAAATGCTGTTGCATTTAGAGCAATCCCTTGAGAGCAAAGATAATGTCAGAATCTGGTAAGGGATTCTTCTCTACTAGTGCTTGTCTAGAAGATATGGACACCACAGAGGTAAAACGATGGGCGTCGGGAAACTTAATGAGCATCTAGTCCACTGAACAAGCCAGGAGTAATCTCAGATCCTGTACTTCTTTATTGTCTGTGTAACATGAGGAAAGTGACTTTACAGTACTGAAATTTATATTTCTTATCTGTAATGAGAGTGGCATAACATTCTCAGTTACTTCATGGCATATTACATTTATGAAAGCATAGATTAAACCTAAAATTGAAGTCTAGAATGAAAGTGTATGGTTATTCTACAGTATCAATGAAATATATATATATATATATATATATATATATATATATATATATATATAGAGAGAGAGAGAGAGAGAGAGAGAGACAGAGACAGAGAGAGAGACAGAGAGAGAGAGAGACAGAGAGAGAGACAGACAGAGAGATACAGTCGGTTATGATAAATGAAACTCAACCTACATGAAATATCAGGGGAAAAGGATAGACAGTCTTTACTGTATGACAGGCATTTCATATGCAGAAAAATAGCAACAAAAGTTGTTTCATGCAATCATTTATTCAATATTTTATACCAAGCCACTTAATTAAAATGAGATTTGACTGTTATTAAATGCTTATATGGAACTTGTCAATATGCTTGTCTTGTTTAAGTTTTAGAAAATTCCTATAAGATTGTTATTATCCCTTTGATGAGCACAGAAATTCAGAGACATTGTAAAATCTGCCTGATGTCAGTATATAGTTCTTTCTTATGAAAGACTTTGTTGGTTGTTGAAATTTCTTCTACATAATTACAAGGGGATAATTAAGTGACAGGCTAACATTATAGGCCTAATGGTCAAATTTTTTATTCTGATATTAAAGGGAAAAAAGTTTGAAAAGTTGGCCTTTCACCATTGTAAAGTTGAATTACCATAAGTTGAATTAACATATATATATATAGTGAAATTAATCAGAAGTGACAGGAACAGTGTTAGGTGCTCAGCCATCCACAGGCGAGGTTAATAGAAAAGTAATTTCTATGTGTATGCACAATGGGCAATTGTCTCCATGAGGATCAAATGCACAAGTAGTTATTAAACCTCTCTGAATTCCTGCAACACTTGCTGACTAGTCACTTTTTTATTACTTACCTTACGTTGTATTCCAGGGCACTAAGGAGAGTCGCATAAGCACCTCCCTGGCAAGGACCAGACCCTAAGTTCAATCCCTGGTGCAACAGCAACAATGACAAAAAGATAAATAATAATAATAACCTTATGCTGTATTGCATCATTAAACAACTTTGAATGCACACTGGTCATCTCTCCAAAATGTGAACTCTCCAACCTATCCACTCTTTGTACTGTTGGCAGAATGACTCCTCAGGAAAGACCAGACCAGTTGTTCCTTCCATTTCAACAGTTCTTTCCACTCCATACTATTTATTATAACTTTTAGATTTCATTTACTCTTTCATATTCTCATACTAGTGAGATAACATGACACGCATATGGGTCTGGTTTATTTCATTTATGAAAATGGTCCCTAGTTGCATCCATTGTCCTATGAAAATTCAAGTCTTTTATCTTTGTTATAGCTGAATAAGACTTCATTGCATCAAAATACCACATCATTTTACCCATTTCTCAGTTGATGAGCATAAGAGTTCATTTCAAGATTTATTTATGACACATTGCATTGCTATGAACATGGATGTACCTAAATCACTGTGGTATGATCTTTTCAATTCTGGAAAAATACACAAGCGAAGAATAACTGGATAGAATGGATCCTCAAAGAATAAAATGAAAAAAAAATTAGAAATGATGCAGAATTTCACTAAACAAAGTAAAAGAATTCAGTAATGGTCGTTTTACTGTATATTGTTCTCCAAATTAGTTGTTCAGATTCCCAGATATTAACATGTAAAATTGTTTCAAAATAAACTAAAAAAAAAGTTTAAGAATTAACTGTTCCTAGCCTGGGTGTGGTGGCGCACGCCTGTAATCCCAGCACTCGGGGGAGGCTGAGGCAGGAGGATCAGTGCGAGTTCGAGACTAGTCTGAGCTACCAAAGTGAGCTCAAGGCCAGCCTGAACTGCATAGTGAGACCCTGTATCAAAAAGACAAAAAAAAAAAAAAAAAAAAAAAGAATTAACTGTTCCTTTCAATAGAGTAGTACAATAGTTGATTTAAAAGTGTTTGATTTACAGCCTATTTATTTAAAAGAAGAGGAATATGGAAAGCTGAGGCAGGAAGATTACAAATTCAATCCAAGCTCAGGTACACAAGCAACTTACAAATAGCTTTTCTTAAAATTTTAAAAACTTAGTATGTAGCTCTTTTAAAAGCCTTAGGATTGATCTCCAAGAATAAATAAATAAATAAATAAATAAATAAATAAATAAATAAATAAATAAATAAATAAATAAGACAAAAAAGGCTGAGGATGTAGCTTAGTGCAAAATCCCCGGGCACAATTCCCAGGACCAAAACACAACAAAACAACACCCAACACTTGCTTTGCATTAAGAATATTGACTTTAAGTTCGCCAGTTTACAAAACCAGTATGTGGGACAAGTTTGTTACTTTTTTGATGAAAATCATTCCTTTTAGGAATAAGTGGAGTCTCCGTGTAGTTTTTTTTTTTTTTTAATTTTTTATTTTATTTATTTATTTTTTCTTGTTTCAGACCTTTATTTGTTTATTCACTCATTTTTATGGCTGGCTCAGCCTGCCCCGAGGGCAGGGCTGGTGCACCATGTGGTGCCTTGGATTGAACTGCAGCCACTGAAGCCGCCCAAGCTTTCCTAAGCAGGCGCTTTAGACCACTGAGCCATCCTGCCGGGGCCCCTCCAGGTAGTTTTAATTTGGATTTCTCCAACGAAAAATGATGCTGAATATATTTTCATATATTTACTTGTGATTTGTATTTTTTTCATTTGAAAAGTATGAATCCATCTCAGATGTCTATTTTTTAATTGAGTCTCTGAATTTGAAAGTCCTGAGTTCTTTCATTTTGTTTTATGTTCTAGATAGAAGTCTTTCATCTAAAGGGGGATTCGCTAACAATTTCCCAATTCGTGGGTTTTCTTTTTACTGAATTACTGATTTCTTTTGATGTGCGAAGACTTTTTAATAACATCCTAGTTGTTGATTCTTTGAAGCATTTATTATGCACTTTGGGTTTTGTTCATGAACTCTCAGCCTACCCCTCTGTCTTCAAGGTTTCTTTCTACTTTGTCTTCTCGTAGAATTAGGGTTTCTGCTTTAATATTTAAATACTTGATCCATTTTGACTTTAGTTAGTTCATGGGGATACGCATGAATCTAATTTTAGTTTTCTGCATTTGGAAAGCCAGTTTCCCCAGTAGGACTTGTGAAAGAGTCTATCTTTCAGTGAACATGTCTGGCCTCTTTGTCAAAGATAAGATGACTGAATTTGTTGGTAGCTGCACCTGCATCTTCTAATCTGTTGCACTGATCCTAGATCTGTATTTTGCCAGCACCATGGTGATTTTATCACAGTAACTTTAAACATACCTCATACATACACAGTGCAGTACTCTGAAACCTTAAAAACTAAACAAGACCAATACCCCAGGAAATTCTGTAGTTTGTGACAACATGGATAAACATGGGTTTACATTCTCTTAAGTAAGCCAGGCACAGTGAGGCACACACAACACGATTTCACTTTTGTACGGAATTCAAAACAGAGAGCTCATACAGGTTGAAGGGGAAGAGTGGTATTAATTAGAATCTGGGGTAGTATAGAGCTGGACTCAGAAAGAAGACAGTTAGTTAACAGCAATATTTCCAAATGGATGAAAAAAATAAGTTCTAGTGTCCGGTTACATAGCCTAAATCACAGTTTAAAAAGCGGGCTATAACGTTTTCAAACAGTTAAATAAAACTTATATCCTCCCACCACAAAGTAAATACTTGAGGTGATGGCTATGTTGTTTAGCATGGCTTGAACACCCCACAACGTATACATGTATTACAATTTCATATTGTACCATTTGCATGTGTAATTATAAATTACCAATTGAAGGAAACTTTTCAAAATGCAAAGTTAAGAAGATATGCTCCTCTTGAAGTTTGGGCTCATGATTTTAAGATAAAATGAATGTATAGAAAAGATTGAGTAGGAGTGATATTGGAACCAACATGTGTGAACAGGAAAGTTAAAAAACAAAAGCAAATTATGTCACACAAAGAAACAAGCTGAGCTCTCATACAGTCTCCATGAATGTCCAAGTTGACATCAAGGATGCTCTGAAGCTCAGATGGGCGTTCAGATTTGTTGTTCCTTTGGATGAGGGAGCTACCCCTTCTACCTCTCTGCACCCTGCTGGGCTATGGCAAACTGTCAGAGGAGCGTGTCACCTTAGCTACAATAGCTCCCTTCATCAATGTAGGAGACCTGAGAGTAAGGAGCTGCTTAACTCCCTGCAGGGGCAAGCTTAAGCTCTTCCAAATGACAGTGGATCAAAACAACTTATGGTGCACACTGACATTTTTTAAAACACTGCCAACGTGTGGCATTGTATTACAGGGATAGACTGCTGTCTTAGTATGCTCAAAGCCCTGAGCTGAAAACCGAGTAATAAGAAAAACACATACAAATGAATATTACCATATCAATTCCAATTTTCTAAAATGTGTTCATTAGGGAAATTTGTCTTTTTCAGTTGTATCCTTCTCTGGTTTTGTTATTGGAGCAGTACTATCCTCCGGGAATGAGATTGGGAGAATATGCAGGATAATTTGGATAATTGTACTCCCTAGTTCTGCTGGTGTTTTGAAAAGAGCAGTCAATGCTTTCTCTTTTTTTTTCCTTTTTTATTCTTTTTTTCTTTTCTTTTCAATTTCATATAATTTTCTGTTATTTTTTACACAATCGTGTGCATTTGCATCTGTTAACCTAAACAACTAGTTTGAAGATAGTATCATGTAATACCATTGTTGAATTCTTACCACTTTGCTTACTGAAATTTTTTGTCATTTCTTTTTTTAAATTTTTTTGTCTTTTTTATTTTTGAGACAGGGTCTCGCTATGCAGTTGAGGCTGGCCTTGAGCTTACTTTGTAGCCCAGGCTGGTCTCAAACTCACACCAATCCTCCTGCCTCAGCCTTCTGAGTGCTGGGATTACAGGTGTGAGCTACCATGCCCGGCTAATTTTTTATTATTTCTAATGATGCCTTTTTATTGCTATTTTGTATCCTTTAAAATACAAATAAATAAAAATGGGAAAAAATTTCAAAATAAAGAAAATGATATGAACTCCTTTGGTTATTTTTTATGCTTTATTACTACAGTTTTCATACAGAATGATTATATTCCTCACGGTGAATTTGTAGCTATCCAAAACATATACAAAATCATTTTTCATTCTCTTCCCATCCTGTTCATTCCCCTTCCTCCATTTCTTGGTCTCTTTTCCATTTGCAAAATATCTGCCTCTCTATTTCCCATTATCTATCTCTTATTTTGCTCTTCATTTATATTTTTTTCTCTTTAAGAAAAGTTATATGATATTTACTTCTTGTCTGATGTGTTTCTCTTAACGTCGTGGCTGCCCGGTGCATCTGTGCATCATGACTAATTTATTCTTCCTTATGGTACAGTAGTACTCCACTGTGTATAAATGCCACATTGTTTTGTTCATTCATCTGTTTTGAAAAGCTGATAACTTTGTCTCTGCCCTTGCACTGATTACAGCAGACTTTAGCAGCAAACTCTAAGACTGTCCAAAATAAACAACAAATTCATAAACCAATGTCATAGATGAATTCAGCTGCCAAAACAGAAAGCAACCATGAACAAGTATAACCTGGCCCTAGGTTATAACATCATGACTGGCAAGGATTTATTCTTAAAATGAAAGGTATAATGTAACAGAAAGTGTGATTATCTTGATAGATGTCTTTTTGAGCTACTCAAATTTTAGTGATTCATGGTTCCAAAAAGTTTGGATTTGTAAACTGAGATCTAAGTGATTTTTAAATAAATAAAGATTTATTGATTTCAAAAGAGCATGTGCCATTTTAAGAATGTGAAATCTTTAGCATACTGCTAATATAGTTAGTTAGCTTCTTTCCCTAAGGGTTCCACTAAGTCAATTAGGTCTTGTCTCCTCTCCTCCATTTAGGCTTCTAGACTAATATTCTTACTTTTGCTTATGTATTTGGTACAGGGCATCACTATGCAGCTCACATTTGCACCTAGGGTGGCTCCTGAGTGGCATGTGGTGATGGGGATCAAACCCAGTCCCTGCAATTGCCTAAGCAGATGCTTAGTCTGCTGAGCTATTTCACCAGCCCTAGCCTAATTCTTAATCTGGTGAAGTCAACAGAAAATGGAGATCTGTTCACAATACTCTGTGATACTGCAGCAGCTACCATTCAGAGTGACAACACTGTCCTGAATTAGATCTTAGTTCTGTTGAGTGGGTTTTTTGTTTTGTTTTGTTTTGTTTTATTTTGTTTGTTTGTTTGTTTGTTTGGCATAGGGTCTCACTATGCAGTTCAGGCTGTCCTTGAGCTCACTTTTGTAGCCCAGGCTAGTCTTGAACTCGCACCAATCCTCCTGCCTCAGCCTTGCCTTCTTTCTAACTCATGTGTAACTATGAACTTGTCACACACATACATACACGTAAATATACACATACACAAAAGAACTCTGGCTTCGTTATTGGCTCAAACTCTCTATCATTTCATGATGTTAATCAAGAATTGCTCTCTGCTATACTAGAGGAGTTTGATAGTTCCCTACACCCAGCCAAGTGGCTGTGCCTCATGTTATTTCTTTAACTGACACCAACTGCTTACCTGTTTGCATTCCTAGTTGGCCAGTGCTATTCACACCCCCATGTGCCTGCTAGGGTTGCCCCCATAGCTCCATCTTGGAGCCACAGTTGTTCTGTGTTCGCCTGTATCCTTGCAAGCTGCTTCCTACAGTTACTTTGTTTCTAGAACTGCTTCCCTCTGAAGCTGTTTGCCTCATCCCTTGGGAAGATAATTTATCCAGGTGGCAGCAGCTGCCAGGTGGCAGGAGCTATGCTATTTAGCTTGGCCATGTACAGAATTGTTGGATAATTGAATACGAAATCAACTAGAATGCTCAGCCTAGGAAAGTTGAAAAATTGCCTGGCTTTTTCACTGACACATCTCCAGTGAATAGTAAAGAAACAAGGCGAAGACACTGTGTCATAAATATTTGCTGAATGTAAAGCAGTCAGCATTCAATTTTAAATCCATATGTGGTTATGTTTGAAACTCACAGGATTCTAGAGATTGGGAATTGTGCACGGGACGGGGCTGGAGGAGGGACCATAACCTTCACAGGCACAATGGACAGGATACACAATGGATAATGAATGCAGTGTAGTGGAAAAACTATGAGTAATAACTAACTGCATAGCTTAACAGACAAATGGACGTGATGCACAATGGACAATGCAGTGTAGTAGAAAGACTATGACTAACAACAACTAGCTGGATAGTTTAATAGTAAGTAGAAAAAATTTGAATGTTACTGACTCAAAGTAATGATAAATGTTTACAGCAGTACATAAACCAAGCACCCTGATCTGAGTATTGCACACTGTAAACCTGTATCTAAATGTCATACCATCAGGACAGGCCAAATAGCTCAGCAGATTAAAGTGCCTGCATCACAGATGCAGTGGACCCGTGTTTGTGCCGGCCCCTGCCCCTGGGGCACACTGAGACAACGATTGAGACTGGACGAGGTGCGCGCACCTGCAATCCCAGAGCTTGGAAGGCTGAAGACAGGAGAATCATTGCAAGTCTAATCTGTGTAGTGAGACTCTGTCGATCCAGCCCGAAATACATTTTTTTAGAAGAATGTAGTACTATGAAGCACTTCTCTGGCCCTAAGTCCTACTATACATCATAAACGTATAATTACTGTTTGTTAATCAAAATAAAAACAACAACAAAGATAAATATAAGGGTAATCACCTTAGTTACTTTCCTCTCCTTGCTGGGACAAATACCTCACATCCAAAATGAGGGAAGGAAAGGTTTATTTAGCTTACAGTTATTAGAGGTTTCAGTCCATACTCATCTGACTCCAAGGCAGAGGGACACATGGCAGAGAGCAACCTTTGATGGCAGCGACAAAGACAGTGGTGGCATCTCAGGCAGCTGGCGAGCTTCGCTCTCCCCTTTACACTGTCAAGCACAGTATCAACCCTAGGGCACTCACACCCATAATCCCAGCATTGGATCATGAACCAATCACAAACTCCAGAAGCTGCCCCATGATTACATGAGGCTTTAGGGGGACACCTAGACACAAAGCATAACAGTAATACCAGCCTGAGCACAATCATCTTTAGAAATAGTAAATAAAATTAAAAAGGCAAAGGGAAACAGGAAAAAATAATTAGCAGATGTAGTCAAGGGGAGCTCCATGACCTCATGTGCATTGCGACAGGATGACAGGAGGAAGACAGAGGTGGCAGGAAAGAGAGTGCCCATGAAAGAAAGGAACTCAGCAAAGGGGAGGATCCGTGCTTTGCACTAAAGAAGCAAACCTTACCTCTCATTAATCATTCCGCCATGCTTTTTAAGTCATGAATTTGAATTAAAATTATTAACAAAAATTACATTGAAAGTCTAATATGTGATGATATTCAAGTCATTGTGCCTTTTTGTTTGAGATTCCTATTGCTTGTAAAGGCAGAGTGCTGTCTTTGGCGGGGCTAGCTGTAGCGGCCCCACATTCTGTAGGCCTGTCTGTTTCTAACAACAAAGGCAATGCTGTGCTCCTCCTCGGGCGCAGGCAATATCCTGAGATGTCAATTCCAGTGACTGGAGCATGGAGATAGATGGGGAGATTCTGGCCGCTATTGATGAGACGTATGCTGATTCAATCTGGCCCTTGGCATCATCTGCCAGAGTGCGAAGCTATCATAGATCTTTTCTGGGCTAATAATGCTTGGAAATAGCTGATCTTGACCTGAAAATGCCTAGGGTCTGCCCAGAACATAAAAGTCAGGTGACATCTTAGCCACTTAGGTATTTATTTTTATTGGCCACAATAAATAGAGCCCAAGGTCCCCTTGGAAGAAAAGACACAAATCCTATGTATGACTGGAGGTTCAGATCTAATAGCTAAGGCCAGAGGGTGCGATGGAGGTGAAGAACGTACCCAGAAACAATGTGGCCCCTGAGAGATTCTACAATAAATGGGAAAGGAATCGACAAAGAAGGCAGGCAGAGAAAACAAAACCAACCTAGGAATTGCAACTGAGGACTTCTGAGGCACTGCACATTTGAAGAAGGTGTTTATTTTGGTCCTGGGAACATATTCCAACCTAGAGCTACAGATTTGTAGAATTATCAACGGAGAGAAAAATAAATAAAAAGTCACGTGTGATTCACAAAAGACCTCCAAATTCGAAAGTACAAATATCCACATTCCCTAGACCTGGGAGCTTTTCCATGCTTCTTCTTAAAAATATAAAAAGGAGAAATTTGTTACAGTTTGAGTATCTACATGGTAGGCTGCTTGATATGTAGGAATTGCCTGAAGAGATTGCTTAAAATACATGTATCTGGCTTCTTAACCTCAGAAGTACTGCCCTAGTGGGAATTGGGCACCAGAAGTGAGAGAGAGAGAGACAGACAGAGAGAGACAGAGACAGAGACAGAGACAGAGACAGACAGACAGACAGACAGACAGAGACAGAGACAGAGACACAGAGACAGAGAGAGAGAAGCCACATTTAGGAAATCAAAATTGTGCTCTAACACCTGGCCACATGCAGTGCGATCCATACAACAGCTGCATCAGTAGCACAGCAAGAACTTGAAGCTTATTAAAAAGGCAAAATCTAAGGCCCCAGCCCAGACCTGCTGCATAAAAGTCTGCTTTCAACAGAATCCCAAGATGATATATGTGCACACAAAGTTTGAGGTTCACTTAAAAGCCTCAACTGTTTTGGTGAATATGGAGAAATACTAACACTGTGACAGACAGTAGAACTAGTCTCCTGAAAACTAGCAAAAAAACCTCAGCTAAATGCAAAAATAAAAAAAAAAAATCTCTAGCAACTAGCATGCTGGTGTCCCCGTGGGGTAATGCAGACACACCAGCTACCTTGGTACATCTACTGAGTACAGCATAGGGCAGTGGAACTGCCTGATTCCAGAGTGCTTATAAGAACTCTGGAGATTAAATTAAAAAGCCACAGGACTCCAGCATCACAAAGACTGTAGCTGAGAATGACTGAGATGTAGCCTTAAATATTACAGCAATTAAATTCATATTCATATGACAGGGAAGTTGGGGACATTTAAATTATGGTATGTGGAAAGTAAAAATGGCACTGAAAGTTCAGGGGTTTCTGTGAATGATGTTTGCTTCATCTCTGTCCTTTGAATTTGAAAATGAATGGATGATATATAATATTTCTTTGAGCTTAAAAGCCAAAAGCATCAGTAGCTTTTCCTAAATATTAAGGATAATTGTCCTTCACATGCATGACTTCAGCTGGAAAGATCTGGCATGTCCACTGATGTGGGCATTTATTACCACCAAATCATGACCAGCTGTCCTCCATTTACTTATTTAAACACTGTGTTATATTTGTGATGGCTTAGGTTATTTACAGAATCTGTCACTTTCTGTGACTTTTCATTATCTGTTTAATTATTTTTTATAAAAAAAAAATTGCTGCCAGGAATCGAGCCCTTCCAGGCACATCCATCTACCCCTCATGCTTCGGAGAAGCCAAGGAGCTGGGCCCTAGTCATCCATTGTTCCAACCATGCTTCTATCAAGCCTTCCCTCTTCTGTTTCATTATTTTGTTTTTCCCATGTTCTCTCTCCAGTCTGTGTTCCTCTTTCCTCTTTACTTATCGATTCATCTTTCATGTATTTCAGAAAAGCACATTCATCAATTAAATGTTATCATATTTTCTGAAAGGTAACAAAAATAGGACCTAGAAAGTAGAGTGCTATATAAATCTGTGGAGTATTATTTAGGAATACCTGTACAAACTTTGGCAATAGAAAATGCGTGTGTCAGGGCCGTGGAGATAGCTCAGCTGTCTAAATGCCTGCTTAAGCATGCGCAAGGACCTAGCTTCTATCCCTGACACCACATGCTGTGCTGGCTCTGCCCCAGACTGGTCAAACTGGTCACCAGAACTGGAGGTGGAGGCACAAGCATAATTCCAGTGCTGGGGAGGCTACATTTCTTTGGCCATGAAGTGTCTTCTTTCTCCAAACCAATGCTGTTTGGAATTCCACTGCAGTGGTTGAGGCATTCTTTAAGCACTTGGGTGGTAGTCTTACCAATAGCATTAAGTGGTTGAAAAACAAATTTATGTCCAGAATATGTATTCCCTTATGGACAAAAAAGTCCCTCTTACATTGTGAAAGTGGGCCAACATAATCAATCGACTGCACAGTCAAGGGCTAGTAACTGTGAGCAACAGTGCCATATCATGGACTCACTGATAGTTTCTACCCTTGGAGTAGCAGGCATTCAGACATATATATATTTTTTTATTTTGAGACAAGGTCTCACTATGCAGTTCAGGCTGGCCTTGAGATCACTTTTGTAGCCCACGCTGGTCTCAAATTCACACCGATCCTCCTGCCTCAGCCTCCCGAGTGCTGGGATTACAGGGGTGTGCCACCGCGCCAGGCTGCTTCAGCCATATTTAGGACAGCTTTGTCACGTGGGGGTTCTGTATTACTCAGCCCATGCCTGCAATCATGGGCATTTTGTTCATAAATCCACTGAGCAATGACAATGGTGGCCAAGGAAAATAATTGACAACTATTCTCAGAATCAGTCACTGATCATTAAAGCTTTCTTCTGACAATGTCACTCTTTGGAGAACATTTACATGTGCCACAAATATTTTCACATCCTTTGCTCCGATGGAGAAATTTACACACATCCTTCCATCTTAAATGCTTTTGTAACCAATTTCCCAGTCATGTTGCTTTCCAATTTCCTAAATATCTGGCCAGATCATTCACTATAGTCCATTCACCAATATATAATCACTCAGGGCTGGGGAGATAGCTCAGTAGAATAAGCATTGGCCTGGCAAACAAAATGGCCTGAGTGCAATCCCTGGTTCAGGAAAAAAAAAAAAAAAAATATATATATATATATATATATGTGTGTGTGTGTGTATATATATATATATATATATATATATATATAGTCACTCATTATATCCAGCTATTTTTTCCTTCCAAGAAAAATATACAATCAGATATATATCCCAAATTTCTTTCCCATTGAGATTTCCTCTCACGATTTTCCTGGAAAGAAGCTACAATGTTAACACTGCTTTTAGGTGGTGCTTACATGTCATGATGCGGAATGATCTGAAAATAGGACATAGTCTTCTCTTATTCTGCCAGCTGATCATCAAGCACACTGATGCATCCATAGGAGGAGGATGAGAATACAGCCCATAGGCATTTGGGACCTGCTGAGCTAAAATATGAATATAACTGATGTCAATTGGATGTGCAGTAAAAAGCACAGCACTGTCCTTTGATGGTGGACTGTTGTTCTGTATATTCAGCCTTGTGATTCAGTGGATCAGATGCACCCAGCTTATGATAGGCACCTCAGGTTTTATGGTAAGTTAGTGGCTAATGGTCAAGGGTTCAGCTTCTACTAAAGCCCAATATCAGGCCAGAAGATGAATCTCTAAGGGAGAGTAGCCTCTGCAGATGACAACAGAGACTTGCTCCAAACTTCCAGAGCCCTCTATTATGATTTCAATATGGGGCCTGCCAGAGACTCCAAGCAACGTTTGTGACTATCCCTGGTACATCTAGTATCACTGGGGCTACTGAGTCTAATGACCCAAGTGGCAGAGCAACCTGCACTGCAACCTGCTCCAGTTGCAGAGGGCTCCTTTATTTATACTCCACTCAAAACTAATAGCTTCCCATGTTGTTCAGTAAATTAAACAGAGTAGCATACCTAAGTGAGGGCTGTGTTGTCTCCAAAATCCATTGTGCTTCCTACTTCTTGGTGCTATGCAACTCAGATGCTATATCTTATCCTTTGCCTTAGAAAGGATAACTCCACATACTTTATACCACTGAATTACTAGTAATTTCATTGAGGCTTAGGATCTTGAAATTTAGTTGGATTTATTTCCTACTTCTGACACACAAATGCTTTATTAATGAGACAAGAGTAGGTGTTGCGTATTGTTCACTTGACCCAATCATCGCAAGGTCCTCAGTGTAACTGAAACAAAAAGACGACCAAGTTCTATGAGAACGAAGTTGTGACTCAGGGATAAAGAGTTAACATAGCTCAACGTAGGACAGTGAAAGTGTATTTCTGGCCTTGCTAACTACAAGTGTTTTACTGTTGGTAGGTCTGATGCGTAAGTATGGAAAAATAGCACGTGCCAAATCAATAGCTGCATACAAGATATCAGGGAATGTGTCTATCTCCTGAAGCCAGGAAACAACATCTGGTGCAGAGAAGCTGCAGTTCGGGTCACCACTTGTTTCAGTTTATAGTAAGCCATCATGGTTCTTGAATATCTACCAGTTTCTGCACAGACCAAGTAGAAGCATTAAATGCGGGTGTGGTGGGAAACACTGCCCCTGCTTCTTTCAAATCTTTAATGATGGCATTAATAGCTATAAAGTCAAAACACCTAGCAACAAGTGTTTGTCATCTTCTTATGACAAAGAAATCATAAATATTTTTAGATAATAGATAACCAAATATTCTAAATTGATCACTAAACACAGTGCACAGATATACACTATCATCATACTAGTAAAGACATACAATTCACATCTGTCACTATTTTATTTTATTGTCAATTTTTTAAAAGTCAGTTATTTGGAGGAATAAAAACAATCACAGGTCATTTTAACCCTCATCTCACCCTTGTGACATTCATAAGCTCTATTTCTTGGCTGAGGATATTTTAATAATGAACAATTAATACTGCATGAAATGTGTTGTGATTCCTTCACATATCAGAATGGATGAAAGAGTTGAAATATCTGCCTTTAGTCTATGCTAGACGAGGATGGGAATCTTTTGGTAATGCTTTCTCTTATGGACTTATATAGCACCTGTCACCTGGAAGTGAATTCCCCAGTGTCACAGCTCCTTACACAACTGTCTCTGTAATCCCTAGACTCTGAGAAGCTACAGCATTGCTCTGCTGTCTGGTTTTCATATGGTCTGGAAATTTTTAAAAATGACCTTTATTTTATTTTTAATGGTATTTTAAAAGAGAAAAGAATATTTGTGACATGAAATTCCAATACCACTGTTAAATCACAGCCATACTCATCCCATTTTATATTTTCTAGGATGGCTTTGGCACAGCAGAATTGAGAAGCAACAGTGACCATATGGTCCATGAACAATAAATATTTGTTATCTGGCCTTTTACAGAAAAAATTTGTCAATTCCCTTTTGAATTTGATGCAAATATTTTCTTCTTCAACAATAAATCGTCCAAATGTGGAATATTACAAAATTTACATTATGTGATTCCTATGTTAAAGACAATAAGAATAAGGAGGAAAAGAAGGGAAGAGGTGCATTTCTGTTCACGTAACATTGTTCTGGAGGAGCCTCTGTCCTCCAGAGCTCTGTCTTGATCTACCTTTCATCAGCTCATGCACATGAACTTCAATTATTGATTTAAAAACATGGAAGATCGTATCCCTTTTCCTAGATTGTTCTGTGTTCTTGTTAACCAAGCAAGTCTTAGTGTTACAATATTAGCAGTCATATCACACTATTGACAAAGCCCTGAGGAAATTACAAAACTACCTACTCATTGTCTTTCCATGCAGTAGATCTAGTTAAGTGAATGAAATGAAGGGTCTTGGTTTAGGATATGAAGGTTTACTTTTGTACTACACCTTTCAGAGAAATAGAGAGTGATGCATCTGCTTGAGAACTTAATTCTTCCAAGATTCTGGTCACTAACTGAATTGGATGAGAACAGAATCAAATTTATCCATTAGGTTAACATTGAACTGATTCATTGAATTTGATTCAGTTCTCTTCCAAATCAGAGTCTAATCAGAACTGTGAGAAAATTTGAGTTCATGAACTGTTAACCAAGGTACCACCATGTTTTGTATTTTTCAACAATGATTTTCCCTTATACCTACCTGAATTTCTGTTATTTCTTTAGCTTTAAGTACTGATTATATTTTAAATTCTGTGGAAAAACATTAAAATGTTCTCCACTTGAGGCCAGGGAAATAGCTCAGTGGTTTAAGCCCTTGCCTAACAAGCAAAAGGTCCTGAGTTCAATCCCTAGAAGAAAAGTACAAAAGAAAAATTCTCTACCACTCTTTCTCAGAGTGCTGTGGGAAATAAAATTTCATTCTATGATTTTCTTTGTAATCACAAATTTTGCCAGATTATCTCTGATTTTAAAACAATAGTAAATTTATAAAGATCAATTTTCATTATTTTACATAATAGCCTTTCCAAACACATGTAAAAATGAACTTTTTATTTTTTAAATTAAGTGGGTTTATTATGTCGATTTAATCAAGTATGTTCCTTTAATATCATGTCTTTATTTCTTTGGGAAAAGAAATTACCATGATTTTTTTTTTTTTCTCTGACATTCTTCTACTTGAAGAACAGGCAGTGTTATATAACAATAGAATATATTTGGAGAAATAGTGTACCCAATTTTTGGCTGAATACATTATCTCCCTCAAGATTCTAAGTGGCAGTCAGGGAAAATACTTTTATCTAAATTAAGCAGAAATAGAAATTATGGAAAAACTGGAGGATCAGGCACAGAAATATTACCTTGAAGCACAGAATTTCACACAAGGATGCCAGCTAATTGAAGTTGAGTGACAATGTCTACGCAAGAGCCACACATTCTAGTTATCAACAATAGGTGATCAGAAATAGTGTGTGGGAGAGTATACGATAAAAAATATTAATAAAAAAGAAGCTGTAGCTAATTGGTTTTAGAATGATATTGGTCAGCTACAGTAGCATAGGTCACTGATTGCTGATTACTCCCTTGTGCTATATATTCCATGTAAGATATAGTGATATGTAGGAACAAAGTGTTCTCCAAGTCGCTTCTTACTGTCTACCAGGAGCTACACTAATGTTGACAGTTTAAAATCATCTAAGCAATAAAAGTTTGAAAGCTCAAAGTTCAAGTACATGATTACTATCTCACAACCCATGTCTCCTAGATTTAATAGGAATGTTCAGGACCTTTTTTGTTATAGTTTGAAAAATAAATAGAAACTGAATGACCATGTTTATATCGTTTAGAATACCCTGTGGAGACGCTGACAGAGATTGGGTCTTCCTGCTACAACCAAGGTAAGCCAAGACTGCCAGCAAGCTACCGGAAGTGGAAAAGAGGCAGAGAATAGATTCGTCTTTAGAGCCCTCAGAAGGACCAATTTCAGTGACACCTTGATCTCAGATTTCTAGCTTCCAGGACTGAATGGTAGTAAATTTCTATTGTTTAAACTACTCAGTCTCTGACATTTTAACATCCTCAGGAAGCCGGTATGATTGCCGCCCACGCCTGCTATACCACGCACATAGTCTTCAATTATCTCTGGCTGTCTTAATAGCCTCAGTGACAAGTATCCAATGAAGAAAGCTAAGTTACAAACTGTAGTTTCAGAAAACTAGAAATGAAATATCTAACCACTTTCTGGTCCTGGGAATGGAACGACGGTCTACCTTCCCCTGTCCCATAGCTCATCAGAGAGTGGGGTCTGTGCTGCCCAAATGTAACTACTGGCTACTGTATAGAGTCAGTAGCATAAAATGCACAAAGTGGCTGAGACGTAGGACCTCCATGGTGCAGAGACTCTACTACATTCTATAGTGGTTTGGAATCACTTTTGCTGACAGTGTTCCTTACTCATATTAAAAGTAACAGCATATGAATTTTTAGATAGTCATGCATCTCAACAAGAGATATTTTAAAAGAAATGTCATTAAAAAGCATTCTGTCTTGCATATCAGAAAATGTGCTCATAGGAAATCCTCCATTGTATATGTCAATCATTCAGTGTGCTCTCTGAGAGACAGAAATAAGAGGTAGATGTCAAAGTAAAACAGAATTTTATTAGACAGTTTTTATCAAGTAGGCATATACTCTAAAGTAATGACCTAAAGTATACTCTAATAAATGCATAAACTAAAAGCAAACTCACCTAGTACCATTGTCAAGCATCATATGTTATTCACAATGTTCATACCATGCTTTTGTACAGCTGGTAGTACAGATCTATGTACAACACCACAAGTATGTGAATAATACATAGAGTGTGCTATGACATTCTGAGAGCAATGATGTCCTTAGCAATATGAATTTCTCTGATTCATTATCATCCCTCCTGACTCTGCTACCCTACACATGGTCTGTCATGGACCGAAAGTTGCTATGTGGTTTAACACTGTCTGAATAATAAGCTTGTTAAGCACTGGTTGTCATTTTCATAAGCAATGCTTACTTATTAACTGAATATGAATAAATATACATTGAGTGAAGATTTTACCTATCTGGGAGACATTATTTATTACATCAAGACCCTGTTTATTTGATGCATTGCTTTGCAGACATGTTGCAATAACTTGCAGTCACCTGGAGTCTCCATTTCATATCCCCAGGGGTCTATAACCCGCAGACTTGGAACTATTGTTTTCTCATGTAGCTGATTTATTGAAAAAGCTCAGTTCTGTGAGAATATAAACATGAAATGGTTTTCTTCATTCTCCAGTCCTTATTTTCAACCTTTTAAAAATATTTTTTCTATCATTCTAAAATTTTAATCCCTTTCAGCTATTGAAAATTCAGTTCAATTTCCAACTCTAATCACAAACTAAATTTAAATCTCATCTTTCCCTTTCCCGAGCAAATTTGATAGTCTTGTTCTAAGAAATCTTCTGGCTCTCTACAATGACTTACTCCTCTAAGGCTTTCAAACAGGGAAGAAGAGGATAAAAAGGAAATACATATCTTGATGCTTGGCTGTCTTCTTTTTACTTCTTGTACCCCTGGGTCTGGACAGCACTGTCTGTACATTGGCACTGGCTGTGTGTAGCCATTCAGGTACTGCCTCAGTCATATGGGTTGTGTGTGTGTGTGTGTGTGTGTGTGTGTGTGTGTGTGTGTGTGTCTCAAAGGCCCTATAGGACACTCTGTCTGCACACTCTGTTGTAGGAAAGAATAGATGACACCCTCCTTTCAGTTTCTAAAGGAGTGATCACCCAGGATTCCTACATCTAAGGGTCCTTGACTGAAAGACAGCAGCCTTGAGTGAGGTTTAGCAAGAATATATGTCACTTATTGTCTCCACCCTCAAGTGACAAGTTATGTATTGCCTATCTCCACTCAGCTCTCTCCCACTAGTAGTCTTTTGATTAAGACAGTTCAGAAAATTCATTGCCTAAGAACATCTAGGCGCCCAGGCAATGGGATCTGTGCTGGTCAAAGAATACTGAGGTACACTATTGAGGTCCACGTTCATCACCATGTGTAAATCACAACTCAATCTAAAAGAAGAATGACAACCTAAAAGGAAAATGAATAATTAAGAATGCCTTAGAATGAAAACAAATGCCTGCTTTAACTTCTTAAAAGCACCTTCAGGTTCTTGGGGCTTTTATTCTCTTGACCTAGCTTTGGCTCAATGCTTTCTCTGCATCTAGGAGAGGAAAGAAAAATCTCACTTTAACATGAAAATTGTACTCCCCGTAAGTCTAAAAATTCAAGAACTCTGACTTTTCCTTTTATCTTGATTCACGTCTCACCATTATTGATCAGAAATGATTTGGGAGTGTTTGGCATGGTTTAGCAAACAAAGTTCCTGAAGGATCAGGTCTGTGCACTTTTTGGTAAATTCTTAGGGAAGTATTTAATCCAGTTATCATCAAAGTTGGATTGCTTAAACTCTTTTGATTTCATTTGCTTTTGGGTTTTTCTGTTTGTTTGCTTTTATGTATTTGATACAGAGTCTCACTACACAGTTCAGACTCATAGTGACTCCCTGTTTTCTGCCTCCTCAGTGCCAGGATTACAAATATGTGCTACTACATCTGGACTCTGTAGCTGGCTTAGTGAGCCCAAGAGTGGGGCAGGTGTGGCATATTTTACCAGGAATCCAAACCTATCCCTGAGCTTGCATAATTAGGCACTTAGTCCGCTGAGCTATGTCACCAGCCCTTAAAAACTTTTGACTTTAACCAGGTCTTGGCAGTGAATTTTTAGGCAACTAGTAAGTATCAACAACTCTTCAGCCCACCCCAAATTATACATGTATAAGGAGGATAATTTTAGGGGGCGTTATGTTATAGAAATAAAAAACTTACTGGCTAATCTACTTACTTTTTGATTCATTAATAAATGAATTACTGAGTTTATATCATGCATTCAAATCACTTTATCCATTGAATGGGGGAAAAATACAAACATCAGGACAGTTAGGGTCGGACCAAGACTAAGGGAGAACACCCAGGGGGCTGTAAGAATTCTCAGGAAAGAAGCTGAAGTTTGGCTGATTCAAGAGAAACTACCTGAAAGATGTGTATCTCCACTAGATCCATAGCTTGAACAGAGTTAGCAAAATAAAAATAAAACGAAGAAATACTATTCTAAGAAGGAGAAAAGAGAATCACTGAATGAATTTTCTAGTACTGACATAATTCACCACAAACCAAGAAATTTAAAACAAGACAAAATTATCTGATATGAAGGGAAACAGACGTTTGATATCAAGATACCAACAAGGCTAATGGTTTCAGAAAACTAAGGACAACCTGTCTGTTCTTCTAACTCGGGCTCTGGTGAAAGCTGACTGTGTTTGGCTTTCTGTGGCTGTGAGATGGGGGTGTGTCATAAAACTCTCTGCCTCTCTCATCACGCAGTCCATCTTTACCTGTGTCTTCTCCCTATAAGGAGTCTTTGAATTCACAAGGCATGGAGTTTAATCCTTAATGTAACTACTTGCTCCTATGAAGTCCCTATTTCCAAATAACTCTGCATTCTAAGGTTGAGGTGGACATAAGCATTTGCAGCACTTGGTTCGTCTCACCATACCACTATACATCTGTGTGATACTTAACAACATATTGCCAACTTCTGCCAAAGAAAGGTCTCTTCCATAATTTCATTTGTTTCACTTTTTATGATTTTAATAAGAAATAACAGTGTGACAGTTCCAAAACCCATTAGTACTACGTTCTCAATATTTGGTACAATGCATGTTGTTGTCCTCCTAGTAGTCATGCAGAGCACAGGGTGTAGACACAATAATTTTTCCAATCATTATTGGTACAAAAATAATTCTTCTCATTGAACTAAGGGAAAGTAGCTGTATACATAATCCAATATTACATAATCACAGTGGATTATTAGCAAAACTGGCAATGTGGAAGTTGCTGATTTAAGCCTTGTACAGCTCAGCATACTAATCTAGCTTTACGTTTTATGCCTCATAATTAAACTTTTCTGCTGGGTGGTTAAGAGAAAGTTAAAGCAAGACCTGTATAATAAAACGTGTAACTATTTTTATCTCCCAAAATCAGTCAAATCCCCTGCCATCTTCTCATTTGTTTCAAATTCATTGTAATTGATAATTTGAGACCCATCATCCCTCCTAAACATATAAGTGCCTTGAAATAGAAAATGATACCAACTTCAGTATTAAAAGCCAAATTCTAGATATTCAGTAAGTGGCTGGTGAAAACTGACAATTTTTGAGATAAAATTTACTTATGTGGTGGGTTCATTGCATGCAATGTGATCTTTATGCTTTTCAGTCAAGAGCTCAGAGTCGGAGCACATTTTGGTCTGGCATATAGTGTTTCTGCAGGTCAAGTGTAAGAGAGAGCGTCTTTAAAGTGCAGTTATGAACTATGTTTCTACTTCCACAACGCCTTTCCATTTGTCTTTTTAAGATAACAGTAATTATGATAATGATGGGGTCACAGAGGAAGCACAACAGTCTTGTAAAGACTTGAGAGTCACTCGCTCTTCTCCCTTGCATCGTCGTAAAAGAATCTCCTGAAAAGTGATTTTAGGTATGCAGTAATAGTTCCTTTGTATAAACTCTTTGATTAATTTCTTACTAATAAGAGAAATTCGGTAAAGTCTTATAAACAGAAAATTAGATCATGTCATGGTTGTCTAGCAACACATATTTCTGCATGATTTTGCAACGTCCAATGTAGGCTCATATATAATTTCTTTCCCTTACAAATATCTTTCCCTTACAAATATCTCATAAAGTATTTGAAGTTATATTCATTTACAGAAAATTATTAGGTGGATATATTGGTGAATGGCTTATTTGGATAGGGTTCTGAGGACAGACACAGAGAAAGTGAACGCATCAAGAGGAGAGGAGCCTAAGCAAAGACATTGTTTAAACTTCAGTCTGGCTCAGCCTAGTTCTGAAGACATTTAGAGTATAAATAGCCACTTAGATTTATGGCTTTCTTAGGCAAATGAAATTCACTTTTGTGCCTCTGCATTCATAAATGTTTGACTGAGTGTCACTGAAGGTAGCAGACACAATCTTCCAAGCATTATCAATGAAATGACTTCTATTTTCCAGAGGTAGAGTCTGTACACCATTAGCATCAACCCTTATAGAAACTGCTGATATGTCCATAGCTACATAAAATGTGTCTGTGCATGATACCAACAACATGAATCTCAGTTAGTAGCACCCACAAGCCTATGTTTTTATAGAAGTCACAACCATTTCATATGGACATTAAGTTCTTTTCCAAAGCTATTCAGCCAATACATGACAGAACCAGACCATGGACTGAGGACTTGCTTTGTGGACTGTATTCGTCCTGTAACCTTTGAGTACATCTCTATAACTTACTTGGCAAATGTTTTCTGCTCCTGTGAATGATCACACAAGTAGAAAAGCTGATGCGAGAAATTAGTGGGATGATTGTTCTTCCCAGGAAGAAAGTATGGCAGGGATGGTGATAGATCTTATGTGTGTAGGTGGACCAAGTCATGCTTTTATCAATAATACCCTAAGGTGTTAGTTGATCTTGTACAAATTTTACTTTATCACTTATTATCCCCTTGTAGAAGATCTTGCTCAGTTGCTGCTATCTCAAAACTATATCCCTATGAATCCTTAACACAGTTGTTGGCAGATAACCTCAAAGACAAGAATACAATATTTTGCAAGATAGAGCGAACAGTCAGGAAAAAAAAATCACCATTTGTCCACAAGCCACCACAGGCTCAGTAAATTTCACTATTTTATTCTTCATCTCAGAGAGGGGAAATACATATTTTAATATCTGGCCACTTATTAGAGCATCTAGCAATAGTCTTGAGCCATGAGACATCATTAAACCAAACCTGACTCAAGTAAGTCTGAGAAGAATCATTATTTCCTAGGAACACCATAAAAAAAGAAGAACAACATTTCATGTAATATTCTTTTCCAAAGTAGGATGCAAGCTCATTTTGGCACTTTGGAAATGAATCACTTGCTCCGATTGTCTTATTTGGGAACTTGAGTAAATCATCCTGCCTGTGAAGATGCTAAAATATATGGAAGAAAATGAACTTTCCAACATACTTATTCAAATGTCTATGCCTACTTTAGATTAGATTAGAGAATTCATTTCTCAGTTACACCTGGGGATTTTATTCTATTGTTGAAAATAACTGAATGCAAATTTGTTCAAAAAAAAGTCATCTCAAAGTCTTGCACAGCTTGTATTACTTTAGTTATGAATTACAGTCGTTCCTTCATCAGGCTCTTCAAGACACAATAGTTCTTCCAGTTAAATTTTCCACTGCCTCACAAATGTGCCTACTTGAAGATGATTTATAACAGTGTTAGTTTGAATCCCAATCCTTCTCTGACCTTGGAATTGTAAAATTGATGGAACATTTCATGTGTACCTGACTTGGCCAAAGGCAAAGTCTTTAGCAGTAATATAGACTCTGTTGTTCACCAGAACATTGGAGAAATTGCCAAGAAGATCCTATCTTAAAGTAATTTAAAGTAATCTAATCTAAATGACACATAAACTGTGTCTAAGAGGGAGAAAATGTGATTTAACTAAGCAAATTTATGCAGAAAGGTTACACTTAAAAATCTACTTGCGATATAAGCAATTTGAAATTAATTTGCCACCTTAAAAATGAACTGCATGAAAAGAACAATTTAATTTTATGTTAAAGAGATAACATTCCAATAAAGTAAGAAATTACATATATATGCATATTTTAATTGACTACCGATGTCTACAGTTAAAAGTGCCAATAAAATCTAGGGATGGTTACTTTTTCCCTGCAGAAGAACTGAGAGGTAGTAATACTTACCTATACTGGCTTGGTTAATTAGTGTTTGCAGAGTGCATGGACTCCATGCATGTCAATCTCCCTAGCAAGATGAGACCATGTTAGGAGCACTGGGATAAGTCACTTGTGAAAGTTGTCATAAAAACCAGTGCTTCAACAACTTTGGAGAAAATACTATATGAGTGTACGTTTCCAAAAGAGGCAATTTTCAACTCCTCACATGCAGAAAAATATACAAAAATGAAATAAAACAGGGCTGGGAGATAGCTTGGCAGTCTAAATGCCTGCCTCACAAACACAAGGACCCAGATTTGATCCCTGATACCACACGCCATGCTGACTACAGAACCAGGTGTAGGCCACCAAAAATAGATGTGATGATACACACCTATAATCCTAGCACTGGGAAAGCTGAGACAGAGGAGTCACTATGGGTATGAGGTACATAGCAAGAGCCTGCACCAAATATATAAATGAAAGATTAAAAAAAGAAAGAAAGAAAACAAAGAAATATTTACTTTGTCACCGTCTCCTGCTCTTCTAGATCTAGAAGCATGGAGATCCTCTTCTGCTAGTTCTGACTCCACAGAGATGTTGTATAAATAATATTGCTATATTTATGTGGTTTTTTCTAAAGGTGTATGAATCTATTACGAGGAATATTTGAAATGTATATGAAACTTCCTTCAGTGTCATTTACTGAATTAATGTACTTATCTTCTAATGTTATTATTTCAGGGAAATTTATAATCTGTTATGGCTTGATGATTAGCAGTACTAAACGTAATAGTTGCTATTATAAGTGACAGGTTATGAAGTGGACATTTTGCTTTCCTCAGATTATCTTCTAAAGAGTACAACCATTTGTAAGCCAAAGTTTCTTACTCTTCATTGTTACACCAATTCAAACATCTTTCCTAACCCAAATTCTTTCTACACAGACAGGATATTTTGATAGAACCAGGAGTGTACAGGATTTAATATCAGGCAACTGCCTAGGAGCAGAGCCCTTTCTGACTGTGTTTCAGATCTAGCCAAGTCACCAATTACTGTACTCTCAGGAGACCAGACCTTCCAATGAGTTTTCTGACCCTGCGAGGATTTAGATAAGCTCCGGATAAGTTCTGTTCTGTGACATGAGCACTGAGTTGCTTAGCAGTAAAAATTCTTTCTCTATTCTACACCTCAGCCAACAATATTTCCCAAGGATTTATGAGGATGTATCAGAAAGAAGGTGTTGAAAGTCCCAACGAGAGAGCAATTTTTACCAATCTAACACAAGGTATAAAACCCTAAGGTCATTTCCCAACCCTCTTGAGTCCTTTCCTAGAAACAAGGATGAAACAGATGCTGCATGGGTTTCTTCCCTATGCTTCCTCAGACGCTGTAGGCAATAGCAGGCTGAAGGGGCTTGGAAGAGGCAGGAGCTCTCAGTGGTGTATGTCAGTGGTAGCTCTATGATGGGGTGAGACAACTACACAAAGGAAATATTATAACATCCTGGAGGATGATATCACAGCTTAGGAGATGGTCATGCATGAAACTGATGATCCATGAAGTGTGTCAGCCTGGATATGGGCCCAGAGCTGCCCTTCTTGTAGCTCTTGTATGCCTTTACTTCCTACCTGCATTGAATAAATTTTTGAAAACATATCTTATAGTATATTTTAGTGAAAAAAATGAACAGTTAAAATGCATAGAAGGCTTGACACACAATGGAACGAGAACACCATTAGTTTTATTAAATATACAACAGCAACAAAAAAAAAATAGGTGCTCTTCTCATTTTACAGTTGAACAAGCAGGAGCTCAGAAAATCTTAGGATTCTGCTAACTGAGACAAGAAGATCATAGATAGAAGTTCAATAGAAGAGTTGAATTCCTGGTTGGTCCTTTACAGAGCCCTTTCCCCATGCCTTCAATAATGGACCAGGTTAATATTGACAGGAGACTTTGTTACCCATTTCAGGGTGCAAGGTATGGGGCTACAAAAGGATATGGTGACTACAAAGTCACCACTAAGATTCATATTCTTAATGGAATTACTGTGTTTCTCCTCTATCCTCGTTCACAAAGCAATCTCCCTTGGGAAGCATATAACAATTAAAAGAAAAATGAGAGAATTAATATGACGTTGTGCATGTGCTCCACGCTGAGTTCTGGGCTAGGAATTTCCTAGACGTCCCTCATTCACTTGGCACAACAACATTCCGTGTGATGATGTTTATTTTATGGAGGAAGAAAGAAAGCTGAGATAGATAAAGTATCTGTCCCAAGGTTAAGAGCCATTAATGGATGAGACTTAGGCTCTTCCATAACAAACCTACTCTGCTTTTCACTCCAAGCCTGCCTTCTGGGCAGTCTTCTACCTAAACGTATTAATCTCTTAATAGAGCATTTAGATCGAATTGCTCTATCAACAATCTGGCAGTTGCAATTCTAAGCAGACCTTGTGCTGCAAGCACCTGAGGTAGGGACAGGCATCAAGGGGCTTTGGAAATTATGATGTGGGTGGAGAAACTTTCAGGGCAGGGAGCTGCCAGCCACCATCATTAGGCAGCAAGCAATCAGAATATTACAGGCCACTTGCCACGCTGGAGGCTGAAGTGGATTTAGAGTAACAAGCCGTTAAAAATGGATTTTGCCATTAATGCATTTCTGATTAATGCCTTCCACTCTTTTTCAGAAGTAGAGTAAGTTCATTTTCTTTTCGGAAGGTCCATACCTTGGAGATTCTGTAAATATAGCTCTTAATTTAACTCCAGTGAAGGACTGGCACCATCTCTTTGAGTGAAATTACTACCTTTTAGAACCACTATCTCTCCCTGGTTGCCACTGCTTCCCTGAACACTTATTAGCCTTCCTCGGGATAGGAAATAGTCTTGTGCAAGGCCCCTCAATGCTAAATGTCCTTTGGTTGAAGGGCGTTCGTTCACTGTGCCTGTCTGACTCAGCAGTGATGTATGTGCAGAGGAAATCTTTCTTTTTCTGTCGTAGCTGGGCTCTCATTCCTCTTTCAATTGAAAGACTGTGATTTTTCTTCTCTGCTCGAGTTCTATTCAGGAAGCAAATGAAGTGCATAATTGTTTGGTTGTCCCTTGCATCCTCCTGCCACACATTTCGCAGGAAATCTCATTACTGAAATAAGAATATTATTCATAATCCATTAAAATAGATTTGCATTGGTCAAAAAGAAGGGGGGAGGATGGACTAAAAACTGCCGAGTGCAGCAAAGAAGTCCATTTTATTGAGCTACACCATATAACATGTTGTCAATTGAATGATGACCAGAGCAATAAATTCTAGGGATTCTTGGAAGAAAGTGTTTCTTATCACTCTAGGTTTGAAAGCCTTTCGTGGTGTTTCAGAGAATTTTTTTTTTCTGGCTGCCTTGAACTATTACAAAAAAATGGCAAAGACTGTTGGGTAGGAGGTGCCAGATCCATCTACAGAGGCATTTCCAGTGAAGGCCTGATGGGTCCTGTCTCAGGGGCTGTCAGCTTGTAAGATCCTGGCTACTGCACAGACAGGCACCTTCCTTGATATCTTACAGCTTCTCTTCCCCAGCCTTTGCAAAAGAAAAGACAGTGACAACTCCAGCAGCATTCACCCCACACCCAGATGACCCTAAAAGATTGAACTGGTGCTGGCTCGAAAGCTACTGGCCTCCTTTTCCAAGTGTGCACCAAAATAATTAAACCCATCATCAATCTCCATCTGCTTAGGCTCTGACCTAAAAGTGAGAGTTGTGTAACAATCGATGCCAGTTCCTCAATTACCTAGTGCTGCAGTATAAAAATAATTGTAATTACAAAGATTTTGATTTTCCACAGTAAGGAAGAAAATCATCCAAAAACCCTAACAGCTAATGCTGTGGAAGCCATACACAATCACTCACGAACAAGAAGTATTTTTGAATCCAGGTCTCACTGGGAGGGATTTTCCTGATGCAAAGTAAAATACAACCAAATAAGTATATTATTTCCCCAGCAGGGAAAAAAGAATAGAAAAGCTGTGATTTGCTAGTTGTTGTGACTGTGATACATTGTTCAAATTTGGTCTTCTTTGGTTTTCTTACTGGAAAGTACGGATGCAAAAATATGTCTGCATCCTGAGACAGTTGTGAGAATTAAGTCTACACTTAAAACTGCAGAGAATGGCGTGCATATTGTCACCTGTGCAGCATCAGTCTTCCAACTGAGGTGTGTCAGTTTGTTATTACAAAGGGCTGATAAGATAGCTGAGCAAACCTGCATAGGGAAGTGCAGGGACCAGGGTTTGATCCTCAGCACCATAGGCCAGGCCAGTCCTAGCCCCCGGGGAATACTGGGCCAAGCTAGTTGTGGTAGTGCACACCTGTAAGCCCAGTGCCAGGGAGGCTGGAAACAGGAGTTTGAGCTGCATTCTGAGGCCCTGTACCAAATACATTTTAAAAAGTTATGACAAATAAACCTAAGATTATGCCTAACCTCTTGTCCTCTTTCACTATCACCCCTAGAATTTTCCCCATCTCTGAGGAAGCCTGAGCATACCTACTTCTACAGACAGTTATATCCCGATGACCTCCTTGACCATTGGTGCAAGACTGCCTCTCTAGTGGAGTGACCTTCCCGGAGTGGCAGATTCCTAGATTTAAAAACTCAGTATGACAAATATGCTGACACAGATCTTCCAAAAATATTAAAGTTGGAACCTGAAAGGAATGACGTTCTCAATATTGTGTTTTCACTGAGCAGTGGACTAGTAAATTTTTTTAAAACTCTAAGTTAAAATCTTGATCATACAATATCAATATTTATCCTTCTTTGTCATACTTGTTCTGTTTCTGAGGATTTTTCTACGCTGCAGGCTAAATAAATGTAAGCTTAGCCCCCATGCTACCACCTATCAAGGGATTTTCTGAGTGGCTTAGCACCTCAAGCACAATGAAAAGGGATTTATAAGTTTTTCCGGAATCAGTTGTTGCCAAATAAGGCTATGTAGCAGAAGGCCTTATTTAAAGCTGAGTTAACTAGCCCAAGAATACCGCTAGAGGGGAAGGAAGAAGGCCTAAACTTTATGGACAGGTAAGGGTAAAAGCACATGCACGAAAGATACTCTATTCTCTGTTAAACCACAGACTGGAGATTGAATCAAACACGAACCAGGGGAAATAATGTAAATGCTTCAGCAGAAAGGCCATTGTATTTAAGTTCAAAAACCAATTATTACTGTATTCTTCCCAGCAGGCATATTGATTAATTCCATTACAATTTTAGCTTTTGATTTTGCACATTGTGTCTCCTTATTACCCTGGCTAATCTTGAGCTTTTAGCCAAGGATGACCTTCTATTTAAGATGGTCCTTCCTGAGCCTCCCATACTGCAGAGATTACAGGCTTATAACATCACCCAGTCCTTTCGGATGTGTGGAAATTGTTCTCTTTTAGTTTAAAAATTAGTAAGAGCATGTCTATGTCACATGCTATTAAAACTAAACAAATAGCAGATTACTCATAGAACTTCACTAATTGCGGTGCCCTTCATATTTAATAACCGTGGACCTTCAGGTACTCACTCAAGTTATAGGAGTTTAAATAGCAGTTGAATGCTGGCAAGCACTGAAATGAATGCAGTTTGATGAAGCAATTATTACATAGGTTTGTCCTTTCTTTGGCTATTCTCCCTTGTTTTATTTAGCGAGATGTGCCTTAACCTGGGCATGGAATGGCAGTCATAATTGTGCAAGTCAAACTGAAGGTTGATTAAGGAAGTTCAGAAGTAGGAAAAGCTGCGTGGTACACTGATGTTATTTATTTTTTTATTGTTCTTTGTTTCTTTGTTCACCCTGGTTCTTTTAACCCCATTTCACTATTACCAAATCTTCTTGTGAAAGCATCAATTTCCCCTTATCCAAATCACTCTGAAAAGAATCTGATATCCCCTTCAGATCAGAAGTGAGAAAGAACACACAGAATAAAATTTACTGCCAAACCTCCACGAGGAATCCAGTCATTGTGCATTGCCAACGTGTAGTATTTTTAAAAAGAATAAAAATTAACTCCAAGACACACATACAAACTTACTTCTGAGTGCTTCTTTAAGGAATCAACACTTGGATAGATATCAAAAATTTTAGAGAGAAAAGAATAAAGACAAAGATAAATGTAGTAAAGCTCATTATTGCAATAACAAATGTCTTTGACCTCTGAAAATTTATTATCTATGTTATAGAAAAGACAACACTGTGAAGCTTGTTCTAGCTGTTTGCATCAGAGATACAAATATATGCATGTCCCTACTGTAAATTGTGAAAAATGGTGTAGGAGAATGAGAGAAACACTATGAAGAGAGAGTAAGTCACTCTCCCTAGGGAAGTTAGGGGTTGTCTGATGTTGGATTTCAACAGAAATGTAGGTACTTCATCACAAGAGAGAAGAAAAAAGACAGATCCAGCAGACACAAGAGAATGTGAAAATTGTAAAGGCATAAAAAGTCAGCTATGCTTCAGGACTGCCCAGGAGAACATTCCAAACCCTAACCATGACACAGTACAGCTGACTGTACTGTGCGAGGACAGGCTTGTAGATATGACCCTCTCTCCATTAAAAAAAAAAAAAAATGTGCTAGGAACCAGTTGTCCATCATGGTTCACAGTTTAACACCACTGTAAGTAGAGTAGTTTAGCGTGTTACCTAGATTGTCCAGAAAGAGACTGCTATTTTCCTTTTCACCACATTGCAACATCTAACAAAGCTCACTCTAAAATGCTACCTAGGGAGCCAGGCGTGGTGGCGCATGCCTGTAATCCCAGCACTCAGGAGGCTGAGGCAGGAGGATCTCCGTGAGTCCAAGCCGTGTAGAGAGACCCAGCAACAACCAATTACATCAAAATACATAAGTAAAATACAATCCTACCTAGAGTTTACAAAGAAGACACCAGTGTCAAAATTGAATCTCCTCTAGTTAACTGCCTAGGGCAGAAATATAAGTCTGTCTCCTCAATCTGACTTCTAGACAGGATGTGACATTACCTTTCTCTCATTCATTCCCAAAATCTGTTCCTCACAGTTTCCTAATATTAATATTTCCTGTGAACACTGTATTCACTCATGTATTCTTTGATCACAACTAAAGTATAGAGAAGACTAATAGTAGATTTAATTATAAGCCCTTACTCAAGAACCTGAGGAAGAGACCCATAACATAGGAAGGTTTTTTTTTTCCCCCTGAATTTTGATGAAGATTCTGTTTCAGTGTTAGTAGCTGTGTTCTTCTTCCCCCTCCTCTTCCTCTTCTTTGCCCTCCTCTCTTTCCTCTATTTTCTTCTAATGGTGTCTAATTTAATTTTGTCTCCTCTATAAAGAGATAAAGAGGCTGGAGAGAGAGCTCAGGGGCACAAGTGCCTGCCTGGTAAGTGCAAGGATCCCCGGTCCTGAAAAAATAAATAAATAAGTAAATGAATAAACAAATAAATAGAGATAAAATTCACTTTAGGAAGAGGTGCGGTGCTAACTTATTTAATATGATCTTATGTTTTCTTTCAATATCCTAGTGAAGGTATTACCGGTACTGGGAATTGAACTGAAGACTCTGTGCTAGCAGGGCAGGCACTTGTGCCACTGAGCTATACTCCTGGCCCCAGTATAGCTATTTCTAATGGCTGGTGACATCCACTGACAAAAGACTACCAAGTCTTCAAATGCTGTCTGTATTTTTTTTTCACGTTAGCCATGCTATACGCTTCCTTCTGTTTATTTTAGTTACCATCATAAGTGCATGTTGTGATATATTTGTGGTTAATCATTCCTAACCTCAAAAGCCTGTCTGTCTCTGTTAGCTCTTTCTGTGGTCAGCATATTGTCACCATACTTAGTGTATGATTGTAGTTTTTATCTGGTGAGTCTTAAAGGCAAGGCTTGAAGCAAAAGTTGAACTTAGCCAAGTTTCACTCACCCAAGGAGTTTAGAGGAGGCTGTTTCTGATATGCAAGATGGTAGCTTCTTCAGCCCTGCTATCCAGACCAACATCAAACAGGGCTGCACAAGAGTCATGAGTGGTTAGGAGTCCATGCAAAATAAATAAATAGATAGATAGATAGATAGATAGATAGATAGATAGATAGATAAATAAATAAATGGAATTCAAGCCAGGTGATGTTGCATTTGGAGGAATAAAGAGGTGAACCAGGAAAGAAGTCCAAGTAGAATGAAGAATTGGAGTAGCAGCTGTGGATACCAGAAAAGGCAAACAGGGGAACATAGATATGTGCTCATTCAGAATAGAAAGAACATTTCATAGTGGGGCCCATGAACTTGAAAAAACCCAAGCTGTAATGTGAAAAATAAGAAAGTGGGCAGAATTCTTTTTTATTGTTGTTGTTATTGCTGTTGTTTTGTTTTTAATTATTTAATTGAAAGTATGTATTAAGATTGCATATACGAAATGGTTGTACTAAAGGAGCAGATAGCCTAAGACATAGGAGGAAGAAGGAATACTCAAAAGCATTGACAGAGAAGAACAAAAGATCAATTTTGTTAAAACATGGAAGCACTGATGGGTAGGGAAGAATGGCATAGGTTGTTCAATCCAATTAAGTTATGTATTATTCGCACTTCCATTCCTAGGATAACATATTTAATGCTTATAAATTAAAGGATAGATCTGTTTTGTCTATTTTTCTTAAATTTTCTACTGGTTCAGTCCACTGCTGGCTTGCTTGAAGGGGCAAAATGGCATGGCAGAAGAGCCATGGGTAAAAGCTGTCAGACTCATGTCAACCAGGAAACAGATACCTAGAGGAAGTGTGGGAGAGATAGAGACACACAGACAGACAGCAGACAGACAGCAGACAAAGAAAAAGACAAAGTGGCAGAGAGAGACAAAGACAAAGACAGGCAGAGACTCTCCAGAGACCTTAATCCAGGGATCATCTCTTCCACCAGAGCTCCTTCTGTTAAGAGCATATTTACCTATGAACTCAACATCAGATATACTTGTAAGAAAAGAGATAAATGAGAACACAGAAACTGACAAAGTCAGTTTATAATATTTGTCCACAGAGTCAAATGTAGAAGAGTGCAAGAGATCTGCCTGCACTAGAAACCTAAGGGATCCTGCCAAGACTCTGGATTCCCATGGCAACGTTCTGTCCCAGTCCAGCCCAAAGCCAAAGGCGCACAGTAATGTCCCTTGCAAGAGTGTATCAGAAGGCTGAGGAACCCACATTTGAAGATGGCAGGGTTGGTGTTAGAAAGTCCAAGGGTGGGCACTAGTGGGTAGAGAGTCTGTACTGGCCATGCTGAGGGATGATCCTGGAAGCCAAAGAATCTGTGCTGAGAACCAGGAGACCACAGGCAGAAGCCAAGACCAGATCTCACAGTGGAAGTGATTGTGTAAAAGGCAAAACACAATTTTCAAGGAGAAACTGAAGACCAGAACTCCTCCCAAGAGAACAACAGCCATCCTCAGAAAGGCAAAATTCAGATGAAGATAATAGCTGAAACTTCTCAGAGACAAATCACCATAAAATCTTCCCCTCCTGTTCTCCTTTTATACGTTCAACAACAATCCTCCTTCCATTCTTCCATGTCCAGAAGCATACCAGCTCAATTCAGCTGGGCATTCCCACTCACACGGGCCATAAATTAATTAAGTAGAGTGAGGCATGAGCATAGTGTCCCTGCGAGCCAACCAACACCTTGAAGCATTACTTCTAAACACATGGAAGCCCTGGGAGATATTTTAGTTCTAATTCATAACGAACTATGCACACCTGACATACAAAGATAAAGTTACTCTGAATGATGAAAATGCCTTGGATATGGTCATAAAAGGGTGTGACTTAACTGGATTAACTAAGGGCATATTTTCTGAAGTAAATGAGGTAAAGAAACGTGTGTTGTTAGGTAGCCACTGAATTCACCAAAACAGTAATCTGAGTTGCTCTTTCTTGGTGAAGAAGACAGAAACAGAGAGTAAGGGGCAAATGGGAGAATGATTTTGAATTTTTAAAATAATTAAAAAGTTACTTACTAAAATGCCTGTCTTAACGTTATAAAACAACAAACATAAATAAAATAGTCCACTACACATTCAAAGAAACCTTTAGAGACTCAAGGGATCATATGCCATGTCAAGGTTTGAGCACATGCAGGCCGATTCTCAGTGGTGATTCTTTGTTTATTCACTTATTTTTATGGCCAGCTCAGCCCGCCCCGAGGGCAGGGCTGGCGCAGCATGTGGTGCCAGGGATCAAACCACAGTCCCTGAAGCCGCCCAAGCTTTCCCAAGCAGGCGCTTTAGACCACTGAGCCATCCTGCCGGGCCCCACAGTAGTGATTCTTAATAGCTGATAGTAGGAAGTGGATTTAAGGATTAACAGTTGTTGTTTTGGACCCATCCCATACTTTCCACCAAAATAATGCCAAGGCAGTTTTAAGGCTGAATTCTTTGTTAGCTCAATATTTCAGCGCTCCAATATGTGAAAGAATAAAGCTTATACCTGTTTTAATCCTCCCATTCACTCTTGACAGATATTCAATGTGGTGTACCAATTACAAAAAGTTAGTTCAATTTTTGGAATTTAATTTAATTTTAAATATTATACTGTGGGCAACTACTCAGACTGCTTTTATTTTTCATAGTAAAAGAATTGGGTTTTTTACTTTTTTTAATAAGAAATTACGATATGACAGTTTCAAAACTTGTTAATAATACATTCCCAATAATTGATACAATGCATATTGTTGTCCTCATTTGTGGTTATACAGAGCACAGGGTGTAGACATGATAAATTTTCTAATGGCAATTAGTACAATAGATTTCTTCTCTTTGATCTAAGAGAAGGTAGCTGTATACATAGTCAAATGTTTCATAATTGCAGTGGGTTACTGGCAAAACTGGCAGTGTTGGAAGCTGTTGATTAGAGTTTTTTACAGCTCAGCATACTAAACTACCTTTATGTTTTATGCATCATGTTTAAACTTTTCTGCTGGGTGGTTAAGGCCAAGTTACAGCAAGACCTGTATAACAAAACATGCAGTTTTTAGCCGGGCGTGGTGGCTCACTCCTGTAATCCCAGCACTCGGGAGGCTGAGGCAGGACGATTGGTGCGACTTTGAGACCAGCTTGGGCTACAAAAGTGAGCTCAAGGCCAGCCTGAACTGCATAGTGAGACCCTGTCTCAAAAAAAAAAAAAAAAAAAAAAAAAAAAAACATGCATTTTTTGTATCCCAAGGTCAGTCAAATCCCCTCAGGATTTACATTGGAACCATATACAGAGCTTTGTAGTGCTGTTGTTGGTGTCAGCCATCTGGATGAGACATGAGCATTGCTTGAACAATTTGTTCTCTGTGAAAGACTGAATGTTTTCTCTCTAAGTCACTCTCCTCAGGCACACTATATACCTTCAATCCCTTCCCTCTGTGGTCCCTTAATCTCCTTGAACAGAAAATTTGTGAAACCACTGAGTTATAGGATGTTATAGCACAGGTTTTGTTCTGTCCTCACTGACCTTGAAGGGCTAGGGCCAAAATATTGGCTATCCTTGTAGCCCTTCTTAGCCCTCCAGAAGAAAAGCTTAGACTGTTTTAAAACTGAAGGCATCTAAAGATACCTGAGGATTTGACCCTGTTGTCTAACACAGAAGAGTGGGACATAGGGATATAATCATGACTTAGCTTTGAGCAACTATGCACACATTAATGATCCCTGCACCTAAGAATGTAAATATAAGTTATCAACTTGTACAAGAATTATACCATGGAGACAAAGGCAACTCTTGCACCCTTGCCCTCTTGTGCCTTTGCCCTGATTGACTGCTTGCTACTTCTGTGATGCTCATATCTACCTCTGTGTTCTTCTTCGGGGACCTCAGGTTTAAAACTCTCCTTCAGCCTTCTTGGACACAACATCTATAAAATTTAATTTTCATCTGGCTCTGTTGGTTCTCAAAATACAAGTGTATCAGTTACTTCTTCCAACTTGCATTCATTTCCACAAATTGAACTGAATTGTAATTAGTCTAAACAAAGAAAGAGCTTGTATTCCTCTCTAATGTGAAGGATGCACAGAAGGTAGAGATACCACACTGCGGTCCTAGTCCTGGCAGCACAGGAGGCCATTAATGTTTACACACCTGGATGAAAGAGATGGAATATAAGTGGCATGCGTCTCAGGCAGGGGTAGAACTGGAGTGCAGGTGCAAGGAGGGCTGGGGACACAGTAGAGATGGCTAAGATTTTTCACTACCTGAAGTCATAGAGTAGTCTTCTCTTCAGAAACATTTCCCTCATTTACCAGAAGGTAGCTGAAGAAAGTTAAAATATGGTAATAATTGGACCAGCGAGCAGTTGTGCATCAGGATGGCCACTTTAGGAGTGTTGGCAAGGGCTGTTGTTTGTTAGCTAATCAAGGTTGACACGCCTGCCATTCACTTCTTGGCTAATAATTGCCCAACCACAAATATTTATAGCCATGAGAGTGGTGCCAACTAATGAAAAGAGTGCAAGAAGAAAGGAGAAAGGACAGCCAGAACATTATTGTAATTTTCAATACATTTTTTCTTTTAACAAGCCAAAAATAGGCTCCTAAATTTTCATTAGTGAAATACGTAGTTTATTTAATTAGTAAGATTTTATGGGACCACAGCTAAGGGCCTTACAAAGATTTATACTAGTAATAACACTAGTGTCTACACAATGTTTTGAATTCCACAGCTATTTTGAGTTTATATATTTCCTTAGTCTGATAGGCATTCTTGTTTTGGGGGTATTCTTTTTTGAGGGGACAAGGCTGGTGTGGCATGGGGTGCCAGGGATCGAACTGTCATCCCTGAATGCTTGCCTACGCTTGCCCAAGCTGGCACTTTAGACTGCTGAGCTATCTCACAAACCCCATGACAGGCATTCTCCACTCTCCAAGCCTCTTACATGAGTTCATATCCTGACAATAATATAGCAATTATAGTTTCTGGTTGCTGTTCATCCTCTTCCTAACTTCAAAAATTCTGAACTTACCTAACATTAAAGCTTAAGTTGAGAAAATTTTTCTTTTCTATTTGCTATGGCGAGCAAATAAAATTACAATAGTATTTCAATTAGACAGAGGAATACAAATCCAGAAAACTGCATGTGGTAAAATGTGGTGAAAGGGTGTAATACTAGTTTAGGAAAATTTATTTTGTATATTTGGTATACCACGTGCTTTAACAAAAAATAAATGATAATAATAAAATTATTATTATTATTATTATTATTATTATTATTATTATTGAAGCTCTCAAATTCTGTAAGCCAGAGATAGCTCCTATGAAGAACCTGAGCATCACTTTGTCCATTTGGCCCATTAGCCAAAATAGTTTGACAACTTCTTACTGAGTATTCAGATGTGAGTACATTTTCAAAGAAAACACAGGGTCAATTTCAACTTTGGTTTTATGGAGCCCGTAAAATAAATTATAGAAAAAAGGTGAATCATGATAACAAAGTGAAATAATAACACATTTGGTGAGAAGTTCCAAAAATAATGAAACCCTGTCCTTAAATCGTAATTGTCTATTGTAATGTTTTATTTTATAAGCCATTTCTAAGAATTAGTCGCAGAAAGTGGTTTGCACAGTCTGTTAGGAGGCTAGGTATGGCACTGACCAAATGAGTACACTGCATTCCAAGGTTCTATGGAGCCACCAGAGTTAACCTAGAAGTCATCTGGAAAGGAAGCACCATGAAATTCAGCAGAAATACTAAGAAACAAAAACAAATGACATTGCCTCCTTATGTTGTGAGATCACACAATAAGATACATACAATAGCAGCAAATACTCCAGTAGAAGAATGAGAAAAACAAGAATTTCCTTGGAAAACAAAATAGAAAAGATACTCCTCTACTTTCTAGTAGTAGTTAGCCCTGTGGACACATCTGCTTGAACTACGAAGATTTCAATTATGGTAATAAGATATGATTTAGGATACCTGATGTCTGCTGAAAAATTGCCCCACTGCCCTCTGGCAGATGTTACCTTTCTCCATGCTAAATCTTTATCCCCAGATTTACATCCTCTTGAGAGAGCTAGTGCTATTTCTGCACCAGTATAAAACCATGCATACAGCTATGCAACTACCTTTAAAAAATTAATATATTTGAGTTTTACTTCTTGATTCAACAAATGAGAATGACTTAGACTCAGAAGTCCAGCAGAGTGGCCACAGTCTACATGATAAAAAGCATGGCTGTGTATTCCTCGGTGTAAATGCAAGTTGCCAGGGCAGGCCTATTTAAGAAAGAAGTGCCTCCATAGTTCCATGTTTCAGGAAAGCGAGATATGAAGGGGTGGGAGTGGCGGTGGGAACACAATATAAGAGGAGGTTGACTTGCCAAGTAAAGATCCTACAGCCAAATCTGTGACACAGATATTCCAGGGGGAGCCACGCAGGGCAAGATATAACTTCCTGCGTGATTTGTAATTACAAATAGATTAGAACTTGGAAGTTCAATGGAGGTCTGTATTCAGTGCGTGTCCAATATTTGACATTCCTTGTCATTTTTGTTATGGATTAAGAGGGTGGCAGAAGCTCTGTTATAGTTCTTTATGCAGTCTGAGGAATAATTTCAGGTAAAATTGAAGAACAAACACTGTAAGAGGAGACAGGGACCAGCTGGGATTTATTTCCATGTGTCAGCTTGACACAAACATGGGTGAAGGCCAGATATGGATTGATGACTCACCCGCATTGGGATGCAGTCTGTGTAAAATGTTTTCATTTCCACATCATGGAAACAAATCTGAAAGCTTTCACTCAAACCGTGGAATTAAATTTCTTACAACAAAAACTGACCTGCGTCCTATAAGAGCATTAACAAGTCTTATTTTGACTGTTGCTTAATATTAGGATGTAGTTTAACTGATTTTTCTTTATTTCTAGCATAGAAAGAGCCACAGTGATGGTATTTCGCCTCTAGGTAATTCTCTGTCCTTGAATGCACTGTTTTTCCATAAGAATGAATTAAACTTCGGTTAATCTTTAGTACTACATAATCCTCTCAAATTAGACTTTAGATATTGATTATTCTTTTGAAAAACACCGATATTGTGGGCTGAATGCCTGCACCTTGGAGGTTCAAGAGAGATTAAGAGAGAATGCTAACATGTATCTGTGTTATCATCCTTTTCTGAATATTCATGTTGCACAGAAATCTTACTATTCTCTGCAAGCATTTAGAAGAAGCAATAATTAAAGTATTAACAATGTTGACCTAAGCCCCAGATTTCTTTTGTCCAGCAGTGCTTCTTTAATGTTGTTAGGGTTTGTGATTATTTGCCCCCCCTCCCCCTGCTCTCAAAGCCTCATGTAGTCATGGGGCAGGGACTTCTGTAGTTCCAGATTAACTCATTCTCCACTGGGATTATGGGTGATCCAAGGATGAGATTATGGGTCTGCATATTGCTGGGATTCTGGGTGTGGCCTGCAGCGCATAGCCTGAGGCATAGAGCCTGACTGTAATATAAGAGAGATAGAGAGACAGACTCTCTCTCGGTTGTCTCTGTTGCCACTGTTGCTGTTCTGCCACCATGAACTGCTATTCTCTGCCATGTGCCCTTCTGCCTTGGAGTCAGCCAAGTATGGACTGAAAATTCCAGTGACTGTGAGCTAAATAAGCCTTTTCTTCCTTCACCATGGGTGCTCGGTATTTGTCCCAGCAACAAGAGAAGAGAAACTAAGACAAGTGTGCATAATCAAACCAGTACACAGAACCACAGATTTTATACTGACCTTTTCGTGTATCTTGCCATATATACCAAAGATATATGAGACCACTGCATATAAGATCCAGGTATTCATTGAGATGACAGGTGATATAAATTTTTGAGATGGATATGTCCAAATTTTTCTCTAAGCAATAATTATGCACCACCAGGCATGGTATATATCAGCGAGACCACTTATCTACCCTATGACTTTTGGTCATCCATATCCTGTTTTCAAATTTCAGTTTCTCTCTTAAGAAATAATTGAGAGAAATGAGGTAGATTTTACCTAAGGCACAGTCTGGCTCTCAGATTCAGTGGCATAAAGAGCTTCCTATCCTTTTGAACTCCCAATAAGGACACACTAGTGGATACTGACTGCAGGAAGGGCATTTGTCTGATGAGGGACTTCAGAGGATGAGACTAATCCTTGTATCAGGAATTTTAGCATTTTCATTATGCTGTGTAATTACAGATGATTTGCTATCATCTTTCTAATCTGGCTAATTAAAAAGGACACTCAGCCAACTCTGGTGGCAAATAATTTTTCATTTTGCTGTGTTGCTTTCAGTCAAGAATAAATGAAGAAAATACTATCATTAATATAAAATAAGTTTCTCTGGAAGGCAGAGAAGTGATTCTCTTTCAAGACAACAGGGGGGCTACTGTAATAGCCTCAAACAAAGTAGCTACAGAGCACAGTTCTTGGAAAAAGAAAGAACCAATTTCATTTCTCAAAGCAATCAGTGTAGTAAAATGCTAAGCCTGAATTCCAATCAATAACTTGAGTACAACCCATACAAATTTAGGAAAACCATTAAGAGAGGTTTTAGAACTTTGATGGAAAATTTAAAAGGCATGAAAATAATCTCACAGTGTTTCATCCTTTATTGTTAAGGGAAAGTATTTGCAAGAATTTCACTGATAGAATATAAGATATTTATCTCTTCTGTCTTAAAATTTCTTTTCAAGACTGTTTATTTGTTTAAATATATCAGTCTATTTCACAGATGTGTGGGTGAATGAAGAGTTGTAGGGTTCTGTGATTTGAATATGGTTGGTACTCCTTCAAGGTCTATATGATCGAGTCTTGTTCCCCAAGAGAACGCTATAGAAATGTACTGTGGGCCTTGAGGAGGTGGAATCTTCTGTGTCATCCTTGATCCAACTCTGAAAGGCAACTTGGAACACTAGCCTTGTTCTATTCTCTCCTGTTTATTTATTCGTGAAATAAATAAATTGCTCCATTATTCATTCTTGTCATGAAGGTCTACCTTTTACAGACTTCCAAAGCAAAGTGAGCCTTCATCTATGGAGGAAGCTTCTAGAACCATGAGCTAAATTAAACTTTCTATGAGCTAGTTACCTCAAGTATATTTTACAGTGGACAGATGACTGTTATAGATTAGATTAGATTAGATTAGATTAGATTAGATTAGATAGATAGATAGATAGATAGATAGATAGACAGACAGAAAAATGAATATATTTAGGTAAAAAACTAAAAATAAATACTTCTAAAAGTAAATAATAATACTTCAGATTCCTGGCCATAATACCAAACAATAAATATTTGTTGAATAGTCATTATATTTCCTCTCAAGTTTAAAGCAAGTTTGCCTCTAGAAAGAGAATAAGCTGAATCAAATGGAGGGATAAATGAGGAAGCGCAGCCCGCTTACATAGTACTGGAGTGGAGGGGCCTGAATTCCGGCCTGTTTGCAAATGGTTGTTCCTACATTCTCCACTTTGCTCGGTTCTTCAGTTCTACTCCTTTTTCTGGCCACCTACCAAGTCAAAATGCCTCACCTAATTCCTCACAGTATGGGCAGAGAAGGCACAGAGAAGGCTAGTGTGTAGCTTCAATGCCAAATAAACCTGGTTCCTTTCATCTGTGGGTTTCAGTTAATGACATCTCACTCCTATTCTCTCTTCTACCAAACTTGATACATAAGAAATTTCTCTCCTTTCTTAAAAGGCTTTGACATTCATTTTCAAAGCAAAGTCTTCTCAAAGAACAGTTGCATGTGCTGTTTCTTCTTTCTAGAGATATACTCCTTCATCTAATTTAAGCTTTGCAAATGCACTCTTAACTGGTGCCATAAATAATGCCCATGTTGTTAAAGAGAATTGACTTTATTAGTTTCCATTTTATGCTGTCTTAGTCCTCAAAAGTCAACGCAGTTTAATTTGGCCTCCATGGGAAATTTCTTCTCATATCACACACTATTTCCTCTTACCTTGGGCTATGATGGAGTCAGGTTAATACACTCAAGTCTGCTGCTACTTACCAAAAGCCATGTATGAACCTCTGATCTTCTACCTACACAGACACTTTCAGTCTGGATATTTATACTCAAATGTCTGTGAAGCTTCTCATGTTAATTATATCCAGACTGGAAATCATTTCTTTTCACTCTTCAGTTCTGGCTCCACATGGATGTTGTCAACAATAGAAGCTGTTGGCTGTATCTGTTTGCTCATGCATGTCGGAACCATATAAAGATTCTTGTCTGTTCTTACGTCTCCCAAGTCCTATCATCTCTCACTCAATGAATGCTTTAATTCCACCTCTGAAATATCTTCAAATCTTTTTTCTATCTCTACTCCCACTACTTTATCATATCACATTTTTGTCATGCATGTGATCACCTAACAATCAATCCTTCTCCTCTACATGCAATCCATTTCCCTAACAGCTATGACATTTATGCTTTTACATTTTAAGCATCAAAACAAAATGCTTCAGCATAAAGTCCTTCAGTGACTTCTTTTTCTCAAAAGAGAACCTTGAGTGATCCGGCCTTTGTGTTTCCACAGCCTTCTGAATTGCCCACCTGTCTCCATTCCATTTACTGCAGCTGCATGAGTTTACCTTTTTTTTCTTTCCCATGACTTCCTTGGGCTGTATTTTCCCTGCCCAAAATGCAGCCAGTGTTCAAAAGTCCAATGCTGGTATAGTACCAATACAAAGTTTTCCCACAGTTTTCTGCACTGTGGGCTTGATCCCCAATGCAACAATGTTCAGAAGTAGGACTTGGATGAGGAGTGAAATCATGCAGATAC
The DNA here is from genome assembly GCA_004027025.1 of Myocastor coypus. Lineage (NCBI taxonomy): Eukaryota > Metazoa > Chordata > Mammalia > Rodentia > Myocastoridae > Myocastor > Myocastor coypus. The sequence goes on along the minus strand of PVJA010000004.1, from coordinate 147,446 downwards.
TAACCTCATCAATGAAATAAACCACTGTGAATTCACTGGCTGCATAAACAGTCAGAGGTGAGATTACATGCAGGAATTAGGTAACTGGAAGCATGTCTTGGAGAAACAGATCCTCTCTCTCTAGCCCCTTCCTTTCTTTCTGGCTCTTCATTTCTCTCTCAGATATCTGGATTCAATGAAATAAATAAAATAAAAACTTTCTTTCTTTCGTATTTTTTTTTGTCTTTTTGAGACAAGGTCTCGCTATGCAGTTCAGGCTAGCCTTGAGCTCCCTTTTGTAGCCCAGGCTGGTCTTGAACTCGCATTGATCCTCCTGCTTCAGCCTCCTGAGTGCTGGGATTACAGGCGTGCACCACCACGCCCGGCTTCGTATTTTAGTAAGGGTCTCATTATGTAGATTGGACTTGTGGTGACCCTCCTGTGTTCAGCCTCTAAAGAGATCAAATTACAGGCTTGGCCCACCACCCCAGTCACAATCACCAACTCAGTGCACCCCCCCTGGAGGGGGCAGCGCCAGCACATCACACAGGGAACCTCTGAGCTCTTTGGCCAGCCAACAACTTTCATCTTCGCTCTACCATAGCATCCAGCCACATTTCTGCCTTGGAATCAGCTGACCACGGATTGAAACCTTTGGAACTACAAAGCAAACCAGCCACTTCCTCCTTAAGTTACATATGTCAGGCATTTTGTAACACTAAGCAGAAGCATATGGTTATCAGCCCCTACCACCTGCCAGGCTGCCTCAGCCTACATATCACTCTCTCACGGAACTCTGCCAGATCTTCCTCAGTCTTCATCCCGAGTTGTGTGCTTCTAGAATATGTGTACTTGTCCCAGGTCGACAGCACAGGACGTCACCAGCAACATGGAAAGTACTCCAAAACTATTTGCACAATGAATGACACTGAGGGAAAGAAATTTAATTTCCTAAATAAAACTTAAAGACTATGCACATTGAGTAAGAATGATTTGGGCTCCTTGTTGATGTTTTGTCCATGGTCAGTACAAAAGTGGTTTCATTAAAGGCACTGTCCATACACAATCCTAAAACAAACAAAGAAAAAAAAAGTATCTCTGGTTTAATGTAGAATATCTCTGAAACAATGTGACTTAGTGGCATTATTCTTGAGACTGTAGAAATGGTCTGACAGTGAAACTCTTGAACCAATTCTAGCACCTCGAAAAGAGTGCACCCAACAGAGCTGAGCAGCAAGCAGCCAAGGCTCTGATGGCAGGCATTGCTTCTGATCTTGACCCCACAGGTTAATACATGAGAGCCTGTGAGACCTCATTCTATCTCCCAAAGGATGTCACTGAACAAGCTGTTGATTGCATTATAGACTGTTTTCTTCAAGAGGTCCCAAATATATATATACTGCTACATTGAGGGAGGGAAGGAGTTCTCCCATTGTGATAGCTCCTCAGCTCTTCAACAGCTCTTTTATTTATAAGCAGTATAAACCATACTCCATCATACTTTCTAGAAAGTAGAAGCTCACTCTGTCCATCCACTTCCAAGATATGCATGTGACTTTCTGACTTGCACAGTATTCTGGCCTCATACCTAGCTTCGCCCTCTTTGTAACATAGTTTGTACTTGACTTGCTTCTCTTGCCTATCTTGAATCTACTTTGCGTTATCTACACATTTTCATATTACGTACACCTTCTTTAAATCCAGGACCTAGATGTTTTTAAACAAATAAGTATGACTGGTGCGAGGAACTATAAAAGATCAAGAAATAGATTTTAAGTTGAAAAAGACAGTAGAAGAAGGTTATGAATTAAAAGTGAAGTCTCCAAAGGTAACAGAGAACCTTAAAAAATAATTTTCCTTGTGGTATTCTTAATATTTTACTCCATACATATTCAATAGCAACATCTATAATATGAAAAGAAGTAAAAGAGAATAATCAGTCGGATTTATCTTCAAAAAGCTGTAAGAAATAGAATGCTTATGCAGAGAGAAAATACTACTGACTTCTAATTTTTAATGTTTAGCAAAGTAAGTTGTCTTCCACCATTCCAATTGGCAATGGTGCTCGCAAACTGTTAAGTATAATGCTTGATATGTAGAGAAACAGAAATTCTCATGTACTAGTCAGAGGAGAGCGAGGTCGTACAGAAAGCACAGAGAACAATTTATAGGGAAAAATCAATACACTTATAAGAAATCCTATACATTTTTTAACCCAGAAATTCCCTTTCTGGGAATTAATCCTGAAAAGCTTCCCAAAGGTTTATCTTGAAGAATAATCAATGAAAAACTTTATGATTTTAAAAACATATAAGTACCCCTCACACATAAGGAATTAACAAGCTCTTAGGTCTAAATATTATGGAATCCAGAATCTTCTGTAACTGTTTCACTTATCATTGTAAAATAATATTAATGTCACTTGTGTGTAATGATTATATGTTAAGTGAAAATTAAGTAATGAAAGAGCAGAGATCAATCAACCAAAACTTATGTATTTGCACTTGTACTTGCCAGGCAGTTACTTTGCCACTGAGCTATATCCCAGGCCTGACTAACACATTTTGAATTTATTTACAATAAACATCTGAAAGAGAGCTAAAAACATTGTTCGATTACGGAATAACAAGAGATGTTCTATTCTCTGTGGCAATATTAAATATCTTCAAGTATAAACCTATAGGAAAGGTGTGTCGAAAATAAAATATGTTCGATTCATTCAATAACTCTTTCATAGATTATTCAAGTACTATTTTCAGCATTAAGAATAGTCTCTGTCTGGAAGTCTAAATTCTAGGGCCAAATTATTCCATTTAAAAATCATCCATAATCTATATTCCATTTAACATTAAAACTTCCACTGAACAAAATAAATCTTAGCTAAGTTAATGCCATATTAAATTGTGTATGAGGTGGGGTGATAAAGATGGAAACAGCAGAGGGACCTGGGAGCAACAGAAGGCAGCTGTACCAAGGCTTCCCACTGGCCTAGTTGGGAATATGTCCAGATTTGCACAGAAGGACATTAGGTTGTACTTGACCCATAGACTGGAGCCAGAGAAGCACTTCCCAGCCTTGGCCTGAACCCAGTTTTCTTAACTGTTGCTCCTGTATTTCTGGAGTGTTCTGTGGGTTCTGCACTCTTAGCAGCTGCCAATCTCTCTTGCTTCCAAACTCTCTTCCAGGAATCCAACCCTTTTTATTTGGAATGAACCATGTCTTAGTCACTTTTTACTTGTTGCTGGGGCAAATACTCGACACTCAAAGCAAAGGATGGAAAGGTTTATTAGCTCACAGTTACTGGAGGTTTCAGTCCATATTCGGCCAGCTCCAAGGCTGAGTGGCACATGGCCGAGAGCAGCAGTTCATGGTGGCAGAACAGCAACAATGGCGACAGAGGCAGCCAACCAAACAGGGCAGCAGAGCAACAGTGCTAGTCTGTCTCTGTCTCTCATTAAGTTACATCAGGCTGTCTGCCTTAGCTTGTCAGCCTCAGGCCACACCCATAGTCTCAGCACTACTCAAACCATAACCCCAAAAGTAGTAAAACACGTAATCCCAGTGGGCCATCATTCAAGTCTCAAACTCTAGAAGTTCCCTCCCATGACTCCACAAGGCTTTGGGGGGACAACTAGACATAAACCATAACATTCCGCCCCTAGACCCCCAAAGTCTCATGCATATTCCTTTGTATAAAAGACATTTTAGTCCATCTAGAAGAGTTGCGAAAGTCCCAACAGTTTCAGCATTGCGGAAAAGTCCAAGCCCCAAGTTTCTTCCAAGATCCAAGGCAAACTCTCAGCTGTGAGCTCCAGTACAATAGAAAAGTTAAACATATTCAACATTCAAAGGCATAAGATAAACATTAGCATTCCAAAAGTTGCACACAACAGGGGAATACAAAACACTGGGACCAACACAGGTCCAAAACCCAGCAGGATAAACATTAAATCCCATAGTTCCAACTGGAACATCTGAAACAGTCTGCCCTGAGTGGTGGGCTCCATGCAGCTCCCTCCCTAACTGCACTCTTCATGCTAGTTTCCACGGCTTTCCTCTTAGGCTGGCTTTGCTCTCTCTTTGCACGATACACATTTCTGGCTTTTCCAAATTTCTGTGTTTTCCACTGAACAGGCTTCTCACACACAGCTTTACACACTTCCCTCTCAGGGTCACACTACCTGGCCTCCCAGGCCTTCTTCTGAAATCGAAGTGGAAGCCTTCCTAACCTCAGAACTCCCACATTCTGCATACGCCTATGTGTATGATGCCAAGGTCTGCTATCAGCTGGAGCAATAGCCAGGCTTCCTTCTCTCTTGGTAGTAGGGGTTGAGGGCCTAGATGGCTGAGGACTCTGACCCTGATTCTGAGAAACAAATTCTCCATGCCGGCACCATTTTGGAACCTGGTTTGGCCGCTGCCACCGTTCTGATACCTGGATCTCTGTAGCTTTCTTCTCAAGGCAAAATCTCTCCCTTGCAATTCTGAGGCTGAAAAGGGTGGAGATGTGATGCCCTCAGGCCATCCTTTTGATTCTCTGGTTCCTTCCCAGCAATGGAGATCCTTTTAGCTCCATCTTTGCAGTCCACAGCTTTCCTCATGTTTCCTTTCTGGTCAAACTCACATTTTAAATCACCCTTCTTGGCTCTTTACTCTTGATTTTCAACATAAATCTGGCTAAAAGCCACCAATAAGAACCATGCCACTGCTCCAATATTTGGTGTTCGAAATATTTCTTGAAAGATTAATCAGTCCTCCATGCTTAATCTCAACCTTAGGCAAAGTCTCTGGGCATGAGCAAAATTCTGACAGGCTTTCAGCCAATCCATAGTGCAAATCATCTGGAGTCCATTGACCAATGCTGTCCTTTTTCCCAGCAGAAACCTCCTCAACTTGGTCTTTACAGGCAGGCCTTCTGTCAGTCTTCTGGCCTGAGTTCTGACCAGAATCTCCCCTACAGAACAGCTGAAGCTTTTCCAGCTTTTCACAAGTAGAGGACCTCTCCAAACATTTCCAATCTCTGCTCATAAGCCATTCTTTATACCCAGGCTTCAAGCCAATCTTCTGGTCTGAGTTCTGACCAGAATCTCCCCTACAGAACAGCTGAAGCTGTTCCAGTGTTTTGCTTGTAGCCAATATCTATGTCTGAACCTTTTCTGTTTCTTCCCATAAGCCATTTCCAAAAGCTTATAATCCATATTGTCAGGTACAGCCACAGCAATGACCCCACTTCTCTGGTACCAAATTCTGTCTTAGGTATTTTGTACTCATTGCTGGGACAAATACCTGACACTCAAAATGAAGGAAGCAAAGGTTTATTAGCTCACAGTTACTGGAGGTTTCAGTCCATATTCGGCTGGCTCCAAGGCTGGGTAGCACATGGCGGCATAACAGCAACAATATGGTAACAGAGGCAGCCAACCCAACATGGAAGCACAACAACAGTGTTAGTTTGTCTCTTTGTCTCTTTGTCTCTTTTTAAATTACATCAGGCTCTCTACCTTAGCCTATCAGCCTCAGGCCACACCCATAGTCTCAGCACTACTCAGACCATGATCCCAACAGTAGTAAAACACGTAATCCCAGTGGATCATCATTCAACTTTCAAACTCTGGAAGTCCCTGATCATGACTGCATGAGGCTTGGGGGTACAACTAGACATAAACCATAATAAAGCAGTAGCAAAGGTTTCAAAGCACCTCTCAGCGAGTTCCATGTCAAAATCCACCAATGAGGCTGAAGCTTCCACATCAAACCCCGTCCTAGGCAACAGGAAGACCTTCAGCCAATATTCACCCAGAATGACAGGGCATAAAATATATGAACCTAAATGTGTAAGGAGCTAAGTATGTGTAACCTGACATATCAAAACACCACATGATATTCACAAACATGTGCTGTTTTGTTTTATAAATGAGCACAAAACAAATTTAAGTAACAAGAGTGAGAAGCTACTGGTACACTTACTGTGAACATCTCATTTTTTATAGCTAAGCCTATAAAGTTATTCCACAAGCATTCAGAGTGTGTGGCCTGTTGTACTCTTTCTTCAAGAAAAGATTTGGTTGGTGAAGATGTCTCCATGAAACTGTTTCATCTTTTTCACCAAGGGAAAATACTCAAGGCAGAGACTAGCACGTTCTGTGACTGATATTAACACAAAACAGAGATCGTCCCACTTTCTCACTCTCTAGTTCCAGAGGGAACTTCCGAAGATGCATAATGCCCACTATAGCCAACACGCTGTTGACTTTCACCAGTAATGAGACTAAAGCCTATTAAACCAGCTGTAGGCATTTTATGCTCACTGGGGAAACATTCACTGTGTAATATTCATGCATAGCTCTGCACTGCCACAGACTAAGTGAACGTACAATTTGGGCTGATTCAGGCGGCACTGAAGAAAGAACACATACTCTTCTCCCAGCAGATATTGTTGCATGCCTGTAGCATCCCATTAAGTCTGAATACTAAGAGACATTTCTAATGCTACTAAGCTTCATGCTTCCAAAATGGATGTCTATCCATATTTGCACTGTTTCCATTCATTTGCAGTATGAGAGATACTGCATATCCTAAGTGTGCTCTCACCTGGATAATATTTTGCTTTTCAGCCTTGTTAATATCTTACTTTTATAAAAAATGAAGTACAGCAATATTTCCTTCTCATTAGAAATGTGCATTTTTTCCTGCCTGCATTTTAAGCAGATAATATTAAAAATAGAAAAGAAATGAAGAAGATAGACTCTTTACTCTAACTTTCTTGCTACAAGAACTTTATTGCATTTACAAATGAAAAATATGTTATGCTTCTAAATGCAATAATAGCATAGATAATCCAGTAGGAAAATGTCCAATTACTGATTTTTCTAGTTTATCAACATAGTCTGTTTACAAAAGGCTTAGTTTTGAGACTTCAGTGCATTGAATTATTCTACTTTTTAAATGATGGATTAGAGCTTTTAACTTTATTATTCCCAAAACTCCCTTATGGAGCAGTTTTAAGAATATTTGCATAGAAAAAAAATTACTTTCCTACCACACTTTGTAACACAAGAGCTTCTTTTCAGTATGCATATGAACCACACTTTACTCATGTGGATAGCGTTTTCCAATGCTATACCATTATGGAATATTCTAATAGCCACAAAATATTTGCTTAGAAACTCAGACACATGCACACACACTTAAACACATAGAGGACAAGCCTTGTTTGACTCTTGCACATCTCCAGTTAGATAAAACGTGAACAGCAGGGCAGCACAAGAAGAGGCCAGGAGCTGGATAAGAAAACCCAGTTCTGTGACTGCCTAATCACCAAGGAAATAAAGGGCACAGCTGGCTTGGGTTCTCACTGGTGGAGGCTCAAGGCCTTTGAGATAGGGACTAGGTAGAAGGCAGGAAAGAAACTTCCATATAGGTTTGAATGCTTAGATTATCAGTTCTGTCAAGGATGCTACAAATTTTCAGACTGTGCCTGCTTTTCGACTCAAAGTCAGAGTGTATCATAAGCCAAGCCTTGAAAGGTATTTCCTTAGTACCACTCCACCTTCCTTATAATTAGTGACAATTCCTTCCAGATTCTGGCATCAGGCTGTCGCTCTTCGTTTCTCTGTTGCCATGATGTTTTTTTCTTTTTGCCTTTTTTCTGTTACTTTAGGCATATTTTAATGAAAGTTGCAGAGCAGTCAAACTGAAGGCTCCTATCAAATTCTATTTTGTATTAGCAATTTAATGGAGAGCAATCCCAATCTTTGGAGCATTGATCCCATTTTAACCCCAAGAAAGACACATAATTATCATGAACAAAATTACAAAAGCAAAACGGAAGCTAAAACAAATGTCACTAAAGGGATTTGACAAATAAACCACATTTTGATGTAAAATCTTTATATTATTAAAATTCCACTTTCCTCCAAATAATAGATAAATTATTTTCTATAAATTTTTCCAAAAGATTACTGTTTAGAACTTGACATGATCATCTTTGTGAACTTATGATTACAAAAGAAACAAGAAATTAGAATATTGCTCAGATTTACACCAAGAATGTTAAGAGTTACATAGCCACACTTCTTGACCCTGTCCTCTGCAGTTCTCAAGAACACATGCAGAATGTTCTAGGGTTGTGACATTCTGAGATGTCACAGGAGGTGTGGCTGGAACAGGCTGCCTAGACCCTGTCCTTGTCACTCTACAAGATGTTCCACTCTGATGAAAGCCAAGAGGTCCTTTGCCACTGAGGTATAAAACGTGGGACAACAGCTTGCTCTGGCTACTCAGCTGAAGCATAAATGGGGCATGAACAGAAGATATCCCATCTGTTCTGAGCAGCTTTCCTGATCCTTAGGGGACTAACGCCATGAATCTAGGCTTTTAGCAGTTCCAACAATCTGTAAGTAAGGAAGTTGTTTCACTTGTGAGCATTCTGGAGTCATGAAAGGGTTAGATATTGCACCCAAAATGCCAAGGGCTAGTTTTACACCTCTATTCTTGGTGAATGGCATAGTGACTACCATTGCTATCCTTCCAGCAGAGAGAGTGCTCCCCTGGAATTTCTTACCAAAGCACAGTCTACTTTACATTCATCATAAACAAATAGCTCACAACATTTTTAAAAGACCATATAATAATTAAACACTAATATTATCTTGCCAAAACAATTCAAAAACAAAAAAAAAATCACTATGTAATAAATTTAGTGTCCAAAACTTTGATCCTATTTCTTAGAAAGTTAATGTTAATCAAAAACTTAGAATGTCATGTTTTAAACAAAATAGGGAAATAAATAATGCCAGCCATTTAGAAGTTCTTAAAAATGTGTACTTTCTTCGTTTTGCTATAGGTTATAAACCAATCAAGAGATTCATAGCTATGAAGATGCATTAAAGCCCTTTAAGCTAGGTACATTCTTTGAACTAGCAATTTAACTTTTCATGATGTGTTCCAAAGAAATTATGGCAAAGGTATTTACAAATAGGATGTTCAGCATTATTATGGCATAAAGATGAAAAGTGCAAAATTTGAAAGTCTAAGAATAAAAAAATATATATTCAAATAATTATGGTGTGCCCAATGTACGGTTCTGAATCTGCGTTTAAAAAAAAAAAAAAAGATGTTAAAATGTTTGCTACACCCACAGAAAATCTTCCTTCTGTCATCAAGATTCAGACAGGAACTTGCCTGCACCTCTAATCATTTCTAGCCACAGAAAAAGTAAAAGTAGGCTATTCTGTGTAGCATTCATTCTTCATTTTAAGAATTATTGATCTATTTCAGGAATAGTATTCAATCATTAAATTAGTGTTACACATGAATGCAAATTAATCTAAAATAATGTTCATGAGACTTCAAGTTTCAGTGGAACAGAGGAATGACCCAACATAAATTTGTCTTGACTGCTAACAGTGGTAATTCAAATGTTTCATCTTAAGTATGACCAAGGCCAAGTAGCCTCTGTTAAAAAAAAAAAAAAAAAAAAATATATATATATATATATATATATATATATATATATATATATATTTAAATAATTATGGTGTGTCCAATGTACGCTTCTGGAACTGCATAAAAAAAAAAAAAGATCTCTGTTAAGTGAGGTCATACTTAACACCAGACTATAAAGACATATTTCTTTCACATAAAAAGCAAAAGAAAAATCTTCAACCATTGCTATACAATTAGTGAGGAAGATCCCTCTGCTAAGAACTTGGGAGGAGAGTGACCATAAGGCATCTCTCACGAGCAAGCAAATGTTAAGCTTACCTCAAGCATGAGGTGTTTCGGGAATGTTACTGTATGAATGACACTAATCCTAAAACAGAACATTACTAATTTAAAAACTGACTCAAAGAAGGACAACAGGCCTTAACCTAAAGAAACATGCCAAACTGGTCTAGTGAGTTATTTCAAAAACCCTAGGGATAAAAGACTATCAAAAGAAACAAAAACAACTAAATGTACAATAAAAAGTGCAAAACTCAAAAATAAATATTTCATTATAAAAATTTATCATTTGAGCCGGGTGTGGTAGCTCACGCCTGTAATCCCAGCACTCGGGAGGCTGAGGCAGGAGGATTGGTGCAAGTTCGAGACCAGCCTGGGCTCAAAAGTGAGCTCAAGGCCAGCCTCAACTGCATAGCAAGACCCTGTCTCAAAAAAAGACAAGAAAAAAAAAAAGTTTATCATTAAGTAACCTAAAAGAAGTAACACGACTGGAAAAAAATACAAAAATCTGGGAAATCTTTGTATAACATATTCTAGTAATTTGACATATTAAAAACAGAACAATATCATGAATAGGTCATTATGAAACATGAACAGGCAAATTGGAAAAGAAGCAACCTTCCAGAAATGAAAAATGCTGTCATCAGTCTTAAATGTTCAGTGAATATTTTAAACCATAAAGTAGACCCAATTAGTATAATGCAATGCTCTGAACAATAAATCTGAAGAATTTTAGCCTGAGGCTTAGCTCATTGGTTCCTCCGGTTCTCAAGCCATTGGGTTCAGACCATATTTACAGTTGCTTGGTTCTACAGCTTGCTGAAGGCAGATTATAGAGCTTGTTGGCCTTCATTACAGTATGAGTCAATTCCTCAGGATAAGCACATCTGTATCTCCCTCACCCTTGTCCGCAATTTGTACTTGCAATGGGTAATACATGTCATTGAGATTCTAAACTCAGCTATCTTTCTTTTTGCCATATATTCATACATAAACTATTTAGACAGAATAAGCCAAAAGTAAGTGCAAATACTGACTTTATTCCAGTATTGCTGGAATAAAGCAAAATGCCCTAGATCCAAAGATCAGAGAATATGGCAGGGTGATTGTGCTTAGAATGTATAAGTAGAATAATTCACAGTTCAGGTTTTTTGTGTTTTTTCTTTTTTTACTTGTCTTTCTTAGTTAACTGAATAGGAAGTATTTATATTTATATCTGACTAGTTTTACAAGAAAGCTGTTCCAATCTTAGCTGTTCGCTAAGAAACAGGAAGAGCAGGAAGTTGGAAAGGGATAAAAATGAAGTCTATGTCTGCCTTCATCAGCATATTAAGACAAAAGGAAAAAGTACTTGGCCTGGCCATTCGGACAATACAAACGAGTATCCAAAGAGCCTGGACGCAATTCCTAAGCCTGCTAACTGGCTATCTGAATTTTATCAAGTTACTTAACCCCCATAAGCCTTCCTTTATCTGCTTACAAAAGCGCAATCATCAGCCAGCTGCAGTAGCACAAGCTTCCTATTGCTGAAAGGATGAGACAAGAGAAGCTTGTCTGAGTACAGCTGGAGCAGCTTACAAACTTAGTGAGTCCCTTGTTAAGTAAAAAAAATGGCCAAAAGCCTGGCTACATAGGTCAATGTGAAGTTCCTGAGTCCAGTCCCCAGTAGCACATGCACACGCACACGCACGCACACACACACACACACACACACACACACACACACACGGCAGAATAATCAGTAAATTTATGCCACATCTTGAGAGCTGTCTTAGACCCCTACGTATTATTATGCTAAAATATCCAACATGGACCAGCTATAGCAGGAAAGTCTTATTTTGACTCACAGTTCATAAAGGTTTCAGTCCGCAATCAGTTTATTACAAGGCAAGGTGGCGTGGCGGAGGGGCAAAGGAGAGGAGAAATAGTTCATTGAAGGGCAGGAGGCAGGAGGCAGGCAGCAGCCACCCTCCCGCTTTCTTTCCATCCAGGCCAAGAGCATATTGTTCATGCTTCCCACACCCAGGGTGCCTCTTGTCTCTTCAGTAAGTCCATCATCCACACTCAGAACTGGGCTAAAGCAACGTGTGGACTAATCACAGATCATACACCTGTGGTTTGGTCACTCCAAAAAAACCCACGGGGGGACTGCATGCGGCTTTGGGAGGATATCTACATACAAACCACAATAAGAACTAAGGGAAAACGCTGCACATATTGAGGATCCAATGCATATCATAAATAACTTTCAATACAAATTTTTGTGTCATGATTGAAGAATAACTGAATACCTACCCAAAACATTTCTTTGTAAGTAAAATTGTGGTATGTGTTTCAATCTCAGATTCTCTTTGCTCATCAAAAAATACATACCAATAATTTAACAATAGGGCTAGCAAGATAGCTCAGCAGACTAAGCACTTGCTAAGGCAAGCACAGGGACCCAGCTTCAATCCCAGGCACCAAATGCTACACTCATCCTGCACTGTGGCATGTTGAGCCAGCCACCATGACTGTAATCCCAGTACTGGAGGCCTGAAAACAGGAGGATCATTACAAGTCTGAGCTGCATAATAAAACCTTGCATCGAATACATATAATAATAATTAATAATAATAATAATTTAAGAGTAATTATGCTCTACATCTCATTTTTTCCAACACTTAATTATAATGCATCTAATTTCTATCTTCTGCTTTTTCCTATATGTTGTTTCTTTGTTTTTGTAGTACTGGGGATTGAACTGAGGGTCTTACACAAGCAAGACAAGCGTGTTACCACTGAGCTGCACCACAGCTCCAACTTGTTATTGTGAAGATCTTGTAAATTACTATAAGGGTAAAATAATCATACAGCAACTATAGTACATTCATTCTACTTCTATAACTTAACACATGGGGCCTGGTGGGATGGCTCAGTGGCCTAGAGCGCCTGTTTGGGAAGGCTTGGGCGGCCTCAGGGACCGCGGTTCGATCCCCGGCACCACATGCTGCACCAGCCCTGCCCTCGGGGTGGGCTGAGCCGGCCATGGAAATGAGTGAGTGAACAAACAAAGGTTCTGAAACAATAAATAAATAAATAAAATTTAAAAAAAAAAAAAAAACTTAACACATGACTAAAATTGCTTTATCACATGCTTGGCTATCTTCCCATCAAGGTATGTTTCAGATAGCTAGCAACACATTTAAACACTCAACACTTCTAGGCTGACCAAATGGCTCAGCGAATTAAAGTATCTGCAAGAAGGCACAAGGGTCAGGGTTCCTTCGCCAATGCCACAACCCAAGCTGGTCCTGCCCCGTCCGCATGCTGAGACAGCAATTGAGACTGAGCATGGTGGTGCACGCCTATAATCCCAGCTCTTGGGAGGCTGTAAACAGACAGATCACTACAAGTGCAACGTAGTAATAAGACCCTGAACACGCTGTAGACCCTTCCCTAAAATAAAATAAAGAAAAAATAAAAAACACTCAATACTTCTGCTGAGTACCAGTGACCAGGCCTCACTAGTGGTGTATTGTCTCACCTTCCATTTCAGTATATTAAAGTTTTCTTTTTTTTTTAATTATTGGAAAAATTGGAAGAGTCAGATTCCCATGAATGGTGTTTGTTTCTAAATTTCATGTGTAGGATAATAGTTAACCTTCCTCCTAGGATGGACACTCCATTATAATCTAATGTTACAATAACTTACACACATAGTGGTTTCATTGCTGTCTATCTGACAGTTCTGTCAGAAAAAGAGAGAACATAATGTTCATCAGAACTGTCATGAGAATTGGCCAACACACCCAAGCAAATAGATCCCGAAGTCCTACGCTGGCTGTATTCGAACCAGGTTTAGTTTAGGCTGGGAATGTGTAAGAAGTTTTGGATCAGAGCATTAAAAAAAAAAGTCACAGTCTAGACCTTTCCAGGAAGTGAAGTAAAAGATGGCATGACTTCACTCTAATTGGATTTTGTGCAAATAGGTTACAGAATGTGTTCATTTTGACCAATCCCTTTGTCACTGAAATTGCTAATTGTATTTTTTTTTTCTTTTAACAATTTCTTTTCTTTGCTCACATAATAGATCTTCTTTGGGAAAGAAATTGAAAATTCACTTTGGCACCCATAAGGAAACTGTCAAAATATGTTTATAATACCAACATTCTGATATTCTTGCAGAGTTTATACTATAAACATAATGAAGCTTATTCTTGTTTGTCAAGTAAAAGTGCTACATGGATTGTAACACTAGAGAACATTTAGGATGGTCAGACCTGAGCCACAGCTTATGTTGCTGGCAATTGTGAGCTCTACTTTGAAGTGCCCTAGGAACCACCAGAAAAGATGTGAGAAGATGTTTCTGAAGCTTACAAAACAGAACCACGCCCAGTGACTTGGGGATTCCAGCCACGTCAACAAACACGCTCTACATATTGAGATACTGTGGACAGAAGAAGCAGTGTTGGTTCCACATTTGAGCCCAAGCCAAAATATTTTAATTATTTAATTTGAAAGTTAGCTATTTTTCATAAGAATCAGCCTTTGTAATACGTCCAGTCCTTAACAACAGTAACTTACTTGCTATTCATATTCAGTAATGCTTTGAAATATTTACTATACAGCCAAACGATGTGTGCGCACACACATGCCTATGATTGATTAAATTTATTAGGAAAATGTTTTATAAACATGGGATAAATGTACATTTTAGTGAAAACTATCAGAATAGGATTGGTTGTACCTACAGGATAGAGAAAAATCAAATTAACATTAATAGGATTTACAGTGTATTTCTTTTTTCGGTGGGTGTCATTTGTTAATTTATTTATTTATTTGCTATACCAGGGATCGAACTCAGGACCTTGCACTTGCCAAACAAGCATTTATTCCACTGAGCTATCTCCCCAGCCCTTGTTTGTTTATTAATTTTTATTTTATTTATTTGCTTTTTAATTTTTTATTACTTTTAAAAAATAACAATATGACAGTTTAAAAGCATGTTAGTAGTACAATCCCAATATTTGATACAATGCATATTGTTGTCCTCCTCCTAGTTATACAGAGTATAGCGTGTAGACATGATAATTTTGATAATCATTTTTGGTACAAAAAATTTATTCTCATTGAACTAAGAGGAAGTAGGGGTATACATAGTCTAATGTTCCATAATCACAGTGGGTTATTAGCAAAACTGGCCATGTTGGAAGCTGTTGATTTAAGCCTTTTACAGCTCAGCATACTAATCTAGCCATCTGGATGAGTCACGACCATTGCTTGACCAGTTTGCTCTCTGTGGAAGCCTGAGTGAATGTTTTTTCTCTAGGTGACTCTTCTTAGGCACACTATACATCTTCAGTCTCTTTCATCTGTGGCCCCATAATTTCCTTGAACAGAAAATTTGGGAAATGACTGAGTTACAGGATGTTTATTTTTGAGACAAGGTCTTGCTATGCAATTTGGGCTGGCCTTGTGCTTACTTTTGTATCCCCCAGGCTGGTCTCAAACTCCCAGAGATCCTCCTGGCTCACCCTTCTGAGTGCTGGGATGACAGGCATGCACTACCACATCTGGTTCACAGGCCACACAGCGGACGCAGGCATCCTGGGCCAAGACAGAGTCCCACGAATCCCGAGAAGAGAACACAAGGTATGTGGAGCTGGTGATCGAACCTGGATTCTTGTGCTTGTCAGGTAGGTGCTTATAATTCTGAGTTTATGATTCTGAGCTATGTCTCTGGCCCCTGCTGTTTTTTTTTTGTTTGTTTGCTTTGTTTTGTTTTTGTTTTGAGACAAGGTCTCCCTATGTATTTCAGGGTGGCCTTGAACTCACCATGATGTTCTTGCCTGAGTGATTTTAATTTTAAGTTAATAATTTTAAAGTCCACGGCCAATGACAGGGCGCACAGTGGCTGCAGGAGCTCCACCAAGTGCATCAGTGTTCAAATTTACAGACAAAAGAAGAGAAAAAGCAAACACTTAACTTCACTTAAAAAAAAGTCACCTAAAAATAGTTACCTCTATTTCTTCTCATACCTTGCTATCTGCACTGCAATCAGAATGTCTAAACCGAAAGTTAGTTAGCTAAAAGCAAATCTGAAATTGTGGGATTTCTTCCACTAATACTGAGGTAGAAGATGAGAAGCAACTGGAAATCCACCACAGCCCATCAGGGGTCTCACACGGATTTCCATGCATATTTCTGTATGCTGTCCTGTGCTGTTTCAGTTGAGATATGAGAAAAGAAGTAAAATCCCAGCCAGGGGTAAATGGAAAACAGAGAAGCATTTGGGATAATGTTGGTATTCTTTGGCGCCTAACAGATGGCAGTTTCTTAAAAGTTAGTTGGAAAATAAAGTCTGAAATGAACATACTCCTGTCATTTTACACCATGTACGTTCATAAGACACTAAGAATCAAAACAGAAAATGTGTTCCTTTTACTATGAAAATAGTTCTTATTTTTCACATGCTAAAAAGAGGCTTCAGAGATCTAAAGAATTTCTAGAAGTAGTCATGAAGATTAATATTCTTGATTTTGTCTTTATTTCGATGCTGAATTTCACTTAGTACCATAGTATGGTTCTATAGTTGCCTCCTCTTCCTATGCAAATATAAAAAACACACATTAGGGGCCTTATATTTGAAAGTGCCAACTTTGTTTTTTGTCACTGTTGCTTTTCACTAGGCTTTCCCTAGGTACTTCAGACGGGCACTGGAGTCAGCATGTAACATCCCAGGCTGGCCTCAGACTCCAGGTGATCACGCTGTCCCCACCTCCCAAGCGCTGAGATCACAGGCGTATACCATTGCATCTGACCAGTAAATGTTTTGTAGTGAAACAGATATTGCCACCTTTCCAGGCCCAATAAAATTTTCTCTCCACCAGCTGTCTGACCTCTAAACAAGAGCTGCATCTTCCAGGTCCCCGGCCTTCCTCTGTACTGTCGTCCTCCAATAATAACTGTTTCCATCAGAATAAGATAAGCAATGTTGCAGTAACAAAGAAGAACTACTTAAGGTCCTTAAATAAGCTAGGAATAATTATTACTGACACTTTCCTTGCAGTTAACTCGAGGAGCCTCATACAATATAACTTCTCAGACTCTGCACGGCAGGACCTATACATCTTACTTCTACCCTCTCTTCAAAGAGCTGTTGAATGCTCAACAGCAGAACAAGATAGCACTAGATTTGATCACACTTGAAATAAAACTCTTGACCCTGGGACTGACACTATTGGGCAGAACTGGTCACATACCTGTCACGAACCAATAGAAAACTTAGAATAACACTCATACCTCTCATCTAGAATCAGGAGAACTGAGTGTACAGCACAACAGTCAGCTTTATCTGATGTTTTCCAATTTATAAAGTTGGCTTGAGTACTGTGAATCTTTTTAAGCTGCATTTATATTTAGACTTTTGATTAATTCAATGAGGTATTTGGAAAACAAACTTTGCTGAATACATAAGCTTTACAAACAGAATTAATTAAACTATTACATTGTGACAATTTTCCAAAATCCCTTAGATGTGCTAACAGTGTGTGTTACAAACTTTCAATTTAAGTTCAGATATCTAAATGAATTTATGAACAAAACATTCTATGATTGCAATTGCAAAATTAATGCATTACTCTAATGGTTGTAGTTCTCTTTTCAAAAGCCGAAAGAATGGTTTCCTGTTTATAATTCAAAAAATTTGAGAAACAATTATAGTCTCAATTACAAATATTTCAAAATTTTCTTTGAGATAAAAGATGATAATGCTCTAAGGAAACAATTATCTCACTTCAGATTGCTTGGAATAATCTTTTAAATATTTCTACTCTTGCCTTTTTAGCTTAAAGAAGCATTTTAATTACCTGAAATACCTGAGGAACTAACTGTATTTTCATCTGTGATACTGATAAATTGTGCTGAGTTTGGTTTATGATAAAGAACAATGATCCCAAGCAGAACTTGGCAAAGCTCATATAACCTAGAATTTAAGATTGCAGTTATGAGCATTTTTAAATCATATTATAGTTTCTAACTTTCACCCAGCTAGTTTCTTTATATATTCTATCCTGTTTTAAAATCATCTTCTCTTGTTTCTAATTAATGCAAGCAAGAGGTAAACAGTACATAACAGTGTGCTGGGAACCACAAAGCTGTATTGTCTTAATGGTCATATTCTAAGATTTAATGGTATAGGACCACTAACAGAGGTGTGGTGTGTGTATCTGTGTGTTAACAAGAATCGAACTCAAAACCTTCCACTTGCCATGTAAGTGTTTATGACAGTGAACTATCTTGCCAATGTAACACAGTCTTAAAATAAGGAAAATTTAACAAAACTGAAAGGAAAGTTTAACAAGCAATTAATGTATTGAGAGATCATAATGAAGTTCTCAAGATAACTGTACAGCAGACAAAACATTAATAAAAAGACAATTGGTATGCACAGTTCCCATTTTACTGAATGACTATATTAGAGGAAAGAACAAGCATTTAGTACACACATACAACTCTCAAGTATATATAGAATGTATAAACTTTTAATACCAGAAGCACAAAAGAATGAAATTTTTAAAGAGGACTAATATAAGGATCTTCTCTAGCTACAATGTACTTGCTACAAAGTGAAAGTATTGAAGTTTAAAAGAAAGTATTCATTTGGATACAAATAGAAACTCACAAACAAATATACATACACTTCTCAGATACTTAACAATAATGAGCTGGTTAAAAATAAATGCAGCCAGAAATATGAATTGTTTGAAATTGAATGATACTTTCTGTATTGCAACTCAAGCAGGAGTTGGAGAAAACTTTATAGACTGAAATGCTCAGATGGGAAAAGAAGCAGCAAAAACTACTGAATAGACCATTGATTTAAGTTAGAAAAGAACAAATAAATCTAGATAAAAGTAACCAGATGGAGAAGAAAAGAAGAACAAATAGAAATAGGATTAACAATGTTAGAGGTACATGCTTAGAGAATAATACAATTGCCAAATATCTGGTTAAAACAAGCCAGAGGGTGAAAAACAAAATAGGTGTTGGGAAGATAACTCAGTGGGATAAGTGCTTGCCTGGCAAGAGCAAGAAACTTAATTATTTCAGTACCAAAGTCCTCTGGTATTGAAAAAAAAAAAAGTCAAGGTGGAGCAAAGAAATTGTAAATGTAAACTGACAAAACATAGTCTTAGATGGTTAAATGGAATATAATAGAAAATATAACAGATTTGGGAAAATTAAAGAAAATGAACATTTTCCTTGAAAAAATATTTGCCATATTTGCTTATATATAAATAAAAGCACTATGTGGGTCCCAGTAATTAAGAAATTTAATTGGTAAATAAAATTCAATCCCCATTCTACAAATAACAGGTTCCATAAGTTTCTTTATGAATTATACCATATATTTTATTCTAAAAATACAATGTTAAAGAAAATTATTTCTAATGACAATAAAAGCCGAAATGGGTATCTCTATTTCATAATTTGTGCTAAGAGGCTCGAATGAACTCTATATTAAAACCAGGGTGGGGCCAGCTGGAAAGCTCAGCAGACAAAAGCACCTGGGTAGGCAAGCTTAGGGAAACACAGGGGCTGCAGTTTAATCCCCAGAACCACATGCTGCCCCAGCCCTGCCCCCAGGTGGTCTGAGCCAGCCAGAGTCCATGTATAGTCACACAAGCCTGTAATCCCAGCACCGGGGAGACTGCAAGCAGGAGGACTACCATGGGTCTGAGCTGCATAGTGAGATACTTACTAACCAAATAAATTTAAAAAAAAGAAATAAAAAAAGATAATAGCAAAATAATAAACAGGCCAATTTCAACCACTAATATAGTGCAATATTACAAGTAAGATACTATTCAACCAAGCATAACATAACAGTGTATAAAAGTGATAATAGTCCATGACTACTTTAATTTCATCCCAGAAGTTCAAGGTTATCACTATAAAATCTAACAACTTAAACTGAGAGGAGAAGAGGGGAGCAAAGTGGGGAAAAGAAACACTACAGCAAACATTATACAAAATGAGGAAATGGCATGTGCTCTTTTGTAAATCAGGAGCAATGTAAGAATGCTCAATATCCCACTTTTTTTCAATACTTGCTAGATGTGCTACTCAGAAGCATAATGAAAAGCAATGCAAAGAAAAAAAATCATGCTGTTCTTTTCAGGAAGTATTGTTATCTAAGTACAGCAGCTCAAATGTCACAAATGGTTGGAAATAACAATACAATTCAGCATGAGTGCCAATATAATATCAGATGCAAAAATCAATTGTATTTTTATGTACAATCAAGAGGTTGTTACATGATACAGTTTTGAAAATATATCATTCAGTCAGGCATGGTTGCACATACCTATAATCCCAGCACTCAAGAGGTTCATGCAGGATTTCCACGAGTTCAAGGCCCTCCAGGGCTACTAGGTGAATTCAAGGCCAGCATTAGCAGAACCCTATTTCAGCAGCAACAGCAACAAAATGCATATCATTCAAAGCAACAATAAAAATATTCATAATAGACAAAATATATGAACGATTTACAGGAGGAAAGGTCTAACCTTTCACTGAATACTTTGGTAAGTATCTAGAGAACTAGACAGAGGCACTTACATTGTGTTTAGTGAATACGTTAGTCAGTTTTTCATCAGGGTGACAAAATAGCTAAGTATACCTGCTTTACAAAGGTACAGTTTATGTTGGCTCAGTATTTCCAGTGTTTTCACATAGGCTAATTCAATCCTGGACATATATAACAATTTAATGGAAGAATCTTTAAGTGGCATAATTGTAATAACTGTCCTTGTTTATAGATAAATGAACTCTAATTAAATTCACTATAAAACTATAAGTAAAATTGAAACCTTGCTTTTAAAATTTACTCCAAAAATAATTTAATGAGGATCTCAATCAATTTGGAACTGTGAAGTCTTTATTTTATCACATAAAGAGGCATATTACAAAGCAAAAATGAACCGGTGTGATAATGAATGATACAAGAAGTTAGCCATTATAAATCAGCAACATATAAAATAAAGATAGCCTCACAAGTCAGTGGATAAAGAATACAGTAATAAGGGCTTCTGCATAAATCCTAGATTTAGAGGTGTAATTCCAATAACTTATGAAATCGATATAGAAAATCTTCATATATCAGTCTTCAGAAGAAGAGGGAAAATGGGAGAAGACATTAACAAGTAAAAATTGGGAAGCTGGAAAGCAGATTTTATTTATTTATTTGTTAGTTTGTTTATTTATTTAATGTGGTGGGCTCAGCCCACCCTGGAGGCAGGTCTGCCATGGCACGTGGTGCCGGGAATTGAACTGCAGTCCCTGCGCTTCCCTAACCTTGCCTAAGCAGTTGCTTTAGACCACTGAGCTATCTTGCCAGTCCTGGAAAGCAGATCTTACAAAATGAAGAACACTCAAGTTCACCCAAGGGAAGTGCAGGGAACTGGTTGCATCTACTGATGCCATTTCATGTATCCTCAGCTGACCGGAGACTGCCAACCTCCCATGCTGGTAAAAAGTATAAAATGTTAACCATCACAGATACAAACTCAATAACTTGTAATGTGAAGACTGTATGAAGCATAAGGATTAAACCCAGGGTGACTGGTCCATGTTAACATGTTTCTCAATGAGCAAAAAGGTTTTAGTTTGAATTTTAATTATATAAGCAATGCAATTGCATATCAGACAATTTTAAAATTATAATGAAATGCACACCTTTCATCATTTTGGCTTTGTGATACACATTAAATTTCCTACAGAAAATTGATTCTCATAGGCAGATGTTAGCAAACGTTTACTTTCTCTGAAGTCTAAAATCTGCAGTCAGCCAGGCATGGTGGCGCATGCCTGTAATCCCAGCACTCGGGAGGCTGAGGCAAGAGGATCAGTGCAAGTTCCAGACCAGCCTGGGCTACAAAACTGAGCTCAAGGCCAGCCTGAACTGTACAGTGAGACCCTGTCTCAAAAAGCAAAAATAAATAAGTAAATAAATAAATAAATAAATAAATAAATAAATAAATAAAATAAAATCTGCAGTCAACGTAAAGTTGCATATTAGCATAGTACCAACATGAATGTGAGTTATTTTTGTTTACTTAAGGAATAGGGAAAAGTTATGAAGATATCTGTGGGAACTTAATTTGTCAGGGACAAACTGATTTTTTTTAATCAAATAATAGTCTTGAAGGAGAGGAAAACTGTTTCTTCACTCCTGCAGAACTTAAATTTAACCTCTATGAACTCACCGCATTGAATTTAAGCAGCATTGTTACCCTTTTCTGCATCACTATACTGGTTCAAACAATAAAGAAATTCAGTGAGCCCTGGCTCATAGTTTGCTGATTTCAGAGGATATAAATTACTCCTCTTGTGGCTCATAGAAAGACACAAGGGAAAGTGCTCAACGTTGAGGTGGGTGGAGATGTTCAAGGATTTGATACGTAGAATTCCCATGATACTCCTAAGTACTTTCACAGATGTGGAGAATAGCACAAGGCAATAAAATGATAAAGAACTGGGAAGGACTAGTGAGTTGTTTTGTTACCATCAGTCATATACATCTATATGTTTTTGTGAATGCGTATGATATTTAGATAGATAGATGATAGATAGATAGATAGATAGACAGACAGACAGACAGACAGACAGATAGATAGACATAAAGACATAGACATAGACACAGACATAGACACATAGATGTAGAGGTAATGGGTACTGAACCCATAGAGCTGCATCATCATCTTGCTTGTAGTTTTTGAGCTCAGACCTCACTAATTTGCTCAATTGCCCATACTGGGATCAAATTAAGCAGCCAGGTTTCGCTACTAAGGTGCTGTAAAGGTGCCTTTTACTGATTCCTTTTCGAGTGTGTGTGCGTGCATGCCTGTGTGCATGTATGCCTGCATGTGTGTGTGTGTGTGTGTGTGTGTGTGTGTGTGTGTGTTTAGTACTTGGGGATCAAACTCATAATCTTGTGCTTGACAGGCAGTCCTTTATGCCACTGAGCTATCTCCCAGGCCCTTACCAGTTAGTTTCCAATCAGCTTTTACATCTGTTAAAGATAAGCAGACAACCAAAAGGAAGGAGAAAACTAATCAGAGAAGCTCACATGAAAGCTCAACAGAGAAGAAACTAAATAGAGGAAATATAACTTTATAGGATTAACAAAATGTGAATACAGGTCAGAAATGGTGGCATATCCTTATAATCCTAGCACTCAGGAAGCTGAGGCAAGACAATCTCTGTAAATCTGAGGCTTGAACATGAGTTCACGGCCAATCTGAAGTACATAGCAAAACCCTGTTTAAAATAAATCAATGCGCAAATAAAAAAATAAAAATTTAAACCTGAAATACTGCATTAAAACAGACATTAAAACCATCATAATTAGTACTTTCAGAAATAAGAGAAGACCTGATAAACATGAAGTTTTCCTAGCAAAGGAAGACAGAGACGGATTTGATGGACAAAGAGCTCAGCGTGTGTGTAGCGCAGCAGGTAAACATTGAACTTCCCATTGAACATATGCAGGCTACGTGATAACACGGAGAAATAGAAAGGCCAGTTTTGAGAATCAAAAATAAAAATAAAAACAGAAGTGCGCAATGTCAGAGGCCCAGTTTCCACGTAAGCTTCAGTTACTAGAAACCAGCACAGCCTAAAGATGCAATAACAGCGGTGGCAAACATACGAAGGCACGGCGTGTGAAACTCAAGTTGTCCACGCTGCCCGGTCTAGCTAAGCGGGTAAGCGGGCGTTATTTTCATCGATTTGAACATTTAACATCTCTTCTTTTCCATCGAGTGTCCTCACCAACACCCAAACACCAGCTCCGGAAGCTAATATTTTTGTTTGCTTCATGACATTATTTCGCTGCTTATATAGAACCAGGGAACTAAATTAACAGAAATAACAAGCTGAAGGACATGAAAGTGCATTTTTCAAATTAATTTATATGATAATGCAATTATAGTTAAAAACAAAAAATTAAAAGATGGTAAGAAGAGGAGCTTGACAAAATATTTAAGCTAGAAAATAATACTTGTAGTCATAAAATCATTTTGATATAAGAGTAATTAAATATAATTTCACACCAGATAATAAAACACGTTTGATTTTCAGTAATGTAGGCACTGTGGTGCTGTGACAAAACTGGAAAACAGTGAGGCTGAATAAAAGGATCAAAAGAAAATATAACATCAGAACATCTTGTAATATATGTTTTTCTTTTGTGTTGAAATGCAAAAGCCATACAAAAAAGGGATCTGGCATAGTTAATTGAAAGGACATGTAAGCACAATGTATTACTTACACAATATAACAAAATGTCAATATTAGGACAAAAACAGAAAATACAATTTAATATCATTCTTCCTATGGTAAAGACATTTCCAAGCATCATAGAAAGATAACCAGGAAAGACTTTTTTTATTTTAAGAAAAAATAAAGCGAAATTTCATAATCAAATAAGGTAGCAATAGTTATTAAACTGGTATCAATTCTGGCAAAAAAAATAATACTAAAATTTATTAATATAAAAGTATTTTCTTTTGAAGATGAAACTTTTCAGTGGTCAGAAATTAATAATATGTATTTTATCAAAGACAGCAGGCCAGGCATGGTGGCGCATGCCTGTAATCCCAGCACTTGGGAGGCTGAGGCAGGAGGATCAGTGAGTTCAAGACCAGCCTGGGCTACAAAAGTGAGCTTAAGGCCAGCCTGAACTGCACAGTGAGACCCTGTCTCAAAAAGACAAAAAAAAAAAAAAAAAAAGACATCAGTATTATGAAAAGTGACATTGTTTAGGCTTGTCCATGTTGCATAGTGTATCAGGTGTGCACCGTTTTATAAGGTTGGATAATTTCCCATTGTGCATCCAGCATAAACCTCATTCCATTTCTACATTTCTCTGTTGATAAGTACATGAGTTTTTTCTGCATAAGCATTACATTTTGAAGCAGTTTCTTAATTACTCCTAATCCCTTTTCTTCCATGCTTAATTAAATTTCTTATGCATTAAATGTTTAAATACTTTCCACCTTCCTGTCAAGTAAGCATAAAAGTATTAATTTTTCTCTTGAGATTATTTTTTATTTTACTTTATTTGTATTTTGTATATTATGACTGGCTCAGCCTGCCCTTGGGGTGTGGCTGGTGCAGCACGTGGTGCCAGGGATTGAACCAAGGTCCCTACAGTTGCCTAAGCTTGTCAAACAGGCACTTTAGACCACTGAGCCATCTCACCATCCCAAGGTTATTAAATTTATTTTCATTAAAGTATACTTAGAAAAGCAAAAAGACATCAGTTAGATTTTTCTGAGTATGAATATTATTTTCAGAAATTTCATGTGTGAAGAGGAACATCCCAAGTCTGAAGCAGCAAAAATTACTTTGAGCATACTGTTACAAATTATTTAGAATGTTTTTTAAAATAGTAGGTCAAAAACATTATTAAAATGACGTTGAAGGGCTAAGGCCAAAATATTGGCTGTTCTTGTAACCCTTCTTTTTCTCTGATTTTTGGTCTGTAAACTTATACTCTTCACTCTCCAGAAGGAAAACATTAGTGATACTATGACTCGAGCTTAAAACCATTGTCTTTCTGAGTATCAAACATCTTGGACTTAACTTGGAATTGGTATTATCTATTAATCACTGATATTCTAATACATCTCTGTAGAACATGATAAAAAGTTACACATTTTTACGCAGAAATTCAGAAAGCTAAGCATATACAAAATTGTACCCTGCCAATCCTATGGCATTTTTCCTAGTCTCTTGCTCACATTTAATACCTTTTTTTTTGTTTTCTTGTAAACCAACCATTTACATAAGAGAGACTATAACAGTAACTGAAATTACATTAGAAGCAGCACACATCTAAAAGAACAGAATCACAGGCATTCCAAGAATAGCTTTAGTGTTACAAATTGCTGTCCTCAGTGTGGTAAACCTTTTAGAGAGGTTCTTAGAATGGTTGTCTAATTTATCCTGTGCATGGTTTTGCTCCTGCCATGTTTTCTATTATTTCTACTTGCAGACACTTGTTGTTTAACCCTGAAGTTCTTGATTTCCATTCAGTGAAGACTCAGGACATAAGAGGACCTGTGCTATGACATCCCATAACTCAGTGGTGTCCCAAATTTTCTGGTCAAAGAAATTATGGGGCCACACAGGAAAGGGATTGACAGTGTACAGTGTATCTAAGGATAGGCTTTCACAAAGAGCAAATTGGTCAAGCAGCAGCTGTGACTCAACCAGATAGCTGACACTGACAACAGTTCTACAAAGCACTGCATGGTTTCTAAGTAAATCCTGAGGGAATTTGACTGACCTTGGGAGATACATAGTTGCATGCTGTGTTATGCAGATCTTGCTTTAACTTGCCTTAGCCACCCATCAGAAAAGTTTAATCACAAGGCATAAAACATAAAGCTAGATTAGCATGCTGCCTGTAAAAGGCTTAAATTCACAGCTTCGAATATTGCCAGTTTTACTAATAACCCATTGCGATTATGTAACACTGGATTATGTATACAACTACTTTCTCTAAGGTCAATGAGAAGATATTTTTTGTACCAATAATGATCAGAATAATTGCCATGTCTACACCGTGTGGTCTGTATAACTACTAGGAGGACAATAATATGCATTGTATCAAATATTGGGAATGTATTCCCAAGTGTTTTGAAACTGTGAGATTGTTCTTATTAAAAGTAATAGAAAGCATTATTAAAATGAAGTATTTTCCTTATGGACAGAAATGCATTGTGAATGTATAAACTGTGATTATTTAAATTATTTGCATGTGAAAAATTCCAAAACAGAAGAATAGTTTTAAAATGCCAAGGTTAAATTTTGTTTGTTCAATATCAAGAAGAATAGACATAAAAATTTATTTTCTAGGTTCTGGGGAGATAGCTCTGTGGCACAAGTGTCTGCTTGGAAAGTGCAAGGCCATGAGTTTGAACCCTGGCCCTGAAAAAAAAAAGAAAAAATATTTTCTGACCTGAGAAGATAGCTCAGCAGTCTAAATGTCTGTCTGGCAATCACAAGGACTCACGTTCAATCCCCAGTACCATATGTTGTGCAAGCCCCGTACCATGCAGGCCACTGAAACAGAGTGTGGTAACACACATGCCTGTAATTTCAGCACTGGGGAGGCTGTGATAGGAGGATCACTATGAGTCCAAGCTGCTTAGTGAGACCCTTTACCAGATAAATAAATGAATCTAAATCCTATTTAAGATTTTATACTATATATATATACTAAATACATAATACATTTAAATATTATATATAATATATTATATATTAATAATATATAAATATAATATATAGATTAATATATATATATTACATATATTAAAATATATACATTTTCTGTTAAAAATTGTAATGTCAGTACCAAATAGATCAGAAGATAAAAATGAAGTATAAATGTGCAACTTTCATTCAAATTAATGCCATATAGTTTAACAAATGTTATATGCATTTTTATCTAAAAATTTGGAGTTGGGGAGGGATCTTCTGATATTTCTTTTTTAATATTATTTTGTACTTCTTTTAAAAATTAAAAAAACAAGAATTAAATTCTGTTGTTTGAATTAAATTCTCTGTCAAAGCTGGGCGTGGTGGTGCACGCCTGTAATCCCAGCACTCGGGAGGCTGAGGCAGGAGGATCAGTGCGAGTTCGAGACCAGCCTGGGCTACAAAAGTGAGCTCAAGGTCAGTCTGAACTGTACAGTGAGACCTTGTCTCAAAAAGACAAAAAAAAAATAAATAAATAAAAAATAAAAAATTAATAAATTCTCTGTCAATATCTTTTCCCGAAACTCTTTTGCAAAAATCACCTTTATATACTGTTTTTAATTTTCTTTCTGTACTTAGTGTCTACAGGGTCTGCAGGGTCTCACTATGTAGATTGGACTCGTGGTCATCCTGTTTTCAGCCTCCCAAGTGCTGGGATCACAGGCGCGCACCATTATGCACAGTCTCAGTATATTTTTATGTCTCATTTCTTTGAAGAGTTTTTAGTACATTCTTACTGAATGATCAGATTTATCTTGTCATTTAGGGAATTTGTATTGATGCATAATGTACTTTATTTTCTTTTGCCATTCACCTCCCTTCTCTTTAACCTTTCTTTTAATCTAGATTTCTAAAATATTCATTTCTATTTTTTTCTTCTATTATTTTGGGGAAAATCCCATTCTCCTTCCTTTCCCTCCTCTCTCCTGTTTCTCTTCCTACACAAGCATGTTCTTCTTCCTCACCAATATCTATCCATAATTTTGCTACGTATTTATTCGTGTGCTTGTTGGGGGGGGGGTGTCACACAGTAGAAAAAATGTTATATTCAAACTAGTGAGTCTGATTTACTTACTTAAAATTATGGTCCTGATGTGTATCCATTTACCTAAAACTCACTCAAGTTTATCTTTTGTTATGGCAGAAAAATACTTCATTATATGCATAAATACCACATTCCCCCTACTCACTGATCTGTTAGTGGACATATGGGCTGTTTCCAAGACCAGCTATTACAAAGAGTTCTACAATCATAGACTTGCTTATATCACTGCGGTAAGGTGCTTTTAACTCTTTTGGGAAAATACTTAGAAGGGGAGTCTTAGCTTTGTTTAATTAAGAATTAAAATATTAACATTCTAATTTTGTAGTATTTGGTATTTCTTTACACAAATAAATTAATGTATTTAATTAATATGCCTTTTAGCAAATAATATGCAAATAGCTTCTCTTTGACCTCATCAGTATCTCTGTTTCCTTAACTCATCATCTTTCCTCAAGTCTGGCAGGCCTATCCTATTTTATCATCTCTTCCTGCTTGACCTTACAGATTGCTCTATTATTTCAGCCATCCTCAAAACATTTTTCTAGTAAAACATTGTCTGACGACCTGAAAATTGTCTCACACTTGCTTCACCTTGAAAATCTCAAGGTTTGGAAAAAAATGTGGCTTAACTAAGTGTCCCCCAAAAGTCCACATGTCAAAAGTTTTCTTACCCAACATGTGGAGCTATAGGGAGGCAAGAATCCTTCATGGGAGGCTGAGCAAGAAGTTTCAGGTTCTTGGGGACACGGGCGCAAAGACAGCTGCAGGTCCTGGGCATCTTCCCCTTCCTTATTTCCTGGTGACCAAGAGGTAGGTAACGCGTCTACACCACCCTGTCCTCCCATGGGGTCCTGTAGTGCCCCGAGTTCAGGACCACACAGCACATCAATAATGGAATCAAATCCCTAAAGCTCTAAACTAAAGTAAACCTTCTCTCTTCTTAAAATTGATTTATCTCAGGCATTTCTTACAGTCATAGAAAGATGATCAACACATTAGGCATGCGAAAAGTCACTGAAAGATGACGATAAGGTCAAATTGTGAAATACAATGAAATTGTCTTTAAAAAGCTCACTCTATCTGTATTGATATCTTTTTCTGTTTCCTTCTCGGATGATTTTGGAAAAATTTCTTTCTTTCCTCCTAGAATACATTGTACTTGAATATAAAAAGCCTCATTGCGTTTCTCTTCCTGTTACTCAGCAAAAACTTTCAACCTGATTACACTGTGCTCTAGAAGTTTTCTCTCTCATGTATTTGATTTCATTTTCTTTTTGTGTTATCATTTTCACTTGAATATTTGTCTTTTGAGCTTAGATTTCAATTTTTTTCATTTTTATATTGTTACAAATCTTGCTGCTTGAATTATTTTTCTTGCTATAGGTTCTGCTGAGATTAAGATAGTTTTTAAAAATTAAATTCTAATTTACCATTTTGTTCTTCATTCCACCTTCTGTTTAATAATATATTTTTGAGCTTGTGGTCATAGTTTTCACATCAGGATTTTTTTTATGGCTGGGTCAGCTTGCCCTGGGGTGGGGCTGGTGAATGTGGTTCTGGAGATTGAACGGTGGTCCCTACAGTTGCCTAAGATTTCCTAAGCAGGTGCTTTAGATTGCTGAACCATCTAGTCAGCCTAACATCAGGAAAACTTGTCCAAGTCTCAAACTGTGTTCTTTCTTCTTTCTTTCTTTCTTTCTTTCTTTCTTTCTTTCTTTCTTTCTTTCTTTCTTTCTTTCTTTCTGTAACCTTTGGTATGTATGCCCTCCATAGTTAACTTATGTGAGAAAGTTGTGTACTTTAAAAATAATAGCGTTCATTCCATTTTTTAAATAGTTCATATCAACTATTTTCAGGAGCATTTACTCTCCTTTCTCAGACTAATCTCCTCTTTGTAACAACCTCAGGATGTACTGGTCTGTGGCTTCACAAAAAGTCATGCCTCTTTATAAAATTTGGGACTCAACTGTGTTCGCTGATAAGTCTCTGTGTTCTTGTTTTGAGTATTGCAATCCAGATAAATGAAGCAAAGGACAAATATCTCTCCTTCTGCCCCATTGTTGGTGCCACAAGGAGGTTAACAGGCAGCAGTAAGTGGTGCTTAGATGATCTCAGAATGGTTTCTGCAAGAACAGGATGTATCAATATTTGTTTCTACTGGATATCATCACATTTTATCCTCAATGCCCTCTCATGATACTTTAAAATTCACTGTATCTACCCCTATAAATATAAGAGACAAAAATCTAGCCTTGTTTATGTTGGCAACCGGTGTCCCACAGGATGAAAACAGGCATGCAAACATGCATGGAAATCTGGATATCTCTAAGCTAACCTCACGCTCCATTCTTCAAAGAAGCCACTGCCAACATTTAATGCTGGATTATTGTATATTTTTTCTATTTCCTCTCTGCTATTCTCTTAAGTGGATTTAAATTCCATACATGTCCAAGTTTCTAGTTTGTGAAATGTCCAAATGATACCATCCTCCCTCCTAGATCCTGCACCTCTTCATCAAATACAAATAGCATGCTAGCAAAGTGTCTTATACAGGATGAATGCTTAACAGCTACTCAATGAACAGGGTACACTCACAGTACAATAATAAATATATGTATAGACACTTATCACAAACAGAGAACACATAAATTCATATCATAAATTTGTTATTTTAAGTCATCTTATATAGCACGTAGGATTTTTTCATCTTGTTTTATATCTATTAATACTTCTGAAAGTTTTTCTGTCTTAGTAACTTTGCAAGTTTTTTTACTTTGAAAGTTTTTCTGTGTTAGTAACTTTGGAAGTTTTTCTGTGAGTGTATATTGATTGTTCATCTGAACTATGAATAGTATTAAATTTCATAAATAGTTTATATTCCTAAACATTTGAAAGCATTTTTGCGGTCTTCTATACATGGTGTGTTGCAATAAACTAGTTACTGGCAGCAGACATATCCATGCAAATGTATTTTTTTCAGGGAAGACTCAAAGAAATAGAACCTCTGAAAGAGAAAGCCCTTTCGTTTCCTATAAAAATTTTCATCTCATTATAATATAAACTTGCAATTTAAAATTTGTTATGCTGCACACCTGGAATTCTGAGGGTATAAAATCTCTAGCCTAGTGTACCTGCAGCATGTATGTTTATGAAAAGGTCTTAGAAAATATACTATCAAAATTTGCTTGAAATTGAGAAGGCTGTTCTTTTATAGCTAATAAAAAATTATAATGATGTGAAATAGAAGTGGGCCAAAGCCACTAGTAAGTAGATGTGTCATATATATTTCTAGTGAGTAACATTTCATCAAAGTTGCACATGCCCAAATGTCAACATGGGTTCAGACAGAAAAGAAGAATATTTCATAAAGGAAGATAGCAAAAACAGGGTGAATCAACTACTTCAAATTTACTGCAGTTATTACACTGGGGTCATAAAATTTCTCATAATTTATCATGTGAAAAGAAAAGACAGGAAGTAAAGGCAGTGACATAATTTTATTTAAAATTCCAAAGCTCTAGATATGCTACATATGCTTCTTCCTGAGTTGGACTGGTCAACAGCAGATACATATTTTAAATAATTATTTTAAATTAATGATGTAACCAAATTCAGGCCTGTTATATCACTAATTGTGAAAAATTATGGAATTGAGTAAAATTGCCTTACTAAGATTAAAATACAGGGTATGTGTTTAAAATCCTTTCTAGCATGAATGGCTAAGACTATAATGTTTAATACTCCAAGAATCAATTGTCTCATCTCACTTTCATTTCTGTATGTGGTAATGAGCAAGGTCTGAATGCAGAATAAATGTTTCCCTAGACATGACGGGACTGGACATAAACAAGATCGAATGTTGGAGAATGGTAGACACCAAAGAAGTGGAACGCTCCACGTAAGATGAAGATCAGACCAGAATGTCAGTGTACACACACAAATCCTTCACTTAGTACCTGTGGATAGCAAAAGAGAAATAAATTTATTAAATTGGTACTGTAGAATGGTAGTGCACAAATTAGGAAATTTAAAGGATCTTAAGCAACAGCATTATGTTAATCTGCACAAACCCTGATGCCCATCCAAGGGGTCTTGCAACTTTGGGTGAGCTGCCTTACTCTCCCTCTTACATCTCCACTTGCTATGGAGAGAGAAGACAATCACATGTCCAAGATCCTATTTATTTTCTCATTCATCTACTCTTTGTTTCTAAGAACCAAAAGGAGGCTGATGCTCAGCCAACTTTTTCTACAGCTTGACTGCATTTGATATTCTTTTCCTGGCCAAACACAAATGTCTAGATATGACTGGCTTGGAGTCTATGAATTATGGGAAATTAGACAACTGCCAGACCTGGAAATTGCAAGGGTGTGGATCCATCTTTTCCAGTCATTCCAGGTTACTCAGAATGTGTTGGTATGCTCGGTGTTACACTACGCTTTAGCTTGTTTGCCTTCCCAAGTTTCATTAGACTTAATCTCAATGAAATAAACAGGATAAACCTGAAATATGTAAAGCTAGTGGAATCTGGATTTGAAACACAAACATGCTCCTACCTTATTGCTTGCTAAATTCTATTTTTGCTTTTTTTTTTTTTTGGGGGGGGGGGGTTAGTACCAGGGATCGAACTCAGGACCTTTAACACTTTTTTTTTCTTTTGCAGGACCGGGGTTCGAACTCATGACCTTGCAGTTGCCAGTCAGGCACTTATGCCATGGAGCTATTTCCCCAGCCCCTTAAATTCTATTTTTATCTCTATAATATATCTGGTTTTCATCATGTCAGGAAAATGAACTTTACTACTAGTCTGGCAAATATTCTTTATGCCCACTGGATACATTTTTCTCACAGAACTGACAATACCTTCAAAATATACAGCATATCGGGTTTATTTTTCCTCTTCCAAAAGAATTCATTGCACTTCTAAATTCATTCTTACCATGAGGTTTTCTGTTGCTCTTGTTAACAGTTTCTCTGCCTGGGTCTATCAGACAAATTGGTACAATGTACTTGTCAGTCAATATTTTGAAAAATGTGTATTTAAAAATGTCACAGAATCATCACTAAAGTTAATGGACATCATTGATTTTTGAAAGGGGCTACCTGCAACAATTTTCTTTGAAGTACTATTATTCATAATCATGTCTGAAAAGAATGCGTGTATGTACATATATAACAAAATTGCAAGTAGTTTGCCTTCTTTAAATGTATGTGGTAGAAGGCCTCATTATACAGCTTGGATTCATAGTGATCTTCCTGTTTTCAGCCTCCCCTTCCTTGGGATTACAGGGGTTCACCACTCACCAGGAGGCAAGGCTAGTGCAGCATGTGGTGCGTGCGATTGAATCCGGGTTCCTGCACTTGCTTAAGCAGGTGCTTAGTCTGCTGAGCTATCCTGCCAACCCTTTTCTTTTAAGCTATACAAATTTGTTAAAAACTGAATAGGCCAAGGCATTCTCTCACTTATGCCCCAAGAATCCTTATGACAGGTAAGAGATCTGTTTGAAATGTAACTGTCAAGGGGAGATTATAGTACCTCTATGTCTCAGTTTCTCTGAAAAGAAGGATCCAAACTCGATGATCTCTTAGTTCCAACTTTAAAAGCATTTCTCTCTTAAAGACACAAGTTTGAGGGGCTGAGGTTTGTCATTTTTGTTTTTTCAGTTTTTTTCTTCTCTGATTTTAGACTTTGTGTTTTCATGTTGCCTCATAATGCCTGTTATGTAATATAAATGGTGAGCCCAAATACAAGATAAAGGTAGAATAAAGGTAGAATATGTGACCCTCTCAAGACTTCTTTCTGAAGGACTATCTATTGCCAATCTTGATGCTGTGCATGTGATAGATTGTATCCTTCTGGCTAAATGCAAGAGAAAGAGTGCTTTTGTTTGCAATTTCAGCCTGTGATGTGTACATCATACTCTAGTTTCATGCTTACTCAATAATAAAATTGTTTTCTTTCCCCACTATCTTTGTGGAGGGGTTTACTGAGTAAGAAGAATGTTTGATATTTTTAATTGTATTTTCTCAACATATGTCCCGCTATGAAACAATTTCTTCTTATCCCTCACACGACCTGCCCCTCTTGTTTCCTATGCCCTTTAACTGAAGTCTGTATTTTCATACATTGTAAAAAAATTTACTTCTTTTACATTGCTTCGCATCATTTTCTCCCTTACTGGCTCCGGTGTGCTTTCACATGCAACAGCCAGCACCTGCCACTCTGTGTGAAGCAGAATGAGTCAGGATGTCAGAAGTACGTCACCTGCAGTCTTAAAGATCTACATCTACAATCACACATCGATAGGAGCAGCTCTTGCCCAGTCATTGACAGGAACAAAGAGTGCACCACTAAGTTTTCATTCACTCCATTAGGTATAATCTGAAGGATCAAGTTGAGAGGACTCGGCTCTATCTTGCACCCTAGGTTGGCCTTTTACCCTTGTGTTTTGAGTATCACCTCCCTGGTAGCATTTTTAGAAAGATTCTTAATGTTGAAGTACACAAAATTTTATCTCAAGCTCTGGAAAACTTTAAAGTGAAAGCTGTTTACTTTCACTTTCTTCTTTTTTATTGCATTTAATAAGAAGTAGCATGAAAGTTTCAAAACACATTAGTAGTACATTCCCAATATTTAATACAATGTATATTGTTGTCTTCCTAGTAGTTATACAGAGCACAGGAGGCAGGCATGATATTTTTTCGAATCATTATTGGTACAAAAATTTTTTCTCATTGAACTAAGAGAAAGTAGTTGTATACATAATTCAAGGTTTCATAATCACAGGGGGTTAATGGCAAAATTGGCAATGTTAGAAGCTGTTGATTTAAGCCTGAAGCTCTATTTTCCTTACTGCTTTCTACTCCCATCTACTCAAATCCCCTCTTAAAAGAATCTCATTAACAGTGCAGACCAAGCTCCCAAGGACACAGCTAAGCATACTGATCTAGCTTCACATTTTATGCCTCATTATTAAACTTTTCTGCTGAGTGGTTAAGAGCAAGTTAAAGAAAGACCTGCATAACAAAACATGTAACTTTTGTATCTCCCAAGGTCAGTCAAATCCCCTTAAGAATATAAGTTTACAGACCAACAATTAAAGAAAAATAAGGGCTACAAGAATAGCCAATATTTTGGCCCTAGCCTTAAAGGTCAGTGAGGACTCAGAATATAAGAAGACTTGTGCTGTAACATCCTGGAATGAGTATTTTTCCAAATTTTCTGCTTTCACTTTTAACGTGAGCAACCAGTTAAATGGCTCTATTGGCATACCCTGTCAATCACAAAATTTTGTGACTGGTGACTGCTCCATCTGGAAGTGAACACAGGACCATCATCCCAATGCTTATGGGCTCTGGAGATAGCCTGGTGATTTAAGCGCCTGCCTAGCAAGCACAAGGTCTTGAGACTCATAACCTGTACTGCATGCCATGTTAGCCCTAGAAATCCTAAGCCAGCCAAGTGTTCCTAAAAACAGACATAACAGCATAAGCATATAATCCCAGTGCTGAGGAGGCTGAGACAGAAGGATCACTGGCATAGCAAGATTGTATTTGCAAAAATAAAAAAGAATAAAAGAAAGAAATTATTTGCAGCACTGAGTCCCCACTTCAGTTACCTGCTTGGAAAGATATTAATTGTAAATTGTTAAAGGAAGGTTAAAAATGGTCCATAAACTTGAACTTTGACCAAAAATTGATATTAGATGATCTTGGAACAGGAAAATAACTGTCATGAAAGAATTCATATACACTCTGTATTTTGCTTGACAAAATGGTACTATCAATTTATTTGTTCTGGTCAGTCTCCTGTGGTTATGTAAGATGGTAACATCTGAGGATATGATGTAAAAGATGTAAGAGAAACTTTGTTCTAATATTTGTTTCACATTAAATGCTTTAAAATTCTGTGTAACCTAAAAATATTTTATTTCAAAGTATTTAAAGGAATGGAAACTTGAAAACAACCATGGGACACACAGCTTTCAAATAAATACATTCTTGATAGGCCTCTCAGTTGTGCAAATGTTAGGTAGAGATTACCGGCAGGAAAGACGTTTGAATGACTTCTAAGGTGCAATCACTCAGAGTCATAATGTAAATGATGGTGTGGGTTTTTAGTTGCACTATGCAGGCTATTTTTCTTTTAGAGGATTGGTTCTTTCTAAAGTATAGGCTGAGGCTGCGCAATGTTGTGAAACTGAGTTTTGCATAGTTAGGGGTGTGTGTGTGTGTGTGTGTGTTGTGTGTGTATGCATGTGCAGGCAGGAGTACATGTTATGCATATATGCAGATGTATCTGTATATGTATTTACATACCCTAGCTTAACAAGTTCCTTGAAGAAAATGAAAAAATTATTGAGAAGAATAAAAGAAGGATGTACAAAATCATCTGCTCCTTACTAAGGATGGAGTTAAAACAAAATAAACAAAGTGTACCTGATAGAAGGCCATCAAACAAAGGTGCCGTAGATATGTGGCATAAATGCCAAAGATTTTACAAAAGCACTGAGGTTGAACTATATTCATGTATTCATCTGATACATGTATTTTCTTAGGCCGAGATTCAAAAGAAAAACACATTATTAAAAATCATAGCCCTTGATTTTGGCAAACTCTTCTGATGACACGGAAGCAAACTGGAATTCGGTAGTAAAGTTCTATAAGAAGGAAAGAAAACATACTGTAAGAGCTCCAAAAACGCTAGAGATGTGAAGATCTAATGTTAGAAATGTATTATTTCCTATGTGTATCATAACTATGTGGTATTTGAGTTCTACATTGAAGTGTTATCAAAGATCATAATTTTATGAAAGTTTTGTTTTGGGAAACCTGGCCATTATGATCAGAGATAAAGACAGGACACTGGTCTGAATGGTGGCTGAAGAAAGAAGGTGACCGGTGGTGGAATATGAACATTATGACATTTTACGGAGGCATTTTTCATGTCTACCTAGTATCATAGAAGGAAAATTTAATGCTTACATTAATAACAATCATTGCTAGGAAAAATCTATTGAGACCCTTGTCAATGTGGTAAGTCAGATGTCATATTCAGGACTCTGGCAGTAAGAGATCAGGCTGAACTGGAAACACAGAAGAGACAACTGGAAATGCATAGGCAGTGAACACAATAAAGAAGTCTGAGAATCAAAAATAACTGAATGACATGTCAAGGCTAAGAAGATTCTCACTGTGCAGGCTCTACAGGCTTCTCACAAAAGGTGGGCTAGGGTGATCTGCTATAAAGGGCAGATTTGATAACAAACATGAGCATATTTTACCAAGGTGGTATTGTTGCCAAATTGACTTACCAGAATTTTTGATGCCACTGAACCAGGTAGACTTAGAAAAGGAAGAAGCCAAAGTCTAAGTCATTGGAAAAATCTCAAAATAGTCCAACTGAAGACTTACCATGCACAGAATCTTATTCACTCTCTATATAAATGCAGCATATAAACATTTCCTAGCCTACTTAAACTATCCAGAAGTGAGTTATATAACATGAATTATAGTCAATATTCCCCCCAAACATTCTTAATTTTATATATATATAAAATTATATTATATATTATATTATATATTATATTATATATTATATATAAAATTATATATATATATATAAAATTAAGAATGTTTGGGGGGAATATTGACTATTATATATATATATATATATATATATATATATATATATATATATCCCCTTACTGGGCGCACAAATACTCTCATTTTTCCATTTCCCCTTTAATGAAGTTAAAAATAAGCATATGTAGCATTATTACTAAGCTATTGCCCTTCCCTTTAACTTTTCTTTCTTCACTTTTAATTAGCATTCTACAGGTAACTTATTCAACAAGGATCTGTTGTGCGTCTGCTGTGTCTAACACTAATTAAAAATGCTTATCAGTTTAGCATTCTAGATCCAGTTGTTTACAATGAGCATCAAATTTTCCAAATTGGATTTTAGGTCTCAGAGAAAGGATATGATCCCAGAGATAGTATTTTTGAAAGAAAGGTTAATCTATTTAGATGAGTTCCTCCCCTGCAAGGTACATAAATTAAGCAAAGTGTTCTTAACCTTTTAGTGGATTGTCCTTTATTTACCTACTAAGAAAAACAACTAGGGCAGACTCCACATAGCAGAAACCAAGATATTACATCTTAGGAGAAATGAGGCACTGTCACCCCAGACCTGGCTAATGCACTGGCAGTACCACACAGCTCTGTTCTCATTTTCGTATACTGCTTTCTGTGAGCTTTCACTCATCCTTGCATCATTTATCATCATTTCTTTGCAGTGCCTCTTAGGAGGATGAGGATTACCCCTCTACTATACTAAACCACTGTACAATCATATACTTCTTTCTAGCCAGTAGAATGTTGCAAATATGGTGCTGTACATCTTCTAAGTCTAAAGTCTTCCTGCTTTCATCGAAGCTTCTTTTTTCATACTTACAGCTCTGACAGCCACACTAAGAAGCCCATTCAACTACTGGAAAAGCTGGCCTGTTTCATGGATCTGAACTGAGAAGGTCCAAAGATCAGTCAGGGAAGCTAGAAAGTCTGTGACCGTGGTGTGAAAGATCTGTACTAGCAGGCTGAAGGACCAGCACTAGAGTCAGGAAGCAATGCTCAAATAAGAAGCAGAGCTCTCCCAACAGCTACCACAGCTACCTGCTGTGACAGAAAGGCCCTGAACTCCTGGAGTGGTAAAAACAGAAAAACTCATGTCAGGAAAGCCAGTGCAACGCTTGAACAACATATAATGTTCCTTCGGAGCCAGAAAGTGATACTCAAAGTAAGGACCAGATTCCCCCCCCCCCCAAAGTGAACCATAGTCATTCCCAGTGACAATGAAATCTCCAGCTCCTCAAATGATGAGAATATCCTGGTTCATCTCAGGAAATCCAACATTACAAGGTCCTCCAGGAGAACTGAGAGCAACATGAAGACCACCAGCCCCAACAGCGCCCTCAAGTTCATTGATTCAGCTCAGCGGTTTGTTCCAAGTTGGCCATTTACAGTCTAACCACTGCACTAGTGTTTGTAATTACTTGATTGCCTTGTGGAGGGAAGAATTATACAACCGAGTCCACAACATGTTGTTGATCTACGGAACTATGAAATAGAAAATGTAAGTTTTGGATTAGTTCTTTGTGCAGCAGTAAACAGTTAATATACTAGGTACAATGAATGTTTTAAAATTTTATTACAATAAAAAACTATTGTATCAATCCCCTTCAAAAATTCTTCTTTCCTTGAATAGTTATTCCATTTTCTTTGCCACTTTCTGAGGCAGTTCTGGAAGCTTTCTCCATAAAGACCACTTGTTTCATTATCTTGCATGACTTGCTATACTGAATCAGTTTAACATATTTACCTTCCATGGTTATTTTTGCTTTGAAAAAGAGCTAGAAATTTGCTACTAGATCTGTGAATAAGATACACAGTAATTTTTTTTAAAGTCTAGTCTTCCACTGGGTGGTTCTGAGCAACACTCATAATCTGTGCTACTTTGGTTCATTGCAGGATTCTACAGAAAATGACCAGAAAGATGGTGTGGTCCCATTCATCACCCAGTTCAGAGTCCACAAAGAAAAGCAATATTGTGCCAGAGTGTCTACTTATGAATTAGGTTGTCTGCAACAAGAATGCTCATGATTAAGGCCAAGTCAAAGCAAGACCTATAAAACAAAACATGTAACAACCACAACACATAAAAAATAAAGCCAGATTAGTATGCTGAGCTGTAAAAGGCTGAAATCAACAGCTTCAAACATTGCCAGTTCTGCTGATAACCCACTACTATTATGGAATGCTGCATTATACACACAACTACTTTCTCTTAGTTCCATGAGAAGAAATATTTGTACCAATAGTGTTTAGAAAAGTTAGCATGTTTGAATCTTGTACTCTGAAAAACTGCTATGAAGACAATAATATGTGTTGCATTATTGTTCTGCTAATGTGTTTTGAAACTGTCTCATTGTTATTTCTTCTGAAAAACAATAAAAAACACTATTAAAAAGAATGTTCCTGAACCAGAGTATTATTGATTACTTTAAAATCTTTTATTTAAACATTTTTACTTGATACAGCATCTTGCTACACAGGTCAGACTCATAGTGATCCTCCTCTCTCAGCCTCCCCAGTGCTCTGATTACACGTGTGCACTATTTCACGGCCAACATGGCATTTACTACCAGGGATCAAACTTAGGTCCTTATGCTTGACAGGCAGATGCTTGAACAGCCAAGATATCTCCTACCTCTGACTTTTAAAGAGAAGAAAAAATAGTGAGAAAAAAATTAGAAACAGTACAAAATTTCAATAAAAGATGATAGAAATTAATTAATTATTGTTATATTGCATATTGTTGTCTTCAAATTAGTTGTTCAATTACCAGTTATCAAAATGAAAAATTTGCCATAACGTTTTTTTAAAGAAATAAGCATTTAAAAATATAAGTTCCTTTTAATAGGTCAGTAAAAATCTACAGTTCAATTATGCAAGCTGTCCTGTGCATACACATACATATTTTTCCTTCTTTCTTTCTTATTTTCCTCTCCCTCATCCTAACTGTTCCTTTCCTTTGACTTTTTTCAGATTATTATCTAAGAGGGAAAATATGATGTTCATGTGTGCAATTCTGGCTTATTTTATTTATGAGTATGGTCTCCAATTGCATCTAGTTGCCTATAAGGGCCTTGAGTTTATACTTCTTCATAGATATTGCAGACACAATGACAAACAAACTTAGCTACCTTATTTTGGACAAAGGAGCCAAACATGTTCACTGGAAGAAAAATAGACTCTTTAATAAATAGTGCTGGAAAAACAGGCTTTTCATATGATGAAGGTTAAAATCAGGGCAAGATCCCTCACCATGCACTATACTAAAGTCAAAATGGATCAAAGTTTTAATATCAAAACAGAAACACTAAATCTATTGGATGAAAAAGAAGGTAGAAATCTTGAAGACATAGGGTAGGCAGAGAGCATGAATAAAAAACCAAACTGCATGGGAAATACTTGGGAGCTTGTCTGATCAAAAACATTTTGCACACCAAAAGAAACGACCAATAGAGTAAAAACAAAACTCACAGAGTTTGAAAAAGTATGCAACTGTCCCTCATACAAAGGACTACATTTGTCTTCAACATATGAAGTATTTTTAAAAATCAGGCCCCGAAAATTCAAAGGTCCAATTCAAAAATGGGCATCTGATATGAATACGCACTTCTTGGAAGAAGAAATATAAGTGGCAAATAAATACACAAAAAGTGTTCAACATTTTTATGAATTGCAAATTAAAACAACACTGAGATTTCGTCTCACTCTGAAAAGAATGGCTGTCATCAATCAGTCAACCAATAACAAATGCTGCAGAGGCTGTGGCAGAAAAGAAACATTTCTCTATTGCTGATGAGAATGTAGATTCTTATCACCTTTAAGGAAATCAGTGTGGAGATGCCTCAAAATACAAGGACTAGAGGCCCCATTCTAATTTAATCCTGGATATTTTTCCAGAACTGAAAACATCATACTACAGCGATATATGTACACCTATGTCTATAGCAGCACAATTTGTTATAGCTAAATCTTGGAAACAACTCCAATGCCCATCAACTGAGGAAGCACCATTTATTTTTATCTTACTTTATGAAAGCTTTCATGAAAGAAAGCATGAACCACTGAGTTACAGGATGTTACAGTACAGGTTCTCTGATGTTCTCAGTCCTCACTGACCTTGAGGAGCTAGGTCCAAAATATTGGCTACCCTTTTTGCCCTTCCTTTTCTCTAATCTTTTGTTCTACAAACCTAAGTTGTTAACCCTCCAGAAGACAAGCTTAGCTATACTATTACTCGGCAACATAGGTACTTGAGCTTAAAATCATTGTCTTTCTGGATATCAAATGCCTTAGACTTAATGTGGAACTGGTATTTTCCATCAATCATTGATATTCTAATAAATCCCTATAGAATGTGATTAAAAAACAGTTGCACGTTTTTACACAGCAATTTAGAAATTTACCATATACAAAATTTTCTGTTCAATGAAATTATGGGGCCTCAGAGGAAAAGGATTGATGATGCATACTCTGCCTCAGGAGTGTCACCAAGAGATAAAACATTCCCTCAGGCTTTCACAGAGAGGAAACTGGTCAATCAATGGCCAAGACTCATCCAGACAGCTGACACTGACAAAAGTTCTACAAAAGGCTGTACATGGTTCCAAGGTAAATCCTAAGGAGATTTAACTCACCCTGTCAGATACAACCGTTCCATGTTTTGTTACATAAGGCTTGTTTTAACTTGCCCTTAACCATACAGCAGAAAAGTTTAACCACAAGGCATTAAAAAGTAAAGCCAGATAAGTATGCTGAGCTATAAAAGGCACAAGTCAACAGCTTCCAACACTGCCAGTTCTTCTAACCCACTACTATTATGGAATATTGGACTATGCATACAACAACTTTCTCTTAGCTTAATGAGAAGAAATATTTATACCAATAGTGTTTAGAAAAGTTAGCATGTCTGCATTTTGTACTGTGAACAACTACTATGAAGACAATATGCACTGTATCAATTATTGTGACTGTCCTACTAATGTGTTTTGAAACTGTCTCATTGTTACTTCTTTTAAAAGTAATAAAATTACTAAAACGAAAGTCATGCAGAACTGTTTATGCAGTGGTAAGAACAATGGATAAGTACCTTAGAAAGGAGGAGAAATATTTGAGACAAATTAATAGTGAGCTGTCTGTTACTATGAAATTTTTTAAGTGTAACCATTAACTATATATCTTGATCACATTTTTCAGACCTATGCTGTTTTTGTCAGCATTGCTGTGCCCAGCTCTATCTGCACAAATGGAAAGCACATCTTCCATGGAGTCCTTAACCAGTAACTGAGAAGTGTGAAAAGGCTTGACCTATACCTTCTCCCAAGCTACACTGCAGGATGAACCAGTCACTTTTTATAGGAATCTACTATATACTGC
The DNA here is from genome assembly GCA_004027025.1 of Myocastor coypus. Taxonomy (NCBI): domain Eukaryota; kingdom Metazoa; phylum Chordata; class Mammalia; order Rodentia; family Myocastoridae; genus Myocastor; species Myocastor coypus. The sequence continues at coordinate 104,374 of PVJA010000004.1, read as the reverse complement.
ATCTTTACTTGACCTCAATTTCTTCCAAGTGCATTTCTCATAAATCTGCTGAAGCTATCTGTCTGTTTGCTGCATAGATATTTTGCAGAAAACTTTGTCTTGAGGTTTGACCCATTCAATACAATAGTACTTCTGAAGAAATAATGTTAGGAGGCAGATCCTTATTTTGTCAGGTCACTCTCTAGTCAGACAACAGCAGAAATCTATTTTGTTAGGAAGTGAAGAAACTTGTGTCATCAGTTACAAATGCAAAGACTTGAATGTTTGGTAAACTGAGATGAGATATAGGTGGAAAGAGGTACCGTGCTGTATGCATCCACTACTTAAGAAATATTTGGGGATCTACTTCTGAGAACCATGGGTGAGTTTTCTTTTGCTCTGTGATATTCATGGCTGATGGATGAAAATGGGTATTATGTGTTCTCATTACTTTATTTTCATGGAACACAATTGTATGAAGTTTGATTGTTAAGCATTCACAGAATGAATTTATAATTATCAGACATGCACAACATTTTAATACATCCAATAAATTCTGTAATTTTAAGAAACTTTTCATTGTAATCTTCGTAATTTTTTTAGTTTTATTCTAATGCATTTCCTTCATCTGTCTATTCCTCAAGGTACTTTAGTATTTCCCCACTTGACAGTACCATTAATTTCCTTTTACCAATCTTATAAATAGGCTAGCATGTGTTCATATCATGTATAACTAAAATATATTTTATATATACTTTTTTGGGCTGAGCATTTTATTTCATTTTATTTTTTATTAAAAATTTATTTATTTTTACATATAGTACAAAATTTCAAAATCAGAAAAAATTAACAATGGTTATATTACATATTTTCATTATCAGATCAGTTTAGATTAATAGATATTGGTATATAAGATTGATCAAACAATTAAACAATAACACTTTCAATACACACTGCACATTGTTCTCACAATACTTATAAAGAGCACAGTGTGTGGGCATGACCCACCTTCTTATTGATGTTACTAAGGAAAGAAAAAAAATTCTTCTCTCTGAATTAAGAGGAAGCAGATGCATACACACTCCAATGTTCGACAACTGCAGTGGGCCACCAGTGAAACTTGCAACGTTGGAGGTTATTGATCCAAGCCTCCTACAGCTCATCTCACCAACCTAGCTCTGCATTTCATGCCTTGTAATTAAGTTTTTTTGCTGGGTGATCAAGGACAAGTCAAAGCAAGACCTGTATAACAAAATATTCACCTTTTGTATCTTCCAAGGTCAAATGCCCTCAGGATTAACTTTGGAACCATACATAGTGCTTTGTAGAACTGTTGTCAGTGTCAGCCTTCGGGATGAGTCACGACCATTGCTTGGCCAGTTTGCTTTCTGTGAAATCCTGAGAGAATGTTTTTCTCTGAATGACTCTCCTTAGACACACTATAGTTCATTTATCCCTTTTCTCTGAGGTCCCATAATCTCCTTGACCAGAAAATTTGATACATCTCTAACTCATAGGATTACAGCACAGGTTCTCTTATGTCCTGAGTCCTTACTGACATTGAAGGGCTAGGGCCAAAATATTGGCTATCCTCATAGCACTTCTTTTTCTCCAATTTTTGGTTTGTTAACTTTCATTCTCAACCCTCCAGCAGAAAAGCTTCATGATACTATTACTCTATAACATAGGTAATTGAGCTTATCATCACTGGCTTTCTGAATATCAAACATCTTTGACTTAGCTTGGAATTGATATTTTCTGACAATCATTGATATTCTAATAACTCTCCATAGAATGTGATACAAGCAGTTACACAATTTTTACACAGATATTTGGAAATTCAAGGAAATACAAAACTGTAGCCTGTCAAGCCTATGGTACTTAGCCCAGTCTCTTACTTTCAACTAATACTCTTGAGAGAGAGCATAACAGTAACTGAGTTTACATTGGGAGCCATGCACATCAAAGGACGAGAGTGGCATGCATTCCAAGCATAGTTCTAGTGTTACATGTTGCTATGATCAGTGTGATGAACCTTTTCAAGGTTCTTAGGACCAATATCTTATTCATCCTGTGTACATAAGTGCATGGTTTTTGCTCCTGATATGTTTCCTCTTTTATCTGCTTCCAGTCACTTTGTTGTTTAATCCATAACACATTCAGCTGTGTTCTGCCCTTAAGTTCTTGTTTTCTTCTTTAAAGTTCTTATATTAGGGAGACTATGCGATATTTACACATGTAGGTCTGGTTTATTTCACTAATGAGTATATGTTCAATATACATCCATTTATATATGAAGTCTTCAAACTTAATCATTCTTGGAAAACAGTGTGGAGGATCCTTACAAAACTAGAATTGGAAATCCCGTTCAATCCAGCTATCTCCCTACTGGAAATTTTCCCAGAAGAACTGAAAACATCATACCATAACCGATATCTGTGCACCTATGTTTATAGCATCCCAATTTGTAGTAGCCAAATCTTGGAAAAAGCCAAAATGCCCATAATTTGAAGAATGGTTGAAAAAGATGTAGTATTTTTATACAATCCATATACACTTTTGAACTTCAAGAAGCAGCTTGAAAGTGAATGTACTACACTAGTATATGCTATTTGGCAATCATAGTTCCTTAAGGAGTTAATTAATCATTCTATAATGCTATCAAATAGATTAAAGTAAGCTTTTATATCCATCTTAATATCCATTGACTTCTTGACATACTTTTCGGATACTTTTAGATACGTGTAAGAAAGTCAGTTATTTAAAATATACTCCTAATTCTAAGATGTTACAATTATGATTCAATATCTAAAATATTCCCACTATTCATTTAATAATATCAAATTTTAATATAAATCTCAAAAGTGTATAAAAATTTAAAATAACTTTTATATAAAAGGTTAGTATAACCTAAAAGGTTCCTGAAAGGATTTGTAATCAAAGAGTACAAGAACTTAGAATCCCAATCTGAAATGTGCATGTGACATCCAGATAGAATTATCTTTTTATTTATTTATGGGCATGGTACTGCATGCCTGTAATCCCAGCACTTGGGAGGCTGAGGCAGGAGGATCAGTGTGAGTTGGAGACAAGTGTGAGCTACAAAAGTGAGCTCAAGGTCAGCCTGAACTACATAGTGAGACCCTGTCTCAAAAAGAAAAATATAATCTTTTACTTTCTAGAAAAAAAGGTATCTGTATGTGTTACAGAATCATTGCATTGGCATTAACCTGTTATGTGTCATAGTTTTCAGACATTATTTTTTTCCAATGACTTTTTTCTGTTTTTTATTAGTATGTACTTGTAGTATGTAACAATTACATTCATTGTGGGAAGGTGGGACATGTGTGTAAATCCTAATAGAAGTCATTGGGACTCTTTAAACTACCCTTACCATTCTACAGATTTCCTAGGTAATGATCAAGCAAATATTTGAAATGTACTCCCAACATATTTGTATGAGAATCTTGTTTTCAACCTTGAAACTTCTGTGTTGACAGTAAGTGTATTTGAAGCACAGTAAGGAGAGAGGCTAAAGGGAATTAGGAGGAGAAGTAGGAAATGAAATCAGAGAGTTATCTGGTGGAGAAAACCATGAAGGATATGCTTCACCTTTGATGTATTCTTTTACTTCCAAGAATGCAAGGAGCATAGAAAGATTATGTGTAAAGAAATGCTAAAATCTGGATTGGTTTTTATGATGTCTTTACATGCAAGCACCTTAAAAGAAGAAATATGCCATTTTAACTACTGAAAAATTAAAATTTCCAGCAAAGCCAAACTGCCATAAATAATGCTTGAAATCTAATAAAAAATCTTGGAGAAAATACCTGCATATATGTGACAGAGGATTAATAGTATTTCAATAAAAATTAAGAGCTAATGTTGTGAAAGTGGCTCAGATCCCAGGACTTCAAACACTGTAGTCTTACTCTGTTTGTATGTTTCCTTTTTAATTTTCTAATAATATTGAACCGGGTATTAACAAATGCAGTGAAATAGAAGATGTAAATGTGTTTTCATAGTTTGTCTGTCCTGCTTTCTTCACTGGGATTTTCACAAGAAAAGCACATCAAAGTCCTTGGTCCCAAGGTGATGAAGATATTTGGAGCAGATATGTATCATGTATCTGATTGTATTTCTAGGGACACAGAAACAGCGAGAGTCAACCTACAGATCTAAATGGAAAATAAATATTTTTATATCGTATGATGTAGCAATATATGCCTATTATGTAACTATATTGATTGAAGACTAATATATGTTTAGGGTATTAAAGTATAAAATGAAAGCGTTGTAGATCTGTCTTTTTTCACTCTACTCAAATGTTATAACAGTTAGGTGATGAAGAAGGAGCAACCTCAAAAGGTTAGAACTTTAAGGAAAAGAGCTTTACTTATAACAGTGTTCTAACAAACACAGTACAATAATGATATTGGTCAGCATCCATCTAAGGTATAATATCTCTGAGGAAGGTATTCTCAGTTGTTTGATATTTAAAAGAGAAATTACTGAATTCATATTAAGTTCAATGCTCAGCTTGGTCAGTTACTATTCAAACAGTGTTTTGAGATAAGTAACCTCCCTGCTTTCTGCATTCCTCAGCAGTAAATCCTAACTGATATATTCTATGTCCTAATTCATGGTTTTGTAGTGAAGATACAATGTGTTTATGTACATACATAAGGCACATACAAAGAAGTTTAATGCATAGTATTTAATATTGTTATCTACGCAGCCTTGTTTAGTATTTGAAATAACCAAACAAGGTCGCTATTATTATTTTCATAATACAAACCCGCATTGAGTAGAAAAATAAGATAGTAAAATCGTTATGAGCAGCTTTGCAAGCTCCTCTTTTTGTTGTGATCTTTTGAAAAATACTTAAATTCTTTGTGTTCAAGATGATTTAATTCATAAAACTAATGTGGAAGTGGTAAGATCTTTCCTTGGGAATGGAATATATTTTATATTGGAATACAATCTGTGTGTGTGTGTGTGTGAGAGAGAGAGAGAGATAGACAGAGACAGAGAGAATTCAGTCATGAAATGTCTAATCCTTTATTGTTCACACACACACACATACACACACATGCATGCACACACAGAATCTTGCAGATAAAACTTTAAATTATTAAATACAAACAGAAAAATAGACAAATGATATGGACTGATTGTAATGAAATTATTTGGCCAGAAAACCTTAAAGATTATATTCAGTATTTCAAAATGCAATTTGAAGTGAGATGCCATTTGCTAATTATTGAATTAAAATGAGATTGAAACATAACTTTGCCAGTGCAAGTGAGGTGTCATGAACACCTTCTTTTACGTTGCTTACACAGTGGGGGAAGGATAGTGAGGGAGTATAAATTGAGACTTTTTTTTTGCGGTACCAGGGATTGAACTCAGGATTTTGTCCTTGCTAGGCAAGCACTTATTACACTGAGCTATCTCCCTGGCTGAGACAATTCAGCAGGCAAGTTTTTAATATGTATCAATGCACTTAGATCAGAATAGCCAAAACACCATGGATGAATGGGTGGATAAATTTTAGTACAATCAAAGAAACGACATTCATTATTAAAAGGAAAAGTTTCAATAAATTAGAAACAAAAAAAGAAAAAAAATAAGCATTAACTGACCCTTTCAACAGACAAGCATGAAACAAGATTACAATTATCTAAGTTATCTTGTAAATATATCCTCTTCCCTTATCCCTTTTTTGTTCTTTTCCTCATCCAAGTTGGTCCTTCCCTTCAGATTCTTTCCCTTTCTCAGTACCTATTCCACTTTCAGATTTTGTTTATGCTTTCAAGTTCTTGCACTTGTGACAGGCTAATGCTAACATATGTGGGTCCGATTTATTTCACTTATGAGTACAATTTTCAGTTGCATTCATTTATTTATAAAATCCTCGACTTTATCTTTTTTAATAGCTGTGTAATATTCCATCATATAAAAATACTTTGTCATTTTTTTCTCAGTTCCTCAGTTGATGGGTGTTTGGATCGTTCCCAAATTTATCTATGACAAATTGTGTTACTATGAACATGGGTGCATATTTATCACTGTGGTACGATGATTTCAATTCTTCTGGAAAAAATACTCAGGCGGGGACTAACTTGGTTCCGTGGACCTCCTAATTCCAGTTTTTTGAGGAATCTCCCACTGATTTCCATAGCGGTTGTATTATTCTACACTCCCCTCAACAATAGAAGGGTTCCTTTCCCCACAGCCCTTCCAGCATTTGTTATCAGTTGATTTATCAGTGGTACCCATTTTTTTTTCTGGGATGAGATGGAATCTCAATGTTGTTTTAATTTTTCTTTCTCAAATGACCAATGATGTTGAATTTTTTAATGCATTTATTTCTCATTTGTATTTCTCCATCTGAGAAGTGCATATTCATCTCAGATGTCCTTGTTTGTTCTGTGTCTTTGAATTTTAGGGGCCCGACTTTTTAAAAATTGTTATATGCTCTAGATAAAAGTCCTTTATGTCAAGGACAATTGGGTATTTTTTTTTTTCAAATGTGTTCTCTTTTCATTCTGTTGATTTGTTTTTCAACTGCAAAAAAAAATTTTTTTTAGAAGATTAGATCCTGGTTGTTGATTTATTAAAGTATTTCCTGTGCAGTTTGATTTTTGTTCATGAACTCTCTACATAGTCTTGTGCCTTCAAGATTTCTACCTATTTTTCCCTCCAGAAGATTTCTGGTTTGGTATGGAAATCTTAGATCCATTTTGAATATAGTTTAGTGCTTGGTGAAAAATATGGATCTAATTTTAGTCCTGTGCCTGTAGGAAGCCCATTTTTCCCACACAATTTATTGAAGGGGTTATTTTTCTTCCAGGGAGCTTATTTGGCCCACTTCTTAAAGATAAGTTGGCTGATTGTGTTTGTAGTTGTTTCTGCATCTTTTAGTCTCTTCCACTGATCTTCAGATGTGTTTTTGTTTGTTTGTTTGTTTATTTATTTGCTAGTGCCATGATGGTTTTCCCCCAGTAGATTTACAGTAAAATTTTTAAGTCAGAGATTATAATGCCTCCTGCCTTTCCTTTGCTACCTTAATTTTAAAATAAAACAGCAAGGGTTGCTGAAAGAGTCATATAGTATGCCTCGGCAATTTTAATACTTGGGAAATAATCTAATTATAAAAAGATTTATATACCAGTGATTATTAAGGTTGGACAAGCTTATAGTTCTGTCTCTAGTGGTATTTTTCTGTGTAAAATACCTGTCATTGCGTGATCAATATGCATCAGAAATTACTTTTCACAGTCCTAGACACTGGGAAGTTCAAGGTTAAAGGTTTCATAAGTTTGCTGCATCATAGGGGTCTGTTACTCATAGACAGTGGGTTCTAGTTGTGTCTTCCCATGGTGGAAGGGGCAAGGCTGCTGTCTTGAGCATTCTCTTAGGGCTCTAACTGATTCACTACAGTGAAGCTTCCATGATCTACTCCTGAAAGCCATTGTCCAAATATCATCACGCTGGGCTTACCTTTCAATATAATTGTGAGAAAAATAAACATTCAGATCACAGAACTTTGTAACATCTCACAAGATAAATTATTGAATCAAGCCTGAAAACCTGAGGATGTCATTTATAGGTGCACATTTCATAATAATTTAAAGAAGATTAGCTCGATTGATAAAATAGTAGCTAAAAGAATTTTATTTTTCCTTGTAGAAATTGATTTAGAATATTTCAGACATTTTCTCAGCAATTTTTTCCTGTGTACTAAAACACTTGAAATTTCTTTGACAGAACACAGATTTTCAGAGTAAATAAAACTCAAGAGCCCAGCTATCAAGAGTAAAATAAAATTTATTTTGTAATATGGATTACTTTTTATAATATTGTCCAAACCCGTAAAATGTACATCACCAACAGTGAACCCTATGAAACCATTGAATTTACTAATGTAACCTTTCTGTTAAGGATGTTGGCACTGGAAGAGTGAAGTAGTTACTGGGAAAACTTTGACCATCTGTTTAGTTTCTCTGTGAACACAAAACTATGCAAAATAAGAAATCTTATTACAACTTTAAATAAAAGTAAAATGTTCATATTAATACTAGAAAGGGAAATGCCTAGGACAGTTTGTAATGTAAATACTTATATCTCACCTTATCTGAAGTTTTATATTTCCTTTACAAATGGAATGTTCCAGAAATAATCAATGTACAAATTTTGAATAACTTTTATTACAACATATGGTGACTTTTTTCTATTATTCTATTATAATTTTTACATTTACTGCGTCCAGTGTATACATTGAATTATAAGTACACACACATGGTAAAAATACATTGTACTATATACAATTGTGATAGTTATATGCTTTATTTTCTAAATTTGTATAATAAAGGACACATTGCCACTGACCCTCTTACACTAGTCCTCATCCCTTTGAACACATTTATTCCATAATTCTTCACACTTTCTTTTCTTCCTTCCTTCCTTTTTTTTTGCAGTACTAGGGATTGACCTCAGGACCCTGTGCTTATTCTGCTCAGCTATCTCACCGGCCCTCTTGCTACTTTCTGAAACAGATTTGGTGGTCTTTTTTCTTGAGTCCCTTTATAATATGTGAACAGAAACTCTGTGGATGCTAAATGATGCACAAGAGGAAGGCAGCTTCCTAACCCCATTTGTTGTGCCCTCATCTCCCTTACTCACTGTATTTGGCTCTAGGCTACTTTGGATTCCTCCCCAGTGTCAAAATGACCATGAGAGGAAAGCATTAGGAATTGATTCAAGACATTAAGGTAGCCACAACAGCACACATGAAGAAATAGGAGAGCGCCACATGTGGAAACATTTTTCGGGAGCTTTGTGTTCAAATATGTAAGAGTATTAGTGACAATGTCTTTCACTTAAACATTCATTGTATTACAGAATGCATAGAGTGTCCAGTACTGTTCATAGTTTCCTATATCTACTTGGGATCTTCAAATGTGTTTGCCATGGGTGGGGAGTATGATGTTAAGGCTATTTAAACATTGTTTCTTCAATATCCAAGTCTCTGGATTGAAAAATATAGCAAAATTTATTTGTCTTAAAATGATAAGGAAAGATGTTTCTGTGTAGCCAAGCGTGGTGGCTCACACCTGTAATCCCAGCACTCAGGAGGCTGAGGCAGGAGGATTGGTGCGAGTTCGAGACCAGCCTGAACTACAAAAGTGAGCTCAAGGCCAGCCTCCACTGCATAGCGAGACCCTGTCTCAAAAAAAAAAAAAAAAAAAAAAAAAAAAAAAAAAAAAAAAAAAAAAAAAAAAAAAAAAAAAAAAAAAAAAAAAAAAGCCGGGCGTGATGGCTCACGCCTGTAATCCCAGCTCTCGGGAGGCTGAGACAGGAGGATTGGTGCAGGTTCGAGACCAGCCTGGGCTACAAAAGTGAGCTCAAGGCCAGCCTCAACTGCATAGCGAGACCCCATCTCAAAAAGACAAAAAAAAAAAAAAAGATGTTTCTGTGAATTTTATATGTTTTGCTGGGTGACACCTGTTCTCCTGTGTTATTGTATATTAGGGTTACTTCTGAGAATACCTCTCACTATCTGATTATCTTCACTAGGAAGGAAGATACTGTGCAAACAAATATATATTGCAATATCTATTTATGTTTGTAATCAAAAATTTAAAATATTTATTTTATGAGTGCATTAAAATATTTGTCACTGTTTATAATAAAATATTTATGAAGTCTAAACATACAAAGATAATAATACACTTTTTCAAATAAGCTGTGATCATGAAATTAAATATAGAAATATATACTGGAAAAATAATTCCAGTCTGAAAAATGTCCCTAGAAAACTTATAAGGCTCTAGTTTTCTCCTGTGGGGACTGGGAACAATAAGAATTAAGAGTCACTGTAAAACTAGAATTACTTATTATTATTATTATTATTATTATTATTATTGAAATTATTTAACAAAATGTATTCAAAACTAGAAAAAAGAAACATAGAAAGATGCAAACTCAGATTGTGACGGTTTTGGGGTGAAATGTTGAAGGATATTTTTATCTTTCTCTTTAATTTTATTACTACCTTAACTCTTTTACCATGAACATATATTTGTGGGACAGAAAATAAAATAAAAGGACTCTTTGCAAGATTATTTATTTTGTTGCCAGTACCCTTCCATATCTCCTTTTTTAGAAAGAAAATTAATTCAAGTGCTTAAATTAAGGATATACGCTATTCTTTGGATATAGTTGAGTGCATCCCCCAGAGTTCTTAGAAGCTTCTTCCTAAGGAAGGGAAGGTTGGAATGCGCGAGGGGTGGAGCCCCACAAGAGAGGATTAGTCACTGGGGATGCAGTGCTCTGCGGAATTGAGTAAGTTCTCATGAGACTTTAACTAGTTCCTGAGACATTAGATTATTATTTTTTAAAGAATTTTTTATTTTATTCTATTTTTTCTTGTTTCAGAACTTTTGTTTGTTTGTTTATTTTTATGGTCGGCTCAGCCTGCCCTGAGGGCAGGGCTGGAGCAGCATGTGGTGCCAGGGATCAAACTGTGGTCCCTGCAGCCGCCTAAGCTTTCCTAAGCAGGCGCTTTAGACCCCTGAGCCACCCTGTCAGGCCCCAACATTAGATTATTATAAAAAATAAATAAATAAATAAATAAATAAAACCAGTTCCTTTCCGATCCCTCGCTTCTTGCTGTCACATGACATCTCGGTGTTGTTCATGCGGCCGTCATGCTCTCATCTGCCATGAAGTGATACAGCCAAGGTGGCCTGCACCAGAGCTGACACATTGCTGTTCACACTCTGTTTCCAAAGCTATGAGTTGAATAAACTCTCTGTTCTTTATCAATCTCCAAGCCTCATAGTTTCATTGTTGTGATAAAAAGCAAACTAAAATAATAGTTAATGTTAATACTGAAATGACAGGCAAATTTTTAGAAATGTCAATTCAAATTATTATACTTTGGATCCCCATACATTCTGTTCTAAACTATATCTCTGGAACAATCTATAGGATATATTTCAATTATCTTTAAAAAATAATTTTACTTTAACTACTAGCTGTTATCTGATGATCTCCAATTCATAAGTGTTCATTCTATAAAAATTTATGAGAAATATTGCTTGAAAAACAGCACAGATGCCATAAATGTGAACATAACTTGTGTTCACAACTTTTTATTTTCTCATAATTAGGTAACAAGCAGGTTAAGGACTTTTTTCCTTTCTCATAATTAAGTAACAATATCTATGTAAGGAATATGATCTTGCATAGCTTACCTATAAAAATGATTATCAGTATGTATAATATATTTATGGCAAGATAAATCTTAAAATTATAATTCTGTATGAAATCTACAGCCCCTGGACACTGTGATGTACCTGTTCTATTGAACAGAATAAAACAGGCAAAATATAGTCCTGTAGAATTTATGGGCACAGGAATAACAGTAGGAACTAAATGAAAAGAAGAAGAAATGTTGAAGTTCAATGTTTTTGTGATTGTTGTTGCTGTTGTTGTTGCTGTTTGTTTTGGTTTTTGGCTGCTCAGCCCATCCTGAGGGCAGGGCTGGTGTGGCATATGGAACTGGGGATTGAATCACAGTCCCCTGCACCTGCCGAAGCTTGCCAAAGGAGGCACCTCAGACCACTGAGCTATCGCGCCATCTCCTTCAATTTGTGACATATGTTACAAAGCAAAAGAATGATGCAAAATAACAGGAAGAAAATAGGTGGAGTGTCATGCAGTCATGGGGCGGGGACTTCTAGAGTTTGAGACTTGACTGATGATCACTGGGATTATGTGTTTTACTACTGATGAGATCAGTGATTTAGTACTGTGTACTGCTGGGAATTATAGATGTGGCCAGAGGCGGATAGGCTAAGGCAAAAAGACTGACGTAATTTAAAGAGAGACAGAAAAACAGACTAGCACTGTTGCTCTCTGCTCCCCTGGTTACTCCGTTGCCTCTGTCGCCATTGTTGCTGTTCCACCGCCATGAACTGCTGCTCTCTGCCTTGTGCCATTCAGCCTTGGAGCTGGCCAAATATGGACTAAAACCTCCCAGTAACTGTGAGCTAAATAAATCTTTCCTTCCTTCATTTTGGGTGTCGGATATTTGTTCCAGCAATGAGAAAAAGGTGACTAAGACACACGGTCCAGGAGAGGAAAGATGGGAGTCAGGCGATGTTGGATAGAGAAAATATTCAAAAAAGAAATAGCATGGTGATGTAACAAAAAACTTGATGTATTTGAAGAATTAAAGTAAGTAAACTATAGCCACTGAATAGTGAAATTAGAAATTGGATCAAATGAACTGGAATCTGTACACACGGGTCTTTCCACAAATGCCAATGTTGGACCGAATCCATGGGAGGACAAAAATATTCCAGATAGTAGTTAATGTCCTGAGCAGTTGAGAAGATGATGACATTAAATGAAATTCATCAAACTGGACAAGGAGGAATTTTAGGGATGAGATTAAGAGTTAAACTGAGACAAGAAAATTAAATAGACAATTAGTGAAACAAGATCATATCTCTAGGTGAGATCTAGGCTAGAAATATAAATAGGATGGGAAATTACAGTGCAACTAAAATTATCCCATGAACTCCAAAACCATCCTGTGGGTACCAGAGTTACCAAATGGAATATAGATAATGCTTATTTGGAAAACTCAAAGAGGCAACTTCATTTTTTGAATACAAGTGACTTGTTTTCTCTGCGCATCTTATGTTTTTGGATCTACTGATCCATTGTTACTGATTAATCAAGACCCCGCAGGATGGCTCAGTGGTCTAAAGCGCCTACTTGGGAAAGCTTGGGCGGCTTCAGGGACCGTGGTTCAATCCCCGGCACCACATGCTGTGCCAGCCCTGCCCTCGGGGTGGACTGAGCCGGCCATAAAAATGAGTGAATAAACAAAGGTTCTGAAACAAGAAAAAAAAAAAAAAATAAAATAAAATAAATAAAATTTTAAAAAATTCTTAAAAAAAAAAAGGTTCAGCAAAATCTATGCCAGGCCACTGGACATGCACATGAGCAGGCTTCTATAGCTTGCTGCTTGTGGGACTCCTTCCTGCTAAGGCATCAGTTGCTCCAGGAAGCTGTGGTAGTAATGGACATAGCTGTGCCAGTTCTACAGGTGATGGAAGTATCAATGGATGAATGTAGCTATCGGGATGACTTTCTGGAATCCTCATGAAGCCATTTCTGTATTATCTTCCACCTTATGTAAAGGATTACAATAAACGAGGTGAATTCCCAAAATATAAACAATTTTTGTCATCCAATTAATTTAATATATTTTTCAATACCTTCTCTTGTTATAAGACATATCTATTTATCATCCATCAGAGATTTGATTAAGTGTTTCAAAGGCTCTTCAAAGACTTCATTGTTAAGCATACAATGAAAACTATCCCAAAAAATGAAAAGCACTTAAGAGTCCTTTGAATGATTTTGCCTCTGAACAAGATACCTAAATTCCCGAAATTGTGAAAAAAAAGAAATTAAACTCAACTTTCTTTGGGTTTATGAGAGGTTTGTTTTTTGCTTTTGGTGCTGAGGACCAAACCCAGGACTTTTAGTCCCTTTCCTTGATTTTAATTTAATCATACATCATAAATGTATTATTTGGTAAATTTCACTAGCATTTTACTTTTGTAATTATCTTTTTGTCAGTTTTCAAGGATAAAAATTTAGAAAATGTTCTAGAGGCTAGAAGTCCACATTTTCTTCATTTGCAATTTTATAGTAGCCATGCAAACAGGATTAAAACCACTGAGATATGCCAGCCCATGACAACACCCCTATCATCTGGAAATAGTGGTACATACCTGAAATCCCAATACAATAGGAGGCTGAAGCAGAAGGAACACAGCACAAGCTCAGCCTGGGAAATTTATCATTAAATTGACACAATCTAAAAATAAAATTAAGGCCCAGCAGGATGGCTCAGTGGTCTAAAGCGCCTGCAGGCGGCTGCAAGGACCTGGGTTTGATCCCCGGCACCACATACTGTGCCAGCCCCGCCCTCAGGGCAGGCTGAGCCGGCCATAAAAATAAATAAACAAACAAACAAAAGTTCTGAAACAAGAAAAATAATAAAAAAATTAAAAAATAAAAATAAAATTAATACAGGAGCTGAGTGATTACATCTCACATAAAGGGCTCAGGCCCCAGCTTCATTTCTGCAAGAACATAAGCAAAAATTAAAAATTGCTGTTCACTATGGTTCTCCTCAGAAGTGGAAAACTTGAAAAATGATCAAGCCTTAACTGAAGAGGAAGCAAGAAGCTCATATCCATGGCTACTAGCTATCATTTCCTACCAGGGATAAGATTAAGAGTCCCATCCTTCTCTTCTTTTTCTGTCATCTCCTTCATTCTTCGTTAAAATATCTTTATTCTGTTACAAGTTTTATTAAGAAACCAGGTTAAAATATATTGAAAGAATTTTTGGCACCTATTACACTTTTTTTTTTTTTTAAGTATGGATGTGGTAGTTTATGGCACACATTTCCAATGGCTGACTCATTCTTGAATTCAAAAAATAGAAAACCCTGCTTAGTGGTAATGCATTTCTTTTTGTTATAGTCTGCATTAGATTTTTGAAACTTGATTTTGGAACTCCTTAAATATACATCTTTGGGTTCTCAGATTTTACTACTGGGATTACAGTACATTTGCAAAGTTAATTGGGAAGTCTTCCTTAATTCTCTGTGTTCTAGGAAACTCTATATAATCCAGATATAATTAATATATTGAAATTTTCTTTGAATTTTCCTATTACCAGGTGACCAAATTACATTTTAAGTGTTATTCATTAGCTTCTGGATTTCTACTCTAGACATCACTGAGCTGAGGAAGCCAACCTAAATTCTGTAAATCTGTACTTATTCTTCCTAAATTTCAAATTCCAAAAAGCCAACAGTATTAATATGTTTCCTTTTAGTGTTTAGATGTTCCTTACTTTTTTCTTTTTCATTTTTCTTAATAAACCCTTCCTAGTATTTATCTGTATTATGCACCTTCACAAAGAACTGGATTTTTGGAAGTATCAGGATGTTGCTGTTTCCTATGTTATTTCAATTTAGAGTTACATCTCTGAAACTACTTTGCCTTCAAATGGACACAACTAGAGAGCATGCTCTTAAGGGAAATAAGGCAGACCCACGTGTGTAAACATCGTATTGTCTCCTTAGTGTGAAAAACTGAAAAAGAAAAAATGGAATATGAGCAGTGAAATAAACACTGTTAAAAGGGAATGAACTTATTTAAAAGGAAACAGTTACTGAATTGAGAAGGACAGGTGAGAGAGTGGAGGAAAGTGATGTCTGTGTATCTAAGCAGGATGCTCCAGACAACTGTGTTGTGTATTTGTTCTGATCTACAAAGAAGACCAGCTAATGTTTAATTTGTTTCATCCAAGTCTTCAATTTATAGGTTTTTCTCTTCTTACTTTCTTATATATTTCTTTCTCCTTTTGCTTCTTCTTCCAATTTTACATGAAGATATGCAGTAATATAGATAACTGATTGGAAGACAACACCGTATTACAACAAATACTACGAAATTCATATTATTTTGTTAAGTGAAATTCTGTATCTCTTGTAATTTTTATGCTTTAATTGTAATTTATATTTTATTTATTAAAAAAGAAACTATCACGCCTTCTTTCCTCATGGCGTTTATTTGTTTTTTTTTTTTCTCTTTTAACTTCTCAAAATGAAACCTTATTGTCTGTCATATCTTTCTTATTCATTCTGAATATTTGAAGCTATAAGTTTCTTTTGAAGAATGTTTTACTCCTTCAAGTTTATATATTTTCATCATATAGATTCTCTGTAATTTATAACTGGATATTTGATATTTTTCATAATTTGAATTTTTACATTTCTCATAATTTTTCTCCTATTTATAATTTTGCTTTTTAATTTTCACTTTATATTTTTAAGAATCTATTGATGAATTCAAAAAATAAAAGAGAGCAAGTTCTAAAAACCTCATCAAATGGAAGCATCAACATCAGAAACAACACAGGATTGCAAATATTAGTTGAAGCATGAATAGGAAAATGTAATAAGCGTATTCCATCACTGAATGAAAATCAAGCTAACACTCAAATAATATTATAGCATACTTGCACACTATGAAAATGAGTAACGGCATACTCAGAGTCCATCAAGTGTCAGGACAGTAACATGCAGATAATTACAAAAAGACCTAGGATTGTCAGATTTCAATAAAAACTCTAAGAGTTTGATAGGATAGAAAAATTCTAATTATATCATGGCTGAGTATAAGGCTGATATTTTATATATACTAAATGATATAGTACAGGTCGTAGTTTTCTTTAATTGTCTCTTAAATTATTACTTTGACAAGATTGTCAGTTCCAAAGTAGCAAAGAGGTATTTGTCATTAGAAGTACTCTAATTAATTTTATCACATTTCCATTCAGTTTTATCAGTGTATGCATTGCGAGGTAAATCTGCTTCTCTCCCAGTATATTATAACCATTTTAGCCATGAAAGAGAAGAGAAAAAGAAAATTCTGGCTGGCTAGTCAAGGTCACTGTCTAAGTCAAAGTTTTTTTCATTTTCGATTAAAAATTAACTTCTACTGGGCATAAATTAGATGCTTTGGAACTAGAAACATCATTTATGGAGTCATGTCCACCCCCATTGGTCTTGGACTGGATGCCGTGTTCCAGGCAATAGAGCTCCCATCAGGCACTACCAATCTGAACACCAGCCTAACCAATGTGGATGGAAATGCACTCGTACATGATGGCCATGGGTCACGCGGTGAAGACCAGGTCTGTTATCACCTTTGACAAGCTGGGAGTCAAGGTAAATAACACACCCAGGAGGACATGGATGCCTTTGTGAAGGATTAGGAGGAGATCTCGGATTCTGTTGAAGAAGTGGGTGAGGAAAAAAAGAGGAATACTAGTTGTGTATCCCCTTCAGCATGGCAAACACTCAGAAATCCAACCTCAGTGTAGCTAACAAGCACTAAGATTGTTGTGGTTACAGCACTTTCACTTGAGGATATCTGTGATCATCTGCAATTATACTTTTCCAAAATGTGTACCTTTGATTTTTCCATCATATTTCAAAGTAAATGCTTTAAGAAAGTTAGAGAGAGAGAGAGAGAGAGAGAGAGAGAGAGAGATCATTTATAGGTACTTTTGATTTCAATGTGTTTTACTAAATTTTAAATTAATCAAACACAGATTTATAATTCCTTGTAATGGAAATTTAAAGCTTATCCTATTATTCTTTCTAAATTGTCTTTTGCGAGCATCATCTCACTGATGTGGAACAGTGTTGCACAATTCTATCAGGCATTTAAATCTTAGGAAATATGAAAAAATAAAACAGGTTGGATATTCGGGAGTCCTAGGTGAACAAGATGATTTGTGATTTGGCAAATGAGACTAACAGCAATAAAAAGGAAAAGATTTTTGAGGAAGAATAGCAATACAAATAAACAGTTTATGTACACAGGCATCATCATAATGTGGATATAAAATATCAGGTACATGCATAATAATTAAATAGCTTGGGCAAAGCATGTTCATTTTCAAATGATTATGCAAGTCCTTTACAATTTGGCAAGAGATTGCTTTATGCATAAATAGTGGTCATCTTTCCATTGTGATGGCAAAATACCTAAGATAACGAATGTTAAAAAGAGGAAAGATTTATTCCAGCTCATGGCTTAGAAGGTGTCAGTTCATAGTCACTTATTCATGTCACTTCAGGTCTCTAGCAAAGCAAAACAGCTGGCCAGGAATATACGGTAAGTTAAAGCTCCTCGCCTGTTGGCAACCAGGAAAAATAAAGTGAGACTAGGCTGGGGTCACAATTACCCCTTCAACGGTGTCAAAACTTGTGTGTACTTTTTCCCCAAAGCCTCACATAGTCATGGAGCAGACTTCTAGAGTTTGTGATTAATTCATGATCCATTGCTGGCACTGTGGGTGTGAATGCTGCTGGGATTACAGGGTGAGTGCTCCACTTAGCCTGGGACGGATAGCCTGAATGCAGGATAAAGAAGGAAGATAGGCTTGTTCTCTGCCACTGCTGCGTCTGTTCCTCCCTGTTTTGCTTCTGCAGTTATGCTATATTCTGTGACCTTGAACTGCTGCCACAGGCCACTCTGCTTTGGAGCCAGCCAACTATGGACTGAAACCTCCATACACTGAGCTAAATCAGTCTTTCCTTTCTTCATTTTTTGGTGTCAGATATTTTGTCTCAACAATGAGAGAAAAGTAATGGAGACTAAAGGTATGATTGCTATCTCCTGACAGGGTCATCAGCAAGAAACAGGACCAACCATTCAATTTACGAGCCTTCACAAGCATTTAAAATTCAACTAATAATATATAGACACATGATAAAACTTGGGTCAATAAGATACGAGACTAGCTACTATAGGCTTCTCTTAAAAGAAGCAATAATGTGGGATCATTTTGCCTCTGAGATTGTCCCCTACAGCTAGAGCTTATAATTGCATCAGTAATGTTAGGATTCTGAAGAAAGCCTTCCTAAGAACTAGAATACTGTAGGGCTGGGGAGATAGCTCAGTAGAGTAAGTGTTTGCCTGGCAAGCGCAAGGGCCTGAGTTCAATCCCCGGTTCCGCAAAAAAAAAAAAAAAAAAAAAAAGAACTAGCATACTGAGAAAATTGAGAAAAAATGAAAAAAAAAAGATGTAACGTTACCATGAAATCAAGAAAGTTAAACAGAACTGGACCTGTACTCCTATATCGTTATAGAATGGTGCCTGTCATATGAAGTAATAAGTGTTCTTAAATCAATTCTAATTTTCCAACTTGGTAATAGAAGTGGAAAAGTGTGCGACTGAATTATTCCAAACATGTTTCAAGTCAGTACTGGGAGTTGTTAAGATGGGAGGTTTTGCTTCGTCTTCATGAGTTTATAGTCAAACCATCTTCTGGGAGGCAGCCTCGAAAGACTTATTTGTGGTCGAAGAATAAGTATCCAAACTTACAACAATTAGGCAGGAGATGCAGAACTTCCCACTTGGACATCTGCATAGGACTACTTCTGTCTGATCAACCCCTCAAGCCAAGGATCCCTGAGGAAGAGAGCTTACACTCCAGCTAGATTGATGCATTTTATAAGCTAACCATGAAAGTGACAACCTACCCACCCTATTGTATTTGCTAGAAACAGCTTACAAAGTACAGAACATTCCCAAAGGTAGGGGAATTAGAGCCACTCTGAAAGGAGTTCAAAATTTATTTTGAAAACTTACTGCCTAGAGACATTTAAGCTTTATTTTCAAAATTTAAGAAATGTAAATATTTAACTCTAGCAGTTAATGTAGATACATCTGTTATTGATACCTATTTTTAAGTGTTAGGGAGTAAAATTATTTGTTAGAAGTATTTTGAAAGGTGATATGTTTAGAGATATAAGTAAAATTGAAAGAAATGATCATTTGGGGAAATAATACAGTACTGCCAGTAGAGACATAAATAATATGTTTTGAAAGCCACAAAAGAATTCTATATTGTACACTTAATTCTGTATCTCTATAACACTTCGATAAAATGAATGTGCTCTGAAAATAAGGCTTACCATACTTGTCTCCAGAGAAATTACAAATTGAGTTTTAACCTGAAGATAGACTTTAAGTTTACAAGAAATATCTCTGTCTCTATCTCTGTCTTCTGTGTCTGTGTCTTTCTGCACTGTATACAAATAGCTAACTGAACAGAGATCTCAAATATTAATGAAATCATAAATTTTATTGACACACAAACTCAAATCTTAGAGAAAAGAAAAATAATTATTCTCTGCAATTCTACAGAGCTAGCCATTTGAAACATGAGAAGATATTTAAAATTTGTTCTTTCCTAAAGCATGTATTAGCAATAGGCTTTGTGTATCTTTCCTAAAACGGGGTTCCTTAGCTGTTTGATGTGGGACTTTTAGCTAAAGAGCTTTAATTATGTTCTAGAATAGTACAGAAAACTTGGGTAATTGTACTACTGATTTCTGCTGGTCTATTGAAAGAAAAAGTTAATGATTGCTTGGTTTTTCTCTCTTTAATTTTTTATACCTTTTTTTTTTTTACCAACTTTTGCATGATAGTATCTGGTACTCCGAACAACTAATTTGAAGACAACAATATGCCATATTTTAACTATTATTGAATTCCTATTATTTTTAGTGGAATTCCGTGTTCTTTTTTCTTTTACCATTTTTCATTCTATTTGAAAAGTAACAGAATATAGCTAACAGATATTTTAAAGAAAAGCAAAAAAGGCCCAATTTTTGGTACTATATTGCTATCATTTAATACAAAAATTAATCAATGATAGTAAGTGAAATTTGGTTGCCTTGATAGACATCAGGAAGTAGTTTGGTAAAATGTAACACTACATCCACCAAGAGATCCCTTAGTAAAACGTGGATATTTACCACAAACTAACAGCCTAGTTTATAAGTAAAGGCTTGAAAAGAATCAGAAGACCCATGAAAATCAGGGATAAGAGAATTGCAAATGAAAGGAGAAACTATTTTCCAATTACTATGCCCTTCCCAGAAAAAGATCTGCTTCAGAGTCTGATTTTACCCAAATTAAACAAAAATCTGTCACTTCACAATTGGATAGTACTTTGCATTTCTAATAGTAGAGAAACTGGAAGATGGCCCTTGAGCAAAATTAACTTCTTAATGAATACAAAATGTTTTTGGGTGCACTGAAACATTCAACTATGTCAAATTTCTTACATAAGGTTGCAACATGTATTTGAAATCTTCAAATTTAGGGAAAGTAGTGAGATGTAGGTTTTATGGAGGTGTACTCAAGCAAAAAGTAGAAGTGTTTAGTGAATTATTGTTGTCTTAGCTATTTTCCTCATTGCTGAGGAAAAAAAAAAAAAAAGCTCCAACACCCACAAGCTATGAGAGGAAAGGTTTAGTCAGCTCATAGTTTGTAGAGGTTTCAGTCCATAATCAGCTGACTCGATGGCAGGGAGGATGGCACACAGGCAATGCATGGGAGACACGGTTCTGTGTTCTGAGAAGGCAGCAAACAAAGCAGCAAAAGGACTTTCTCAGCCTCTTTCTGTCACTTTTGTTGTATCCAGGCTACCCAAAGTGGATAGTGCTCACACCTTGAAGAGTAGCTCCTTTGATGTTAGCATTGCACCACGAATCAACTCCAGAATCACACTCTCCAAATCTATTTACCCTGAGAAAGTCCCATCTGTGTTTACATGAGGCTTTGGGGGACACGTAGACACAAGCTATAACACCTTTCTGTATAATAAAAGAGACATGACTCAAGAGATATTCCATGTGGAACATTACACACAATCACACTACTGGTGAATTTTAAGATTTAGTGTTCAAACTCACTTTTACTGTAAACGTCATCCTTTTGCCACTTGCACTCAAGACAAATTGCCTTAAGACTACTTTATAATATAGAGGTGAGAGGATAGGCATGATGAAATATTTGGATGTATCAGTGTAATTTAGACTAAGGAATGTATAAATGAAATGAAAGACCTAAAAGATGGAAATGTAAGATCCAAACTCCTCAGGAACAGCATGACTGGGGGAAGTCTAACAGAGTATTGGATGGGAGTCTGAGCCATTTGGTTTAGAAACTGATAGGGGTGGCAGATAGACATTTGAGGTGCTTAGTAACCTAGAGACAGCCAGTATCCTCAGTATTATTTAACTCAGCTTCTACATTTTTACTCACTGCAAGTGTATAAGGAAAAGAAATGAAGCATAAGAATATTAGGACAGGAAGCTGAAATATTATTGGCCAAAGATAGGGTTGTGTACCTCAAGACACCACATATTTAATGAGGGAATTCAGGAAGGTCTTTGTATAGAGAACTATCAAGGTTTCCTTTCCCCAACAATAACCATTTTGGAAGTGTGATGGTGGATAGAGATCATTTGCTATAGCAATCAGGATAGTTTTGTTGTATTGAACAAGTGAAGCTCTAGGATGTCCAGTTACTTTGAATTTTAATTATATAAGGAATATACCTTATGCTATGGTTTATGTCTAGTTGTCCCCCAAAAGCCTCATGCAGTCATGGAGCAGGGACTTCTATAGATTGAGACTTGATCCATGAGTCACTGGGATTATGTGATTTAGTACTGATCTAGAGTCTGAGACTTGATCCATGATCCCTGGGGTTATGTGTTTTAAGTACTTCTGGGATTATGGTTGTACCCTAAGGTGGACAGGCTAAGGCAAAGGGCCTGATGTTGCTCTCTGCTCCCCTGGTTGGTCGGTTGCCTCTGTCGCCATTGTTGCTGTTCCACCGCCATGAGCTGCTGCTCTCTGCCTTGTGCCATTCAGTCTTGGAGCTGGCCAAATATGGACTGAAACCTCCAGTAACTGTGAGCTAGGAAACCTTTCCTTCCTTCATTTTGAGTGTCAGGTATTTGTCCCAGCAACGAGAGAAGAGTAACTAAGACACCTTATTTAGCCTGTGTACCCCTTATGTCATATTGAGACATTAAAAGGACACAACACAATTTACCATTTTTATCTTAAATAACCATTTTATGGGACATTCTAAATTGTAGGCCACAAGTATAGAATGTCACTGTAAAAATCAGAGCGGATGTCACTAGCTCCACCCCTCAGCAATGATATTGTACATAGCATCTACTATATATGTTTTAAATCCTTTACAATTACATCAGAGATATGGGACATATCTTTTAATAATTAAAGTAAGATTAATCCCCTGTGGGGGAAACATGTTTCAGGATCTGGTTGGTTTTCCTGGGCATCACAGTTCCAAGGGTCACGTGTCATCAGCACAGAGTGACACGTTGTCTCCTTTCCACTGCCTGATCGCACCTGCTCCACTCAAGGGGCTTCCACTGTGGGACTGGCTACATGCAGTTGTGTGGGCAGCCTACTGAGCCCTCCCCAGCGACCTCGGAGAAACGAAGGGGAGGGTGCCCAGGCCACATTTTTGAGAAGTGCCCTACAGAGACTGAACACTGACCGCGGAGCAGAAAGAGGAAGTGGAACCATCACATCCCCAAGTTGAAGTTCGCAAAGTTTGAAAAAGTGCGGTTGCTACTGTCTGGCGCATCACATTCCCCTGAAGGATGCTGTGTTCTTGGGAGGCAGCCATTCTAGTATTTCAAAGATTAAGTTATAACTGAACAATGTACGAGGATGTATAAAAAGTAATTTACCATTGTATAATTACTTTTAATTAACCATTTTATAATTACTTCCTCCATGGTAATGCCTCTGGGCCTGATTGTGAAAACAATTATTGGCAGGGAATTTGCATACCAGTAATAGGTCTTAACATAAATGCCATAAATGTAGCTGCTTCTTGGTACTTCATTGGCATATCACGTAATCTAACTATCCATTACACCCTCACAACCTTCTTCAAAACCGAAAGGAGAAAAAAAAACTAAAAGGAGAATATGCCTTTTGTTTTAAAGAAAACTGTTAGAAATATAATTACAGATCATCTGATTTTGTACTCATTTATGAAAATAAAATGTCAAATGTTTTCTTCCTGGCTGTCAATGCCTTGTCCGGGCCCCGCCCTTCCCACATTACACCAAGTTCCCACCAATGTCAGGGAAATGTCAGCACGCAGGCAGTGTCTGTGTTTAAAAAAATGACATGCTGTTCTTTCCCTTCCCTCTGCAACTGATGATTAATGCTACGGCATTATCAATTAGATCAATTGTAGTGCTTGAAATAAAAAACAATACATTTTTAAATGTCAGGACACAGACTGATAGAATAACCCAAGGATTCACAGTAGAAACCCGTTTAACACAGAGAAGAACAAGGAAGCAGAACGTCCTTTCTGCTCTGAGGCAGGCTTCCTCCGCGTCACCTTCAGCATGGACAGTGATCCAAGACGCCTTCACATTGTGTTAGGAAAATTAACTGCAGGGTGGATGACCCTGGCGTGCGTGTACTGGCCAGAGCCAGCACATTAGGGCTCGCTGGAAGAAACTAATGAGAAAATTATTAATCACTAAAGGAAGTGGATTGCTCTCCATTAGCCAGACACTGATGTGGCAGTTCCAGGCTACAGTCAAAATACACATAGGAGGAAAAGAGCCCAGGTGCTTGGGTCTTCAGGTGTCCTCCCAGGACTGGTCTCTATGCCCTTACTCTGGCTATTACCAAGCATGAATAAAGCAGAAACATCACAAACAAAAACTCTGCAGTTTTAAATTGTCCTCAAGACCATTACATACAGATCCTCATTGCATATATCCTCATTTTTATTTCAAACTCCTCCAGAGCTACAGGAAAGGAACAAGTGTGACTATCATGTAAAAGCAAAATACTTTATCTTGTGTGATTTACTTGTTTTTGTTACATTGTAGGAAGCACAAGAGCGGCTCTTCTTTATTTTCCACACAGAGCTATTTTTTTAAATTTATTTTTGTTTCAGAACCTTTATTTGTTTATTCACTCATTTTTATGGCTGGCTCAGCCCGCCCCGAGGGCAGGGCTGGCACCACATGTGGTGCTGGGGATCGAACCATGGTCCCTGGAGCTGCCCAAGCTTTCCCAAGCAGGCGCTTTAGACCACTGAGCCATTCCTCCGGGCCCCAACACACAGAGCTATTTTAAGAGAGTAATTCTACCACTGTCTTCCAACTTTCTCTTTTACCCTTTAGTAGCATTAATAGGTGTTGATGTCATAATGTTGCAGCAGTCAGGCATTCCTTTTGGGATGACTAAGGTTGCTGAAATGCAAAGAAATGTAATTATTTCATGTGATGTTTCAAGTCTTTCCAATTTTTTTCCCTAGCTTCAGTAGGCTGTTGGGATAAACTACTCTATGCTTGTCTGCCTTTTGACTTTGTTGGTGGAAATCTCTTCACCAAGAACACGGTTAAACCTCACCCTGAACTAATCCTTCACTGTTTTAAAAACTCAAAACTTATTTCCTCTGAACCTCTGAGGCTTTACTACTTCAGCTCTCAATGAAAAATTTTGACATAGATACTTGGAGGTTGACTGATAGCTTCCTAAGTCAGTGTCATTTTTGTATCTTTAGAAATGAGCACCTTGATGACATCAATATTAAAGTTATTATGCAAAAACAGAAACATGAGCTGTTAAGTTTAATGATTTAATATTAAAACTTCATTCAGATTGAATGTTACTGATAACACATTATAGCCAGGGAAAGTACACAAAAGTAGTACATTCAAATTAGAGCTAATTTTTCTATTTGCTTTGAAATGTTTATATATAATAAGGTATCCTCCAAGGACTGGTCCTTACTCCTTTACAATGGGTTATTATAAAAATTATTTTATAATACCATAACAATAATATAATCATGATAATTACATTATTATAATGTAATTATTATAATATATTAAAATTTTATTTTACTGAAGTACTGGACTAACTCCTTATGTTTGTTTTCAGTCTGCTCTGTTCCTTATGTTTCTGATAGAGAACAATATAACTTTCAATTATTAAATGTTTTATGAATCTCTCCCAAGGACCCACAGTGTGCTATCTAAACTACACAATGTGAAGATGCAGTGCACAACTCTTCAGTTCATTTCTCTAATAAAGAGAAGAAAGTAATTATTGTCTCCTAAGACCTGCTGATACTACAGAACAAAAGAGCTAAGCTCAAAGCAATTAAGGTGATTATACCAAAAATTTGAAATGAACAGCTATCTGATTCTGAAAGAAAGATGGATATTGTAAAGGAAATGCTATAAAAATATACATAAAGCGGAGTTTTTGTTTTCCATAATTGCCTATCCTGAAACTTCCACTACAATTGTTCTCTGATTTATCATTATTTGCAAACTTAAAAGTGCTCATTGATTTCATAAAAAGTCAAGACTGACTGTTAAGAAGCAAAAATCATGAATAATCCCATCTTTAAAAAAATTGTAGCATTTTTCATAACTCTCCAGATTTTTAAAAATACAAATGTGGAAATTCAAACTTAACTTTCAAAAGCATCAAATTTATCCTGTGACCAATACTCCATGGTATAAAAATATACCACATATATATAAAAATACCACATCTTTGTTATCCATTCCTCAGTCAGTGGGCATTTGAGTTGCTTCCAGGATTTAGCTATAATAAATTGAGCTGCTATAAATATGGGTATACATATATCGCTGTGATATGAAGTTTTTCATTCTTCTACAAAAATACCTATCAGCAGAATAGCTGGCTTGAATGGGATCTCCAATCCTAGATTTTTAAGGAATCTACACACTGATTTCCACAGTGGTTGTACCAGTCTTTACTCCCACCAACACTGCAGAAAGGTTTCTTTTTCTCCACAGCTTCTCTAGCATTTGTTGTGGGCTGATTTCTTGATGCTAGCCATTCTTTCTGGGGTGAGATGGAATCTCAGTGTTGTTTTAATTTGCATTTTCCAAATGACCGATGATGTTGAACATTTTTTCATATATTTACTTGCCATTTGTATTGCTTCCTCTGAGAAGTGTATATTCATCTCAGATGCCCATTTTTGGATTGGGTCTTTGAATTTGGAGGTTCTGATTCTATGTAATTCTTTATATGCTCTAGATAGAAGGTCTTTTTCTAGCGACAGCCAGATGTAATTTTTCTCAGTTTGAGGTTTTGTTGGTAAATGGATGCAACTAGAGAACATACCCTTAAAGGAAATAAATCAGTCCCACAAGTGCAAACATCAGATTGTCTCCTTAGTGTTAGAATCTGAAGGAGAAAAATGGAATCTGAAGGGTAAAGTAGACATTGGGAAAAAGGAATGAACTTATTCAAAAGGAAAGAGTTACTGAGTTTGAGAAGGACAGGTGAGAGACTCGGGGAAAGAGATTTACCTGTGTTGTGAGCAGGATGGTTTGGACAACTGTATTGTAGTTGTCTGCTACTCTATGGAAAGGAGCAATTAATTCTCTAATTTGTTTCATCTCCTTTTTAAAATTGTTACTCCTTTTTCTCTTATTAATTTCTTACACATTTCTTTTTTTGTTCCTTCTACTAATTTTACATGTGAATATCTGATAATATGAATAGCTGGTTGGAAGACAACGCTATGTATTACAACAAATACTGTGAAATTTGTATTACTTTGTTAAATGAAAACGTGTATCATTTGTAATTTTTGCTGTTTAATTCTAATTTGCACTCTAAATAAATAAATAAACTTAACTGCACTGTATATGATCACCCACCGTTTTATATTTTTCAAAATAGTGAAGTTATGCATACCCTTAAACATGCCAGAGAGAAGGCAAAATGACCCTCATTGCCCCATAATATCACCATATTAATTCCTAAAGCCTACAAAAGTTTGAGGTCACCTGGGAAATGAATTAAGATTTCAAATGAAATTAAAGCTGCTAATCAGTTGACCTGGAGGTAAGGATATTAGGAGTGTTTTCCAGATGGGCCCAGTGTAATCACAGGTGTCCTTGCAAGTGGAATGAGGCAGATGGGAAAGAATCAGAAGGAGAAAGACTACACTGGTGGTCAGGAACTCTAAAGATGGAGGTAAGGGCCACTGTTGCAAGAAATTCAGGTAGTCTCCAATGCTAGAGTGGTCAGTGATGGATTCTGCCCTAGAACTGCCAAAAGGAATATGTCCCTATTGATTTTAGCCCACTAAGAATTTTATCGTGCACATGACATCCAAAACTTTAAGACAAACTGGTGTCATTTTAAGCAAATACTTTTGTGACTTTTTTTTTCCCAGAAGCAAAAGAAAACGAATATACTAATGTATATAAATATCAGTTATTTCTGACATTACACATTATTTTATTTGGGGATGAATCATAATTTAATGAATTCAGCTGCTGAAAATGTTTTTCTTAAATTGCCAGACACTTAATATCTTAGTTCTTCTTGTTCTGTTCGCTTGGCCCTATTATAACTAATCAGCTATGTCATTATAATGCAAAGAAGGACTAAGACAATCTATAAACAAATAGGCTTGACTATATTACAAAAATATTTACTTACAAAAATAGGATGAAATTCATAGATCCTTTCACTAATTTACTATTAATTGCAATTTAATTATTTCTAAGCATACAGTTATATTTTGCAATTTTCTGGGAAATATGTGGCAAATGAAAATCATCAAAATCTGGTATTTCAAACTCTGACACAATTTTCTGGCTATTTTTATCCATCAAGTGGATTTTTAGATTCAGAAGAAATTTAAGTTATTTATTATCCATGATATCAAATACAAGTTTTCAATCTCTGGTTCCGAAAAAAAAATTGCAAGTTTGAATTTGAAATATTAAATTTAATTTTTCATTTCCAAGTATAATTTCATTCTTAAAGGAAAAACAAAATTAAAGTTCAATGTAATCAGAGCCATAAGCAATAATGATAAAAAATTGCATTCATCCATGTAGTCAATTCTATTTAAATTGCAATTTTAAGTCTAAAATAAACTTTTTTTTTCAGGACGGGGATTGAAACTCACGACCTTGCACTTTCCAGACAGCACTTATGCCATGGAACCATCTCCCCAGCCCCTATCCAGTTTGTTTTTTTCTTAATGAACTCTCTGCCTATCCTTACGTTTTCCACTTATTTTTTCTTCTAGTAGATTTAGTGTTTCTCATTGAATGATTAGGTATTTAATTCATTTTGCCTTTAGTTTAGTACATCACGGTAGACTTGCATCTAGTTTTAAATTTTGGCATGTGGAAAGCCAGTTTTTCCAGCACCATTTGTTAAAAAGGCTGTCTTTCTATTGTGAATGTTTTGTGTCTTTGCCAAAGATGAGCTGGCTGAGGGTGTTTGTAGTTGGCTCTGCATCTTCATTTTTAAATTTTTTTGAAGAAAATACAAAATGGTTTTAAAGCAGAAAAAACTATAATGGATACAGTATTTCGCTAGACAAAATAATATTAATTTCACAGTATGTTTTGCATTGAATAGTGTTCTCTTCAAATTAGTTGTTGAGATTACCCGATATATGCATGAAAACTTCTAATCTGTTCCATCATTCCTCACATCTGTTTTCTGCTAGTACCGTGCTGATTTTTTTCACAGTAGCTTTGTTGTATAATTTAAAGTCAGAGATTGTACTATCTCCTGCCTTGCCTTTGCTGACCAGGATTGCCTTAGCTATTCTAGGGCTTTTCTAGTTACAAATGGATTTTAAGAAATGTTATCACTAGATCTGTAAGGCATGCTAATGGCATTTCAAAAGGGATTGCATTAAATCTATATAACATTTTTGGGAGTATGGCCACTTTCACAATGTTGTTTCTTCTTATTCCCGAACGAGTGATGTGTCTTAAATTTGTAAAATCCTCTTCGATTTTTTTCAGAGCATTATAATTTTCATTATATAGATCTTTTACTTCCTTTGTTAGATTAATTCTTAAGTATTTCATTTATTTTTTGGATGCTAATGTGAAGAATGATATTTATCTAATTCTATCTTTGTGAGTTTGTTGCTTATGGAGAGGAATGATATTGATGTTTGGATATTAACATTGTGTCTTGCTGTGCTACTGAATTTATTTATTAATTCTATCAGTCTCTTTCATTTGTTTTTACTTTATCTGAACTTTTTATGTTTTTTTCAAAAAGGTATACTGTTTCTAATGACTTATGTATTATTTTTATACACTTAAATTCTTTTAAAAAATAAAAAGAACTGAGGCCAATGAGATAGCAGTCTAAAGAGTCTTTTTAGGCAAACTTAGACAGCCATGGGGACCATAGTTCCATCCTGGGACTACATGCTGTACTGGCCCCACCCTCCCGGCAGGCTGAGCTGACAACATAATTAAATAAATAAATAAATAAATAAATAAATAAATAAATAAATAAGTAGATTCAAGTTATACAGAAAAGAGGGTTAATGTTTTAATTATTTAATCAATTTTACATGGTTATATCTGGTAGTCCTAGCAACCAATTTGATGATAACAGTATGTAATATAACAACCATTTTTAATTTCCTGTTCTTCTTTTGAAATTCTGGATCACTCTTATTGTCTTATGTTGCTCAGTCTTTGTTCTCATCATTTATTTATTTATTATTTTTTGTATATTTAGAAAAGGGTCTACAAGGTTTTCAGGGTCTCATTACTAGATGAGACTCATAGTGATGAGCCAGTTTACAGCCTCCCAAGAGATGGGATTACAAGCGTGCACCACCATGCCAAGTCTCAATTGCTGGTGTGCCTTGGGGTCAAGGCCAGCACAGCGTGTTATTTATTTTTTTTTCCTCTTTAAAATAAAATAAAATTTTAAAAAAGAAAACTGAGATAAGGAGGATATAAAGGATATATATTCCAAAGTATATTTCCTGATTCCCACATCCTGCACAATTTCCCAGGTTAGGTAGCTGGGAATACTTTCTATAGTGGTCAATATCTGTGTTGGCTTGGCTGGATCACCATGGTAGTTCCACACCTTGGGCCATGGAAGCCTCGCCCTTCGAGGAAGGGAGGGCTTCACCCTAGCATGTAGAGGTGCCCCCCCAAGTCAGTGGTAGGCCCGCCCCAGAGTGACTCAGCACTTACAGAGTATATAAAAGGGTTGAGGAAGGCTCTGCGCACACTTACTCGGAAGAGTTCTGCTCTTCTGTACTACTTCACAGCTGTGCCGCTTCCCCAGAGGATCATGAGGCTTGATAGACATAGTAGCTGCTACTTCTCTGCTCTTCCTTGTTCTCTGCCATCAGCCTTGGAAACGCCGAGTATGGACTGAAACCTTCACTAACAGTGAGCTAAATAAAACTTTCTTTCCTTCACTTTGAGTGCCACATATTTGTTCCAGGAAGGAGCGAAAAGTAACTATGACACTTTCATAACAGGAATTAAGCTGTAATCAATAATTTCATATTGTGGTCTTTCCAATGCATAAAATCACAATTATCTCCATTTGGGGGAGATTTTTTTTGAGATTTATAAAACCTAAAGGGAAACACATACAAAAAAAAAATGATAACTAAATTGATCATAGAGATTAGGTTACAGCAGGATCTGGTGTGCATATGGAAGAGAATATGTGTGCATAAAACAACCCTCTGGTTATACCCCCTACACAACTCAGAGAAAGTAAGGAAGCAATGACAATTATGTAGCTAGCTCATCCTCTTCTCACTGGGGCGTTTGCATTGTGGAGGGTTGGACACTGATTTCTTACCTAAATTAATAACCCAAACTGATGGGAGGTTGGAAGTGACAGAAAGAATGAGTGTGTTATATTATTTGCGTTTTTACTTTCCCAATGAAGAAATCAGTCCATTTTCCATGTGCTTCAAAAGCACTCATTTTATTTTAGCTGCTACAAATTCATCACCCTACATTTATCATGGAAGCATTCCTCGTTCTGTGTGCTAATTAAAGTGAAGGTGTATTATTTGCTTTTCACTGGTGCCTTCCTATCTTATCTTTGTCTTCTGCAGTCACACATATTCTCACAAACTTCGATAACTGAACTCTGAAAAATTAAATCTATGAGGCATGCCAGATGTTTTGGGGGCTCTTGGGTGTGAAAAGTAGAACACAGAGTAGAAACTGCAAGAGAAATGATTGTTCTCTGGGTGCCCTTTATTTACTAAATTATCTTGATACATTTTAGTTAGCTTTAGTAAAAGTGAGAGCTCCAAAATTAATAAGAAAAAAATTGAGCTTTGAGTTAAATAGTGACCCTTCCTCATACCATATTACTTCAAATACATGGAAATTTTGCTTAACGTATGTATTTTTGAACGCAAAAAAGAAGAAGCAACTCACAAATACTAAGAACCCAAATTGCCAGTTCATGGAGCCCCTAATTGCCTGTCAGAGTAATAATCAGCACCCAGAATCACTCTGACCAAACATGCTCAGCAGGATCCAGCTGGAAGTCAAGAAACACCAGAATTCTGTTGTTTGAGAAATGGAATTTGAATCTCTCCTGCATATCCCTGAGTCTTCTTTTCTTCTTATATTTAAGTGTAAATTTGTTAAATGTTTTAGTTGACACATGGAAAGTTTTGTAGATTTATAATATACAACCTGTTTTGGCATATGTGTACATTACACAGTGATTGAAGACATTAATTGACAGAAGCCAGCTCTGTGCTACAGGTTATTGCAGAAAGCTGACTCACCACAAGAAGACCAGGACCGATAGCCAGGGCTCCAGATGACTCTTCCTCCTAATCCTGTGACTGAAGCCTAAACCATGGCATAGGCTCATAACTGGAAACTGTGTAGAGGCTGATGGAACCTCAGAATGGTCTCTGCATGAGGCTTACACAGTCCAGAAAGTGTGTCAAATAAAAAGACCATGACATCTAAAGTACATGTGAAATTAACTCATGAACAATATACATTATAAAACACCTAAGAAAAATTCAATGCCAAGAAAGCTTATAACACACTACAAAATGGTAAAACTCACACCAGAATGATTAAATCTGCTGACAAAATCTGAGATGCATTAGAATGTAAAATCACTTAAAATGGTCTAAAAATTATGGAACTAATAAATTCTACAAAATCAAGAAGACCACGTAAACACATAAACCAATAGGTTTATTTTGTACCAGACCTCTTAGCGTTCTTATACTTTTCATCTGTTGTCTGCAATTGATGTTAAATATTTTTTTCGTAATTTATTTACACCCCACTTATTGTCTTATTACATTATATAGAAACTCTAGGACACAATTTCATTAATATATGTATTGATAAAGATCACTTTCTATCATTTTAGTATGCAGACTTCCAAGACTGTAATTTTGGGTGTGGTTGGACTCTACATTTGGTATTCTCAAAAAAAATTTTTTTTTTTCTGCAGAACCATAGATTGAACTCGGGCCCTTGTGCTTGCCAGGCAAGCGTTATTCTACTTAGCCATTCCCCAGCTCCCTCATAAAATAAGTTTCTTTAAAAAGTATTACATATATTTGAATGTAAATATTTTTAATTTACTCAAATGCCCTTTTTACCATTAAGGAAAGTTGTCATCTTTAGTAACATTGATTGATTAGGGAACTCTGAATATTAACATATACTTGTATTTCTGGTATAATACCAAATGTGTGTGTGTGTGTGTGTGTATGCATTACTAGGCCATGTCTGCAGCCTATAGAATTTTCTTTTTTTATGATACTAAAAACTATTCTTCATATATTTCTTTCAATACCTTCTTTAAAATGTTAGTGTCAGGCCCAGCAGGATGGCTCAGTGCTCTAAAGCGCCTGCTTAGGAAAGCTTGGGCAGCTGCAGGGACCGCTGTTCTATCCCTGGCACCACATGCTGCGCCAGCCCTGCCCTCAGGGCAGGCTGAGCCGGCCATAAAAAAAACAATAATAATAATAATATAAATAAATAAATAAATAAATAAATAAATAAATAAATAAATAAAAACACAAGTTCTGAAACAAGAAAAAAATAAAATAAAATAAAAAATAAATTTAAAAAAATAAAATGTTAGTGTGTAAGGGCCGGCGGTATAGCTCAGTAGATTTAGCGCTTGCTTAGAGGAAGCGCAGGGGCCAGGTTTTGGTTCCTGGCCCCTCGTGCCATGCTGGCCCTGCTCTAGAGCGCACTGAGCCGGCGAGACTGGGCGTGGTGATGCACATTTGTAATCCCAGCCCTTGGGAGGTATAAACAGGAGGATCACTATGACTCAGTAGTGACACCCTAAAAAGAAAAACAAAAACAAAACCAAACAAAAAAAAAACAGAAAAGATGGAAATGGACATAAAAAAAAATGTTAGTGTGTAGAGGCGTAGAGGCAGGCCTAGTAACACCCACTTGTAATGCCAGCACTCAGGAGGCTGGAGCACGAGGACTACCATAAAATTTTAGTTGAGCCTGGGCTGTATAGTGAATTTAAGATCAGCCTGGACTACATAGTGAAACTCTATTGAAAAATAATAGTTAAAATGTAGATTTGTTTCCTTTCTGATGCACTATCTCTTGGTCTCTAATAACCATCATCATAATATCTGCTTCCCCTGCTAACTGAGAAGATTAAATTTTCACTAGATATCTGATTTCATGTTAATTGCATTGAGTTTTCTTTTTTAAAAAATTCTATAATTAAATTATGCTATTGGTTTTTAGCTTTTTAAACTTCATTTATTTATTTATATTATGGCTGGTTCAGCCTACCCTAGGTGTGAGGCTGGCACAGCCTGTAGTGCTAGGAATGGAACCACAGTCCCTGAGGTTGCCTAAGCTTGCCTAAGCAGGCACTTTAGACCACTGAGCTATCTTGCCAGCCCCCATTTTTAGCTTTTTAAAAATACTTCCTTTTTGGCTTTCTCTCATCTTTTGTGCCTTCTCTAAAACCACTACAATTTTATCTCATATAATTCTGTTCCTTATATCTTCCCATTGTTATCTTTTTAAACTTTATTAATTTTAAGGATAAAGAAATAACAATGACACAGTTTCAAAACAGGTTAGCAGGACAGTTACAATAATTAATACATTGCATATTATTGTCTTCATAGTAGTTGTTCAGAATACATAATGCAAACATGACATCTCCTAAACACTATTATACAAATGTTTCTTCTCACTGAACTAAAAGAAAGTAGCTGTATTTATCGTCCAATGGTCCATAATAGTAGTGAGTTATGAGCAGAACTGGCAATGCTGGAAGCTGTTGACTTGAGCTTTTTAAAAGTGCTATTTTGTTTCTTTTTGATGACTTCCAAGCAATGCTCAACCAGTAATTCATATTTTCCAGAAATACGTTTTTCTACTAGTCTTGCAACTGTTACTCAATCTTCATATATTTATTTATTTTTCAATTCACTGTTTTCTAGTTCCCATTGCATGAGTTCCACCATTAAGAACTGATGCAATCATTTTCACCACCATTAAGAAATGATCACGACAAAAGAAAGATGGGAGAATTTGTCTTGAATTTACTTTTGATGGTTGTTTATTGTGCTGCAATCATTCTTCTCAGGCTTAGTATTGGGCTGATCGATTTGCCTCTATCTCTGATGCTATCACATTTCAACATATTTAATTTGCTATAATATGTTATCTTTCTCTCCTTTCCTCATTAATTGGTTAAAAGGTTTTTGAAACTGGTAAATCCTTAAGTGATCATTTGATAACATAATGGTGCTGCTTTCAAAATTCCTCAGGCCATCATTCCAACTCTAGAATCTTCCTTATGAGCAATTCATCTTTTAGGGAAAAAATATTACGTGTGATCATGACCAAATATACAATGAATGTTG
The DNA here is from genome assembly GCA_004027025.1 of Myocastor coypus. Lineage (NCBI taxonomy): Eukaryota > Metazoa > Chordata > Mammalia > Rodentia > Myocastoridae > Myocastor > Myocastor coypus. The sequence continues at coordinate 69,180 of PVJA010000004.1, read as the reverse complement.
AAATTTATTTTAAAAATATTATAATATAAAAACATTGCAATTAAACCCCTCAGAGAAATTCTCTAAAGCCACACTTATTTCACCATGATGAAAAATGACTCTTGCTTCTCCAAGTTCCATACAATGGAAATGGAATCTCATAAAAATATTATAGTATATCCTTATCTACCTTATTCACTAGATCTGGAACCTTGTGACTTCTAGCTCTTCCCCAAGTTAAAATGATTGTAAATGATAAAAGTTTTGAATAAATTTAGAAAACAGAAGAATCTAGTACAATTGAAAACATAAAAGAGGACTTTTAGAAATGCTTCAGAAATCATAATACTCAGAATGTGTACATATTTTTAGTACATAATGTAAATGTCCAGATGACAGGCTGTTGTATAAACCTAAAAAAAAATGCAACTCACATTGTTTTGAAAAGCAAAGTACTTGGCAGAGTCTGACATAGAAATTAGGGCAAGGCAAGCAGACTGGGAAAGTAAGCATGACTCCTTAGTTATAAGATCCCAGAACTCATGTGCAGAACAGTTCCCAAAGCCATGTACCTGGCTTTATCATGAGAACTCAAACAGTTTTTCAATAGGATGTCCCAGACAGGACTTCAGTTTGAGTTGTAAGATCCCAGCACTCTACCTCAGGGCCCATATGAAGAAGTTTGTATGGGTTTCTTCAACCATATAAACATACAGATACCAAGAAAAGCTTGCTATTGTGTATTTCTTCATGGTAGCCCACCTTCTTCCACCAAGATGTACTTCTATCTTACATTCTTTTAAAGATTCCAAACTCACTGCAGAGCCAGTTGCTTCCTCACTCTTTGGTTTTGCTTTTTCAAATCAACTTTGCCAATGTTTTTGTGCATTTCATTCAATTATTTATTCAAGATGAAATGAATCTGGAACCTAACTCCAGAAAACACAATCAACCCAAAGTGGTCTTTCATTTATATCTGCGTTTTTAATTTTGTTTTGTCAGAGATGGGTGTTCCATTGCTCTTAGAGAGGCTGTATTTGGAGAAGCCTTTAAAGGACCTTTTCATACTTCACGCCAGTTCAAGTATTATAGGTATTCGTATTCAACAAAATAACCCAATATAGTACAACAGACTGTAATAGTAGTAGGTTATCAGCAGAACTGGCATTGTCAGAAGTTGTTGACTTGAGCCTTTTATAGCTCAGCATATTAATATGGCATTACTTTTATACTTGATTATAATTTTCTTCTGGATGGTCAAGACCAAGATAAACAAGACTTGTATAACTAAAAATGTAACTTATGTATTTGACCTGCTCACCCAAATCCCCTCAGGATAGCCAAATCTTAGAAACAACCTGTCACCTGAGAAATGAATGAAACAGGAGGTGATGTTCTTACACAATGGAGTATTCTCAGCTGTAAAGAAAAATAAACTTAAAGCCTTCATATATAAACAGATGTAACTTGAAGATAGACAAGATAGCAAGAGAGAGAGAAGGAGACAGAAAGAAAGGGTATTTGGAAAGAAAACTTACTTTTAAAAGTCATTGTGAAACTTTTAAGTATCTTCTAGTTATATGTTTCCATCATCTGACCATGTAAATTTTCTTAGTAAATAAGTGCATATATACAAGTACATAAATACTTTTAAACCCATTGGTTGATACACAAGTGTATTAAAATTAACTATGGACCTATACTTTTGTTGAAATTAAAATATGCATCAATAAAAAGAAAAGAGAAAGACTTCTGTATTAAAATTCTTAAAAATGTCTCCATTGATACTTTAACATCATAACGGTGGCAGAATTCCATTTTTGCTGAATGATGTCAGAAGGCTAAATTTCTGCTTTCTACTTCATCTCATTGTTCTCCATCAAATTTTATAAAATAATCTCCTTCCCCATTTTTTCTTCCTATGGCACAGATTTCTAAATATAGCACATCTAACTTTCTTAGCATCTTTAAAAAAAAAAAAAGCATTGCAAAGATCAAAGCTTTGCTTTTCTACGGAACAGAGAAGAAAGGATATATTGACTAAAAATAAAACTTGACCTAAGGAACTCTGTTTGGCTGCCTTTGAGGAAAGGAATAATATGTTAAAAAGTCAGATCATGCCCTTTATTTTCTTACTTCTCTAGGAAGAGATTACATACCCAGTCATATCCTGAAAAATCGCTCAGCAGAAGTCAAAGCCAAGAGAAATATTAGATCTTAGGTGTTCACTGTGAAAGATTTCAGTCAGGACCATTATTGTTTTATAATGAGATATTCAGGACTTTTCAGAACTGTGGAATTATTACAGACTTTAATTTGTTCAAATGGGAAAATTTTAAAATTCCAAATAGCGCTAGTGACACAGCTCAGTAGTCTAAAGCACCCACTTAGGCAATCTTAGGCAAAGTGCTGGAAACACAATTTGATCCCCCACACCACATGCCGTCAGCACTCACCCAGTGTGGGCTGAGCCAGACACACACACACACACACACACACACACACACAATAAATAAATAAATAAATAAATAAAGTCCAAATACATTTAAAATCATATCTATGGAATACATGTCTTAGACACATGTGCATAAATGCATGGATACATACACACTCAACTTTGTGAAAATATTACAGACATAACTGTGGTAAATAGAAAAAAAAGTTTCAAAATGCATTTTAAAAAGTGGACTTATAGCTACAATTTCCCACATTATAGTTTCTTTTTTTTTTTTTTTTTTTTTTTTTTTTTTTTTTTTTTTTTTTTTTTTTTTTTTT